>CM076075.1:30218437-30533437 GCA_038088235.1 Zacco platypus
ATCGTCTCTCACGAATTTGACGAACAACATTCCTTCTGATGTTCATTCATGTTTATTTGATGCTATAAATTTTAATAAACATGAATGAACATCAGAAGGAATAAAATTTATAGCATCAAATAAACATGAATGAACATCAGAAGGAATGTTGTTTCAAGCACGGAAAGACGTGAGGACACACAATCTTTCAAGTTCACCAACGTTAATCTACTATAGGCTACTCCCTGACGGCTTTGTCGGATAAGAAGGCGGATTCGGCGTTATGATTGGTTAGATCGCCTGTCAATCAAACTGTTTGCGGAGCGTCAGTTCAGAAGGCTGAATTGATCAACTGCTTCTGCTTTCAGGGTTGCTCAGAAACGTGAAGATGCCGTGTCCAAGGAAGTGACTCGCAAGCTCTCTGAGGCCGACAACCGCAAAATGTCCCGCAAAGAGAAGGACGAGAGGTATTAATTATGAGAAATTTTCAGTGTTATTTATAACGTACACTATGTATACTCACTGTATATATATTTTTAAATGTATATTTCAATTTTTATTTGTTGTGCCTTTGCCATTTTGTATTAGTTTTATATATTTCTATATATATATATATATATCTTTTATTTTGCATGTAATGTTTTATTTTATTTCAGCTTTATTTAAATTACGGAAAGCGAATACTATTTTCAATAGTATTTGATAGAGCTGCACGATTATGGATTAATTGACGATCGCATTTTTGTTTTGTTTCAAACGGAGATCACGATTCTGAACGGACAACTTAAAAAAAAAAAATCATGTAATTTAGTAGAGGTTCTGACAAAACGTTAATCGCTCCAGTCTATTTAAAAACGTTTGAATGGATTATTTTTTGAATAAGATTGAGTGAATGATTCAATGACTTAATCATTTAATTACTTGTTGAATCATGTAAGAATCTCTTAAATAAATGATTCAGTAACAAATATTTTTAACACTCACTAATTTTAGTACTTAAATGATTTCAGTTCTTCTGATTTTATGTAATATTTATATTTATGTAGTTTTTCATATAATATATATTTTACCGAAATAGAGCCGCACGATTCTGAATAAATTGACAATCACAAATATTTTTTTTTAATATGGAGATCACGATTCGCCCACGATTCTGAACAGACAACTAAACAAAATAATGTAATTTAATAGAATTTATCTTGTTGCAGTTTATTTAAAATGTTTAATTAATCTGAATGAGTTATTTGTGAACATTGGGTTGAGTGAATGATTCAATGACTCACTCATGAAGACTCCACTTGTTTCATTACAGAATGAATCAGTGTTTTTGAAGAAATCTCTTTGAGTGAATGATTCAATGATAAATACATTTAACAGGCACTTGTCGCCACCTACTGGTGTAACAATGTAACTGATATGACCATTATTTGAAGCGCGAAGTTACTATCAAAATGTTCCGGAGTGATTTTGTCTAAAAAGAGGTTTAATAGACACAAGTGAATCGTTGTCATTTAGGAATGAGATTGTGTGGGTGTTTTTTCGAGATCACGATCTTTTAACGATTAATCGTGCAGCTCTAGTATTTGATTTAGTTACAAATAACACTGTCTGTCTTTGAAGAACTTTGTTGCTAACACCGAGTCTTTGCCACAGGATCCTTTGGAAGAAGAATGAGGTCGCCGATTACGAGGCCACAACTTTCTCCATCTTTTACAACAACACTCTCTTCCTCTTGCTCGTCATCGTCGCCTCGTTCTTCCTGCTGAAGAACTTCAATCCAACAGTGTAAGTTTACTGTAGCGTTTCCTCTTTAAGTGTCTTTTGACGCTCACAAGTCTAACGTTTACCTTTTGTGTTCGTCACAGGAACTACATTCTGTCCATCAGTGCCTCTTCAGGTCTGATCGCCCTGCTGTCCACCGGGTCCAAATAAAAGACTGATTGCATCGGGAGAAGAAGAAGCTTGAGGAACAAACAAATGAGAGGATTATGGGATCGGGGGGAGGGAATGTGTCAAAGGAGGTTTGTGATCTTTTGGGAGGGTGTTTATCATTTCATCTGTTAAAGTGTCATGAAATTCATGATCAGTTAAGGCCTTTGAGGTGTTCTCTTGTTTTTGTTTTGTACCAATAAAAGACTGTTTACTCATGTGTCTCGTCATATTTTACTAGAAGGAATAGTGGAGTGCAATATGATCAAAATATTACACACTCATATCACAATATTTCACATTAAACACACATATTAAATTCATAAATAACTATTTTACGCCATTAGTAGGAAAAATAAATAACTAGTGCATTAACTGTTAATGTACAGTAAGTCTAAATAACCGTAGAATTCAGGCTGAAGTTTAAATAGTACCTGGAGACCATACAGATGACTTACAGCAAAAATGACTCCATTACAAGTTTCAAGTCACCAATTCCAATATGACTCGAGCAAAAGTCTTAAAATATTATGAACGTAATTCTATAAATCAAGGTCAACACACAATATCACTACTTTTGTAGCAGACAATCTGCTAGGTGCCATGATAAATGTAATTGCATTACTCAACTGAAATTTATTGGAGTAAAGAGTACGTATAGGTACATATAAAAAAAATGATACAAGTATACGGTAAAAGATGCTAATATCTTTGATACTCTGTAAAACTACGAAGTAGCCAAAAAGTACAGTAACTGAATTTACTCAAATATTTTACACCACTGTATTCAGGTAAGAAACTGATTCTCTACCCGAGTTATTGCACCTCAGATCTTTCATATACTCCTCCTGAAATGTGCTCATCATACCAAATATTATATTCTACCCTCATTCTGGCCCTCTGTTTGACTTTTTGTCCATTTTAGAGGGACGCTGAAGTGCAATTTCAGAGATTTTGAACCTGCTTTGTATTATTACATTGTCAGAATAAGTAAATGAACAATGTTTACACGTTCTCCGTGTCTTAGGACAGCTGCAGTGAAAACTAGATCAGACTTCCGCAGTCAGAATTACGAGATATAAAGTCAGAATTGTGAGATATAAAGTCAGAATTGCGAATTATAAAGTCAGAATTGTGAAATATAAAGTCAGAATTGCGAATTCTAAAGTCAGAATTGCGAGATATAAAGTCAGAATTACGAGTTATAAAGTCAGAATTACGAGTTATAAAGTCAGAATTGCGAGATATAAAGTCAGAATTGTTAGATATAAAGTCAGAATTGTGAGATATAAAGTCAGAATTGTGAGATATAAAGTCAGAATTGTGAGTTATAAAGTCAGAATTGTGAGATATAAAGTCAGAATTGTGAGATATAAAGTCAGAATTGCGAGATATAAAGTCAGAATTGTGAGATATAAAGTCAGAATTGTGAGATATAAAGTCAGAATTGTGAGATATAAAGTCAGAATTGCGAGATATAAAGTCAGAATTGCGAGATATAAAGTCAGAATTGTTAGATATAAAGTCAGAATTGTGAGATATAAAGTCAGAATTGTGAGATATAAAGTCAGAATTGCGAGATATAAAGTCAGAATTGTGAGATATAAAGTCAGAATTGCGAGATATAAAGTCAGAATTGTGAGATATAAAGTCAGAATTGCGAGATATAAAGTCAGAATTGTTAGATATAAAGTCAGAATTGTGAGTTATAAAGTCAGAATTGCGAGATATAAAGTCAGAATTGTTAGATATAAAGTCAGAATTGTGAGATATAAAGTCAGAATTGTGAGATATAAAGTCAGAATTGTGAGATATAAAGTCAGAATTGTTAGATATAAAGTCAGAATTACGAGTTATAAAGTCAGAATTGCGAGATATAAAGTCAGAATTGTTAGATATAAAGTCAGAATTGTGAGATATAAAGTCAGAATTGTGAGATATAAAGTCAGAATTGCGAGATATAAAGTCAGAATTGTGAGATATAAAGTCAGAATTGCGAGATATAAAGTCAGAATTGTGAGATATAAAGTCAGAATTGCGAGATATAAAGTCAGAATTGTTAGATATAAAGTCAGAATTGTGAGTTATAAAGTCAGAATTGCGAGATATAAAGTCAGAATTGTTAGATATAAAGTCAGAATTGTGAGTTATAAAGTCAGAATTGTGAGATATAAAGTCAGAATTGTGAGTTATAAAGTCAGAATTGTGAGTTATAAAGTCAGAATTGTGTGATATAAAGTCAGAATTGTGAGATATAAAGTCAGAATTGCGAGATATAAAGTCAGAATTGCGAGATATAAAGTCAGAATTGCGAGATATAAAGTCAGAATTGCGAGATATAAAGTCAGAATTGTGAGATATAAAGTCAGAATTGTGAGTTATAAAGTCAGAATTGTGAGATATAAAGTCAGAATTGTGAGATATAAAGTCAGAATTGTGAGTTATAAAGTCAGAATTGTGAGATATAAAGTCAGAATTGCGAGTTTTAAAGTCGGAATAGCGAGAGAAAATTGAAGAGAAAAAAAGTCAGAATTCTGACTATAACTCGCAATTGCAACTTTTTATCTCACAATTCTGACTTTTTTTCTCAATATTGTGAGTTTATATCTCATAATTCTGACTTTATAACTCGCAACTGCAACTTTATATCACGCAATTCTGAGGGAAAAAGTCAGAATTGTGAGATAAAAACTTGCAATGACCTTTTTTGTGTTTGTTCCACACTTATTAGTATTCCAAAGTATTCTAAAGTATTTAGATTAAGTCACTAAACTTGAGTAATGTAACGAAATACGTTACAAATGACTTTTTAAAGCAAGTATTTAGTAATCTGTAGTGCAATACATTTTAAAAGTAACCCACCCAGCCCTGTCTACCGGTATATCGCCCACCCATGCTAAGCAAACACACACACACACACGGGTTCACTGGCCTTATGTGTTTTTATTTCAAGCATATATTCTACCTCTATGTACTGTTTACATATTTATATTTACAGAAGTCACTGCTGTCATACAGGGAGAGAGATGCATGATATGATAAAAGACCCTGATGCAGAGATTCAGAGCAGCCCGTGAATCCAACAACTCCTCTTTTCTCAGAAACAACGTTACAAACGTTAGAAAACAATAGTCACCACGTGGTGCGATTTCTTCGTTTTTGTAAAAGGCTTCATTTACAATTGAGAAAAGCTCACAGTATTACACTCATGGACCCATGGGAGAATGGGCAAGCCCTAATGTTCATGCAGGTGAGAATCAAGGCACTCCGCAGGGAGACTAAAGGTACACTATGTACACACCGTGTTCCTCTGAACACTACTTTTGAAGAAGCCATCTTGTTTCCTCGAGCCAAAATCCATCAGGTTTCAAATGAATCTAAAAGCTCGGAGAAGGTCAATACTACAGGGTAAAGCAGCTTGTCAGTCTTTAAAATATCTAGGGCATGATAAAGTATGGCTTTCAAGTAGGGCAAGCAAGAGCTATAGAATCAAACATGAGGCACCCGCAAACTGTCAATCAAATTCACTGCCATTGTATCTTAATGCTGCCATGCAGATTAGGAGCTCCTTAAAGGGACAGTCACCCCGAATTGAGAAACAATCTCACTTTTTTTTCTTCCCATACAGAGGAATAAAATCATTCAGGTTTGGACCAAAATGAGGGCGGATAAATGGATGTTCGTTTTTGGGTGAACTGTCCCTTGTGAAAAAGAAGTACACTTTAGCATACTTATCATGGAAATAATATACACTCTGAAAATGGACAATCCAGCAGTTGGGTTGTTTTAACCCAGCGGTTGGGTTAAATGTTTGCCCAACGAGCTGGACAGTTTTATTTAACCCAACTATTATATAGCTATATAGCAGTATTAACATACTTTGGGTTCATTTTAAATCAGCGCTATCATTTTAAAACAACAGGTGGGTTAAATAAAACCGAAATTAACCCATTAGACACAATTACTAGAAGCAACAATACAGAGAAAAGAACGTTGGGATATTTTATTAACCCAACCTTTGGGTTACACATATTGGGTCATTTTTTTAGTAATACCCCATCTGTTGGGTTGAATACGGATCCCGCGATGACAGTTCAAAGACAGTCAACAGAACTATATAACTTTTATAACATTAGTTATTAAGTTGGCTTGAAAGAAGTTCTGCTACTTAAGCTTATTATTATTCTATTATTATTATTATTATACGCTACTCCTCCTAGACCTTTCAAGCTACAACCACCAAACTCGGACCAGACCTTCAGACTGTTTTGACTCGGGTTGCTATATCTTTTCAGACTGATTGACCTTACGGTTTTCCTAAAAATCCTGATTAAAACTTGGAAAAATCCCATTGACTTTCATTGACGGAATGTTCAGTTGAGCCAAGACTGTTCAAACTCCAACTGTCAAAATTCAAATTTAAACAGCCAATTAAACTCATTCAAACTCATCTATCCATCTATCTATCTATCTATCGATCGATCGATCTAGCTATCTATCTATGAAAACTTCCAAACTAAAACCTAAACTATTTCAAACTACTTCAAATTTTCTGGCTAAGCCTTTTCAAGCCAACTTAAAGTTTGTCTCGACAAACTTTTCTATCTAGTTGTGTATTGAAACATTACATATATTCTAAAACTGAATTTTATGTTTTTAAGTCGTAATTCTCTTCAGTTTTCAGTTCTCCTGTAAGTGAGATTGATTGGAAATGAATCCTGTCCCAGTTAGCTCATACTTTGGGTTCATTTTAAGCAAGCAATACTGTAATTTTTAAACAATAGTTGAGTTAAAACTACCCAGCAGGTTGGGTCAAACATTTAACCCAACCACTGGGTTAACACAATCCAATCACTGAGTTTGTCCATTTTCAAACCAGAGTGTACTTCAAAGTAATATACGCAAGTAATATTTGTTTGCAATTTAATTAAATGAAAATATATTAAATTTACATTAAATGCATTTAGCTGAACTTTAGAGTATATTTTGACCTTTTGATCTTTTATATTATATATTATATTATTGCCGTTGAAATATAGTTAAAGTGTACTGCTGAATGTTAAACTAAAATATTCTTTAATACATTTGTCATGAGTTTAAATATTTTAATTGCACATTTATAAAGGACGAAGCTGTAATTTAGCTTCAAATGTAAATGTAACAACACGAGTACTTCAGATGTGCTTTAGCATGTTAGTCAACACATCTAAATGAGCAAACTTCTTTAAAACAAGATTTAAAGTTATATTAAAAGTCCAATTAAGTGTTAAGAAACATGGAAGTGTACTCTCTTTAAAGTACACATAAGTGGCCTTTTATTTAATTGTAATAAAAAGTACAGTTTTTTTACTTTTAAGCTTTGAAGTACACCATTCAATTCTATTAAGCACACTTCTTTTTCACGATTTCTTACTGTCACTCAAGTCGCTCATTTATAATCAAACATTTCCATGAAAGCATCACGTCAGATCAACTCTAATACTGTATATTATACTTGAGGTCGCTTTATAATACAGTTGCATGTTCAATAATCACATATTCATAGACTTATGCTACCCTCATTCAAGTAATTTCCTAGGTCAGAGGTGTGCATTGAGTTATTTGTCCACCACATGTACCTGTGGCTCACATTATGAAGCAAACACACATATACCCCTCATAAAATATCAATACAGGCATTCTTGCACAGGCGAAATATCTCAAATCTTTACAAATGCACATGGTTCCACCGAGTCAGCGCTCTACAATCTGTGAAACAGGTTTGCAGTTGCTGCGTTCGAACACAAGAGGGCGACATGCTCCGTTCCTCCACTCTGTGTGCAGATACCGCCAGACATCCCAGCGGCTGATGGTTTCGAGAGCAGAGGTCAAGCAGGGGTCGTGATGGGTGTTTATAAGCGAGTGAAGCTCTCCTGCAAGGTGACACCTGAACACCGGTCACGTGTGCGAAGACACACCAGCGGAAAGCGAGGGGATGCAGGTACGGGTTATGGAGGACGACACTCTAAGGCTTCAGAGAGAGGTCAGACCGATGACGAACACAGATTTGGAGCAGGAACCACTAGGGCACGGACACTGCTACACACTCTTCTCCCTTCACCCCGAGCGTGTGTCCGGAGCTCCTAGGACCGGTAGTCCTTCTTACTGAATGGCCTGTTCCCAAGTATATGATCAATGTCTGAGACTACATGGGATGTCATCTTTGGAAGTACCTGAATGTGCAAATAAATTAGTTAGGAAGCTCCTGGAAGTTAATCGATGTGTAGAGCGTCACGGGATCTCACCTGTATGGCTCCCAGGTTCTCGGTCAGCTGCTCTGCATTTGAGGTTCCTAACAGCACTGAACTCACGCCCTCGTTCCGCAGACACCAGGCTGGAGAGAGCAAAAAAAACACTTCAAAACCATCTTCGGCGTCATTATGTGGTCAAAAATCTACTTTCTTTTCCTGATGGCCATTCATTTAAATATGCACTACTGTTTTAAAGTTTGGGGTCAGTATGATTTTTTCATGTTTTTCAAAAAAGAATCTTATGCTCACCAGTGCTGATACAAACATACAGTAAAACACTGAAATATTATTACAATTTAAAATAACTGTTTCCTGTGTGAATATATAGTACACTGTAATTTATATCCAGTGATCAAAGCTGAATTTTCAGCATCATTACTCCAGTCTTCAGAGTCACATGATCCTTCAGAAATCATTCTGATATGAGGATCTGATGCTCAAGAAACATTTCTGATTATTATCAGTTGAAAACTGTTGCTAATTAATTTTTCTGTTGAATCCATGACTTTTTTTCAGGATGCATTGAATATAAAGAATCAAAAGATCAGCATTTATTTGAAAGAGAAATCTTTTGTGACACTGTACTGTCTTTACGGTCACTTTTGATCAATTTACTGCATCCTGCCTGAATAATAAAAAAAAAAAAATTATATATATATATATATATTTATATTTATATTTATATTTATTTATTTATTTAAATATACTGGGTATATTTATTATGTATATAAAACACACAATATATAAATATATATAAATAAATATATATATATATATATATAAATAAATATATATATATATATATATATATATATATATATATATATTTATTTATTTAAATATACTGGGTATATTTATTATGTATATAAAACACACACAATATATAAATAAATATATATATATATATATATATATATATATATATATATATATATATATATATATATATATAGTAATTTATATTACATACACATATAAATATATTTTTTCAAAATATATACATAATAAATATACACAGTACACACACATATATTATGTAAGCAAATTTATTTTGGATGTGATTAATCGTGATTAATTGTTTGACAGCACTAATATATACATATATATATATGTAAGTGCTGTCAATTTATTATACACACACACACACACACACACAGACACACACACATACACACACATATACATATATATATATATATATATATACATAATCAAACTTTCATGTTAGAATCAATTTGACAGCCCTAAATAATTTCAATAAATAAATCTGACCAAACATTTGAACTGATAGGAGGTTTTATCAAAAAAGCATGAAATAAACATGTTTTACTCATTGCCATCAAGAATGTAACATATAATGGAACGAGAATGCTAAAAAAAGTCTTGTTTTTCTTCATTGTCTTAGTACAGTAAATAATCTTTACAATACCTCTTCAGTAATAATTCAAGTCAAAGTCAAAAGTCACTGACTGAATAATTTAAGAACAAGAGGCAGCGACTGCACAGACGCTCGACGCCTTCCCTGAACTGACAGCTCCTCCGGAGAGACGAGTCTTTGTCTCTGAAGTCTTACCTACGGCGAGCTGAGGCAAGGTGCAGCCGAGCTTCTCGGCAATATGACCGAGTTCTTTCAGCTTCGCCTGCTGCTTCCGTCCATCCTCACTGACGATCTTGTCTTTCAGCCACTGGTACGACTTCGAGACAAGAAGCAGACGAGCAGAGTCGGGCAGGAAGAAGCATGGCACAAAATAAATATCTGTTTTGTCAAGTTTCTAGCAAATTATGATGAAAGCGGTACCTTCATAGCTGCCCTAGAGGATTCTGGGATACCATTTTCATACTTTCCAGTGATGATCCCACAGGCCAAAGGGGACCATGTCATGGCGCCCACACCTGCAGTTACACACAGAATCAAGACGAGCCGCTGCCGCATGCGATCACTGACGAACGCTCTAAACTGATGATTGATTGACACCTGCCTATCTTATGGTAGAGCTCAGGCAGCTGCACCTCCACCTTCTCCCTCTGGAAGAGATGATACTCGGCCTGCTCACACACTGGAGGAATCAGGTTGAACTGCCGCGCTACAGAGTACGCCTCCTGGAGAGAGAAAGAGAGAATAATATTTAGACTTTTGTGTTCAAATAGAATCTTTGTAGCTACAATTCAAACATTTGATCTGCAAGTGCTTTCATAATAGCTGTACTGGACTATCAGAAGAAGCAGTTATTCCAGTTATTATATCTGAACTGATTTAAAATACTTTTTTATTATATAGGGATGCCTGAGGCGAGTTTTTGTAATCACAGAAACAAAAATGTCTGTTTTGTCAAGTCAAAAATGGTTTAGGTGTTGGTTTGAAACACCTGTTTCTACATCAAATTTAATATAAAACTTCAGCTGTTGGGTAACAAGTGAACAATAAAATCACACTAACATATGCTCAGACAAGACATAACTATAATATAATTTAATAATATATAATATAATATAATATAATATAATACAATACAATATAATATAATATAATATAATATAATATAATATAATATAATGAAATATAATATAATATAATGAAATATAATATAATATAATATAATATATGATTGTAAGATTAAAATGTGTTTGCATAATCTAATCTAATATAATTTAATATATTAATATATCATATAATATAATTAATAAAATATAATAAAATAGTACGATTAAAATGTGTTTGCATAATCTAATCTAATATAATATAATGTAATATAATATAATATAATATAATGAAATATAATATAATATAATATAATATAATATAATGAAATATAATATAATATAATATAATGAAATATAATATAATATAATATAATATAATGAAATATAATATAATATAATATAATATAATGAAATATAATATAATATAATATAATGAAATATAATATAATATAATATAATGAAATATAATATAATTAATATAATATAATGAAATAATATAATATAATATAATGAAATATAATATAATATAATATAATATAATTAATATAATATAATGAAATATAATATAATATAATGAAATATAATATAATATAATATAATGAAATATAATATAATATAATATAATATAATGAAATATAATATAATATAATATAATGAAATATAATATAATATAATATAATGAAATATAATATAATTAATATAATATAATGAAATAATATAATATAATATAATGAAATATAATATAATATAATATAATATAATGAAATATAATATAATATAATGAAATATAATATAATATAATATAATATAATATATGATTGTAAGATTAAAATGTCTTCTCATAATATAATATAATATAATATAATATAATTGTACGATTAAAATGTGTTTGCATAATCTAATCTAATCTAATATAATATAATCTAATATAATATAATATTATTCATATAATATAATAGTAAGATTAAAATGTGTTTGCATAATACAATATAATTAATACAATATAACATAATAATATATTTTTTTTAATTTATTTACATTTTGTTTTTACTTACAAAGACTATACAAAATACACATACAGACAAACATAAAACAACGCAATAAAAAACAACCGTATAATCAAAATGACATCAGTTGGAGTATTTTAGGATATTCAGTTCATCAGCATTTTTTTCTCTCTGTTTTTTTTTGCAAGAACAGGCGGTACAGTATACTTACAAACACTACACAGAATATGCACACAAACATATAATATAATATAATATAATATCTTTTCTGTAGGTCTTCAAGGTAGAAGCTAACTTTTAAAAGTAAACTAACACTAAGAAATATTTACTGTAGTAAAAAGTGTGACATATCGCATAACTGATTAGCTCCTCTGTATCATTTCAGGCTACGATCACATGTTCCAGTCGTGGGGTGTGTTTACGTGGGATGGATCTGGCATGACACCAGAACATGGTAATATCACAGTCACACAAATTACAGGTCATCAGCGCGTGTCCTCGCGGTAAAACCCTGATCAAGCCTCCATTTATCACCCATGAATTAATAATGTCAGCGCTTAATTACAACATATCAGTTTGTGCCTGCTTGCTTTGTGCTACACTGCAATTACAGCAACATACAGTACTGACAAACACTAAAGGGCTAAAAATATGTGATGTGGCCAATATACACTATAGAGGAGCTGAGATACAGAGTGTTTTGTTGTTCCAGCAAACATGTCTGCTCCTGAATTCTGAATGAAGTTTCTCAATGCAACAAAAAATGTTACTTACCATTATTTCCATAGCTGTCCATCGTGAGGTCCCCCAGTACATGGACATTCCCTGGTTTATCACATAGGTCATGGCTCGGACAATCTCTGGAGACAAAAGTTCACACACTTGTGAAAAAAAGTGAATATTGAATATGCACTTGTAGTGCACATCAAATCTTAAGTATATTTAAAAGAAAACTGCTCGTAGATAATATAATATTAATGAAATGTAAGTATACTTAAAGACACTTCCATGAATATGTTTTGCAAGTACACTTTAGTTCGATTATTTTGATGTTGACTAACATACGAAACCACATCTAAAGTACTTGATTATAATCTTAACAGTGGTGTATTGTCATATGATTTTACATTTACATTTAATATGTTTAAATGTACTAAATTGCTTCCTCTTTACAAAAATGCAATTATTTTTCGTCTCGTTCAAGGCAATGGTCACATGACGCAGGAAATTCTTTACTTGGGAAAAGTAAAAAGTCTCTCAAGGGCAGAAATGCTGGAACTATGACATTATGAGAATGTCATCTTTCATTTTCTTTCAATTTACGTTGAACAAAATGCTGTTATTAAAATAAAAGGATGAACTACAGTAGTTCCGCTGGTCATCAGTGATATAAATGTCAGATCTGGTGGAAATGAGCTAAATTGTGAAATTTAGTTTCAGCTAAATCTTTCTCAACTTTCAAAAATGTCCTCGTTAGATATCTGATGACAGATCATGCTGCTATTTCAGACCTTTTCTGCTATTTTCAGTAACTTAATATGGTATTGTGCAATATATTTCCATTCACCGTGCATCAGTTAGGGTTGATTAAGTTCAGCTTGACGCACTTTTGTTTGGTTTCTCGAAATTCAATAAGAATTCAATAAGAATAAATGAATGTTAAAGTACAGTGTAACTTTATATTCCCTTCAGCTCTTACCCTTCATGCTGAGGAAATGGTAATCAGGTAAGAACCAAAATGCGATAAAGCAGGGGACTGCAGAGCCCCATAGGAACTTTAATATGCACTGCACACAGTGAGGAGCACAAAACTCTGGACACTTTACGCATCAATGCAGCAGAAAAGCACTGCATCAGCCTGCCCATGTCCGTGAGACAGACAGCGATAGAGAGGTGTCTCAGTCTATCCCATGTTTAAAGATAAGAAGCATAGATGATTAAGCAACCCAGGATCACTGGAAAAATGTGCCCATGGCGACTTTACGTTGCTTCTTGTGTAATCCCTGCTCTGAGCAGGATTCAAACCAGCGTTTCCGGCATCGGCGACAGATGTACTAACAAGGACACAGCATTTAGAGTAAATTACTAGTGCGCTTCTTCTTGGGGCCAGAGGAGTCTTTACTAACTGGCGTTACACTCATCCCCCTAAACCTCATTCCCATCCGGGTCACGGCACCAATGTAACCCCTCTGATTCTACTTTGAGCGGGACTGGAACCAGCCATACTGACCTGGGAGGTGGGCACACTAACAAGCATTTAGTATCAGTTGCTATTGCGCCTCTTGAGGCCAGGGGTTTGAGGTTTGACCCGCACAGATCTTTACTAGCTGGCCTCTGTTACACTCACCCCCCTAAACCTCACTCCCATCCGGGTCACGGCACCAATGTAACCCCTCTGATTCTACTTTGAGCGGGATTGGAACCAGCCATACTGACCTGGGAGGTGGGCACACTAACAAGCATTTAGTATCAGTTGCTAGTGCGCCTCTTGAGGCCAGGGGTTTGAGGTTTGACCCGCACAGATCTTTACTAGCTGGCCTCTGTTACACTCACCCCCCTAAACCTCACTCCCATCCGGGTCACGGCACCAATGTAACCCCTCTGATTCTACTTTGAGCGGGATTGGAACCAGCCATACTGAGCTGGGAGGTGGGCACACTAACAAGCATTTAGTATCAGTCGCTAGTGTGCCTCTTGAGGTCAGGGGTTTGAGGTTTGACCCTCACAGATCTTTACTAGCTGGCCTCTGTTACGCTAACCTCCCTAAACCTCATTCCCATCCGGGTCACAGCATCAGAGTAACCCCTCCGGTTCTACTTCGAGTCAGATTTGAACCAGCGTTTCTGGCATGGGAGGTGAGTGCACCAACAAGACTGTAGCATCAGTTGCTAGTGCTCCTCTTGAGGGCAGGAGAGTGAGGTTTTACCCGCACAGCTCTTTACTAACTGGCGTTACACTCATCCTGCTAATCCTCACTCCCATCCGGGTCACGGCACCAATGTAACTCTTCCAGTTGTACTTCGAGCAGGAATGGAACGGGCATTTCCGGCATGGGAAGCAGGCAATAACATATTACGTACGCTGAAATTAACAAAAGCAAATGTGACATAAAAACACATTTGCTGAAGCATGCACGCCATTTTAGTTTGCTAAATGCATTGTTGTACCAGGTGAGGTACCAAGCAAGTTTACGATGTCAGAAGAGCCAAACATTTGGAGCTGATTTTGTGATGCAAACATCAAAATGAATTAGTTTACAAATCATGCACTACGGTTAAATTGTTTTAAGGTCATAACACAGCATTGTGCAAAAATAAGTCTTTATTAATGGATAATCTGCCTCTGTAATCATAATTTTTGGGTTTTGTTGCCTCTAATGTTAATTTCAGTTAAAAACTGCAGTGAACCCTATGTATACAGATACAACAAATGTTTAATTTCAAGACCTATAGATTCATCAATTATATTATATTATACTTTTTAGTTGTCAATTATCATAAAATGATTTTGTAGCATTTATAATCAGGCACTGAATAGAGCACTCATTAAAAGTCCTTTCAGCCAACGGAATCAATTTGAGACTCAACTCAACGAGCAAACTGCATTAGTAAGGTAATGAAATGTATCATAAATTAACTGAGTTTGTAACAAATAAACTTTATTGTGTTAGAAGATGATGCAAAAACAGTAAATGCAAGTAAAATGATCATCACTCAAGGGTAGCAGATTGGCAGGCAGTGTTAGAATCGATGATCTATGAGTGAGAACAGAAAAGCCTGTAAAAGTAGAGAAGTCTGGAACAAATGGCTGAGTCAGGGTGACCTTAGCATCTGGCGCAGAGCGTTGAGATATTACTAAGCCCTAAATGCTACACAACAGAGCAGCTCTAAGCAGTACATACATTACCAGAAGGACATACTGATCTCCCCTCGCCTCCCCCATCAAGAGAATATTGATTGAGCTTAAAAAAGAGGAGGGATATAAAAAAAAACTCGCTTTTTCTACCTCTAAAAGGAGCTTTAAGTGATTTTAGCCAACTTTGCTACTTTATGTGTAGTGCTTCCCTGCTATTTACAGTGATTAAGATGGTCACATAGACCAGGCGTTGTCCAAACCTGCTCCTGGAGGACCACTATCCTCCAACCCCAATCAAACACACCTGAACCTGAAGCTCTAACTAGGCATACTAGAAATATGTGTGTTGAGGCAAGATGGAGCTCAACTCTACAGGACAGTGTCTGGACACCCCTGATATAGAAGCTGCGATTTCTCAGGACAACTATTTCAGTGATATCTGCATGCAAAGGGCCAAAAAAGGCTTACAGCTTGCCTAGCATTTTAGCATCATTTGTACTAATTAGCGCCATCCTGAGAGATCATAAATTGGCTCGAATCCCTCCATGCTTGTCTCTAAGGCCGGAAACTTTCTGAAAGTACGAGAAACAAATGCTTCAAGCTATGCAGGCTCGATGAAATTCACAAGACACTGCATTCTCACTGCAGTCACATGGGCTGTAGGCGGGTTCGTTTCTTTCAATTCTTCAGTCAGTTTTCTCTTTAGTTAGTTAATATTATTAAAGCAAGAATGCACATCCATTATGCAACTTGCAATGCATTTGCATCCGTTTCTAGCCTTTGTTCTAGCCTTCTACTCTTTGTTATTAATCAGAAAAAAAGGCAGATCACTCTCCTTCATCTTCTTCTACTACTATCTGTTCTTCTCTCTTTAAGAATATGTCTGGAGATAATAGGATGGATAAATGAAAGAGAGAATCGGCCGGTAACTTCTTTATGAGGAGTGAAGGTCAAAGAGGCTGGAACAATCTTTCTCTTCAATTTTAAAAACGGCAGATACTCATTTTAATGAATCTATCCTCACATTTTCTTCAGATCACTCTTGGTGCAGTTGTACGCCTAATATTTTGTAACTGGTTTATGCTGTTCAAGAGACTTCGCTATTCTGTGGTTTGTACCAAAAGCACATTATTAAACATAGATTCAATTTTCAGGCTGACTGCATCCGAAGCTTTAGGCAGCACAGAGTTTTAACAGCAGTTTGGAAGCTTGCTGGCTGCATACATCAGGTACAAGTAATAAGTCTGGTTATTCAGAATGGCACCCCGAGGAATGCACTTAATCGTAACCCTGTTTTCATAAGTACATCTTTCAGAGCACTTAGACCTCAGATGTACAGTACGTGCCTGCAGGACACCAACACTTTTAGTCTGACAATCTCATTCTTTGTACATCTCGGTCTTTTGATGCGGTATTGTCATTCGCTGCACTTTTCTAGAGAGTATCCCCAAAGTGCTTTGGTGAAGGTCAAGAATAGTTTTAAGAATTACCAAACCTAACAAAGTCTACTAAAGTCTTCGAGATGTATCCAAAACAAGTAACTAAATGCAATGATTTTCATGCACTGGCATTCAAAAGTTTGGGGTCAGTAAGATTTCTTTTAAATTAATACTCGCTCCGTCCCCGCGGCTATTGGCCCCGCCCTGCTTGCTACACTTGCCGACCCCAAACTTGTGAACGGTGGTGTGCATCTGGCCAAACTCACCCTCCATCGGTGTGTTGCTATCGGGCCGGTTGGCGAAGACCACATCTACATATTCCAGCTGCATTCTCTGCAAGGAGCCCTTGAGACCTGAAAGAGGACACGGTTATTGCGAGCGTGTTTGCGCATTTTTTGTCTTCCCTTTCATAAAGTCTGGTAGTGTTTACCTAACAATATAGAGTGATTAGTTATACATGGGAGACAGATTAGTGCTAATTGAAAAGTTGCATGCTATGACAGATCACAGTTTGCTGAAGACTCTTATGACATGAAGAACTTCAAGCCCTCAAAACATCAGGACAAACTTTGCCAACTTAATGAAGCTGCGCAGACGAGGGACCTTCAGCTGCGTGACTCTGGTGGACTCTGTAGTAATCAAGCTCTTTTTGCGCAGGGCCGCAGGGCTCAGTCACTCTTTGTGTCCCTGTCTTTAATTCGGCAGAGCGCTGGATTGATCGTCAAGCGTAATGAAGAGAGTTTGGGACTGGATAACCTCCTGTGCCCATCTCTTGAGGCTCACTCTGACCGGGTCAGCATCGTGTGGTCAGATGAAGCTTTACTGTCAAGAAATGATGGTGTTTGTCAGCAGTTTGAGACACAGCGGATTGATCAATACTGGAAAGTTTCCATCCAAAGTTGCCAATTGAACAGGAGAACAAAATCGTCCTGGGAAATTGAGGCAAAATAAAGAAAATGGACGTTTTTCCTCCATCATAAATGACTTTTGCCTCAGAACGCGCAGACTAAATGCAATAAACACTGTCGTTATATTGCATTCGGATGCTGGTGTTTGGGAACGCAATTGTGTGTCATCATTTTGATGACAGACTTCGGCTCAGGCAATTCAGAATGATCAAACCAACATCTGAGATGCTGTGCGATGTCCACTGGTTAGTCCAGTTATCACATCCTCTGTTGAGTTTTTTGTTGCGCATTCAGGGATTTATTCAATAAATGTGTTTCCGTCGTAGTTTATAGACATGACTTATTGGCTCAAATTTTTTTATGCACATTTTTAGAATTTCAAATATATTTTTCAAATGTACATTTTTTGCATGTTTCACTTAACATCAAAAATTAAACATGCTCATCACAGAAGAGTATTCAAGTTGTTGTAAGCATGAATTGCATTTTAAGTGTATTTTTTTAATAACAACTGAATCCAGACTGTCATATTGTGATATAAGTTGACATGATTGTGAGGAATCTCTTAATTTCACATGACTACACATACAATATCTGTGCATTTACACAATATTTCACAATATCTGTGTAGGCAGTGTGTCTGAACCTATGATCCAAACATGTATCTCAGCCCACATTTATGTGTGTGTGTTTGTCACAAAAAGATGGCAATATCTGAAATCCTTGTCCTTGAAGGGGCATTTTTTGGTCCCCATGAGGAAAATAGCTTATAAATCATACTAAAAAAAAAAGTATAAATCTTAAATGGTTAGGTTTAGGGGATGGAATATACAGTTTGCACAGTATAAAAATCTATGGAATGTTTCCTTAAAACATGAAAACCCACTTGTGAGTGAGTGTGTGTGTGTGTGTGTGTGTGTGCTTTGCAGCCTGACCAGACCAATAACTGAACCAAATGAATTGATGTAAATATAATATGGCCGGCGTGTTCACAGACATGCTCCAAATGCAGGGAGCTGCAGGTGGGTTAGAGCAATGTGTATCCTGAGCTCTATGTTTGTAAAATAGGTGTCTGGCCCGAAACCTGCTGGCATGGAAGAAAAATAAGAGCTAGTGCAGAACAGCACACACAACCAATCATTCATCCTCCATGTAACCCTGAATATCTAGGCCAGGGTGTGTACTTTCGCACATATCTACTGTATGAATTACAACATAACTTGTTTTTCAGGGCAGAAGTTAAAACTATAATATTAAAAGAATAGTTCACCCACAAGTGAAAACGATGTGATTATTTCCTTGATTTTCATTTTTCAGTGCATGTGCTCAAAATCCCCCACAGATCATTTATTACAGCTTATAAAATTTGCCCCTATTTGGGTGTGAGCAAAAACACACCGTTTTGTGTTTAAATGCAAATGAGCTGCTGCTCCCCGCCCCCTTTCCAGAAAAGGCGGAGCTTTAACAGCTCAACAACAACAAAGCTGGAGAATCTCACGCAGACAAAATGAGGAAAGTGTTCATCCTTACATTGTTCAAACCGGAGTCGACACTGATGGAGAAACTCAGGAAGAAAACTGAATGAATTCAACGTGCCTGTTTGTGTCTTATGAAATTCAGTCAAGAGAAAATCCAGCTCATTCTCTGCTGGATTCTGCGCAAAGTGTGGTAACTGATGCCACTCACGTGTGTGTTTTCCTGTTTAGTCCTGCTATCTATTAGTTCTGCCTGCCAGAGCGAGCCGCGTTAACACTGAACCCAGATCAATGCCCAGCGAGGAGCCAAACACACACACACACACACACACACACACACACACACACACACATACACAAACAAGCTGTGATCACAGAATGAGAGTACTTAAGAAGAGAATGTGTACTTCACCTTCAATAATGTGTTTCCTAGAAAGGCCACGTTCGGTTTCGGCTCTGTGACAAAAAAAGGAGACAGAAGTACATCAAAATTTCAGTCAGAGCTAATTTCAGTCTAACATACGAGACCAGAATTTCTTGCTCTTCTTTTTCCTCTCCCAAACCGGCCCTTTTGCAAATGTTCACTTTTCAACTTCAAATAAAACCCTGACATATTCCAATGCTTATTATTATTCATGAGAGAGGATTTGTGGGGAAATGGGACAGGCCTTTTCTTTAGTCTTATCGAGCTCTGCAGCTGCACGTCTGCTCACTAACTCCCAGAATACTCACTCATGGAGAAAACGCCGGGTCAGCGCTTGCCCCGAACCGAGGTTTATAATTGCATTTATGAAATGTGGGAATCCACGGATGTCAGCGTTAAGTGCGCTGCCCTTTAGATTGTGCAACAGCGTGAGAGTTATGAAATAAAAGTTCTCATGACAGGAAGTGACATACTGTACAATGAGTGAATTGACAGATTACTCACTTTCCACCCCAGTAGAGCTTTGTGGTAATAACCAGACTGGATCGCCTGGAGGGAGAGAGAGGGAGAAGGGAGTTAAAATGTGCACATAAATGTTCCAAGATAGCTTTCGCTCAAGGGAAAAGTTGATAAATCAATAAAACCATCTGTAAGTAAGTTTAATTCTGCAGGTGTGAGCAAACCATGACAGGTTTTTGTCTCATGAATTCATCTAACAGACTGTTGAGGAAGAACTGCAGAGATTGTGACGCCACTGTTCAGAGATGATGATACGCGTGTAACCTTAATAATCCGCAGGGCTCTCAGAGTCGCTCTGCATTTTAGTGTAAATGAGCGTAAACTCTCGCTGTGTCCTACATTCATGACTGCCCAGCTCGACAAAATAATTAAGACACTCATTAAAGACGAAAGCAGAGGCTGTGAAATGAAACGCACAT
Source organism: Zacco platypus (assembly GCA_038088235.1). Lineage (NCBI taxonomy): Eukaryota > Metazoa > Chordata > Actinopteri > Cypriniformes > Xenocyprididae > Zacco > Zacco platypus. The sequence continues at coordinate 30,239,163 of CM076075.1, forward strand.
ATTAGGCCAATGAATTCAACGACTTTACACTGTGTAGTAAGCAAACAGCTGGTGTAAAAACACATGAACTTCACACCATCATCTCTATGGAAGATTAAAGGAAAGGGAGGGAGGAAACTGGGTCATGAGGAAAGTGGGGAATGGGGCAGGAATTAGAATATGGGAGAGAGAAAGAACGAACTGAAAGTAAACTGATGAAAGACACTCTGTTCGTTAAAACTGTGGATCCCAGGAGTCACTTCATCTTTAATGTTCACCCATTAAACATTTACATGCAAGATCAATCCAGATGTGTTCATGAACTCTGATTTCGGGTCAAGGATGCTCGGACACTGCGCATGTATGTTCACTGCGGTGGGACGAGGAGATTTATCTGCATTACAGTGTGGGATGTAATACAGATCTTGGATCTGTGAAGATTCTGAAGCTTATAAAAGGGGCCAGATTAAATTAGTTTTGGGACAGAGAGGATCTGAACACTACAAATCAGTCTGATGAGATATGTATCAGAGAGAGAGAGAGAGAGAGGGGCAGGGAGAGTCTTCTCTTGAGAAGAGAACAAACAAAAAAACACGACTTTTCAACAATATCTAGTGATGGACGATCTCAAAACACTGATTCATGAAGCTTTACGAATCTTTTGATTTGATTCAGTGGTTCGGAGCGCCAAAGTCACGTGATTTCAGTAAACGAGGCTTTGATACGTCATAAGTGATTCGCAATTTCAATAATTTTGGCAGTTTGATTCGTGAATTGAACCACTGATTTGAATCAAAAGATTCGTAAAGCTTCATGAATCAGTGTTTTGAAATCGTCCATCACTAGATGTTGTTGAAAATAAAACATTATTTTGTTTTTTTGGCGCACAAAAAGTATTCTCGTCGCTTTATAATATTAAGGTTGAACCACTGAACTGTTTTAAATATGTTTTAGTGTCTTTCTGGACATTGAAAGTGTTCATTATCTTTCTGTCAATAGAGACTCACTGAACCATCGGATTTCATCAAAAATATCTTCATTTGTGTTCTGAAGATGAACGAAGATCTTACGGGTGTAGAACCACATGAATTAATGACAGAATTTTCATTTTTGGGTGAATTAACCCTTTAAGGTTAAATAACAGTATTTTTACATACATTGTAAAAAACATTATCATGATTCTAATGGTGAAAAACTGTTAATTTGTTAACTGAAAGTTTACATACTATATACAGTAAATAACTGTAATAGATTACATTTAAAGACACTGTAATGCAAATGCTAAATAACTTTTAAGTACAAAATAACCACTGTTCAAAAGTTCAGTAAGATTTTTTAATGTTTTTGAAAGAAGTCACTTCTGCTCACAAAGGAAGCATTTGGTTATCATAATATAAAACAGCAATATCGTGATATATTATTACAATTGAAAATAACTGTTTTCTATTTAAATATATTTTAACGAGATAAAATTATCTGATAAGTAAAAAAAAATCAAATAAACAGCATTTATTTGAAATTTGAAAATTTTTGTAATAATATTTAAAGTCTTTACTGTCACTTTTGATCAATTTCATGTCATTGCTGAAAGTATTACATTATTACAAGCTACTGAAATCATTATAAATACAAGTTGCAGATCCCTTCAAATCATAGGGAACAAACTGCACACAGTTATCAGGCAGTATTTAGTGTATATCACTGTACAGTGCAATAAGCACTATAATAACTTTCCCGCTTGCAGCGAATAATTAATCTCACTTAAAGTGACAAATCAGTAATTTTTCAAAGTCAGCAAAACTCATTGAAGTCATGGCGATCATAGCCGGTTGTCATCTGTTGCCATGGCAACAGCCCTCACCTAGATGCTCTGGTCTGCTGGCACTGATTAAGTGAAACCGAGCAGCATCCCAGAGATCAAAGTCCCCGTCGAAAGTATGTGAGAGTAATGAGACGTAACCGACGCCAGGTCCAGCAGGAACACAGCTACAAAGCTGCAGTTCCACTTGCTTTTTCGTTTGTTATCTGGTATTACAGCTGCACAGATGTGCTTGACATACATACAAATCAACCGTACCTCCAGCCCTTCTTTTTGATGATGTTTCCCAGTATGACTTCAGCTCTGTAACGGACAGAGATGTTAATAATGACTCGTGGAGAATTATGGGTAATCTTGTTGATGCTGAGTCATACTCACTTTCCAGCAGCATACACCTCTGCGGTGTCAAACAGGTTCACCCCACTCTCATACGCTATAGTCATCAGCTGCTCCGCCACCTGGAAGACACACACACACACAGACACACACACAGACACACACAGACACACACAGACACACACAGACACACACAGACACACACACACACACACACACACACAGACACACACACACAGACACACACAGACACACACCCACACAAACACACACAGACACACACAGACACACACACACAGACACACACACACACAGACGCACACACACACACACACACACACAGACACACACACACAGACGCACACACACAGACGCACACACACAGAAAACAATGATTTTATTAGCAGAGTTCGATCTCGCTCTTCTCCCTTTTACATCACAGATCAGATCAGAAAGGCATTTATTTTCAACCAAAATTAAGAAAATATTTGAAGAGTGGAAAAGAGTGCGGAGGGCTTTCTTGTGCCAATAAGGTGGCATCCATTTAATAATCTTAATAATTTACACTGTTACTGCAAAGATCTGCACTTTTATACAGTGCAAACAGCCTCTACTGCTATATGCACTTAGTCCAAATAGCTGCTGTCTTTATTTATTTGTTAGTTTGTTGGAAAGCGGCCCCTAGCAAAGGGATCATCATACTTTAAAAAGTACTATTACTGGTGTAAAACAGTAATAGTACTTTTTTGAAGTCATTTAGCAGACACTTTTATCCAAAACGACTTACAAGTGAGGCGATTAGGGGTTAGGTGTCTTGCTCAAGGGCACTTTAGTCATGGTATTGAAGGTGGAGAGAGAGCTGTTCATTCACAATCCCCACCTTCAATTCCTACCGGCGTGGGAATCGAACCTTCAGGTTACAAGCCCGACTCCCTCACCAATAGGCCACGACTTCCCCTATATTTACATATGGGCCGAAAATGTTTAGTGCTAGACCAGCACCAACGACCAGGCCAATCATTCCACATATAAGAATAAGAAAAAGAGACTGACATGGCCTTTTCAAAACGTTTGTGTCGCTCAGACCCTTCAGGCATCAGCTAGCCTGAGTTGTTCAGGTGTGACTGTGTCGTGGGCAAATAAAGAAATCCTGTAGATGATTCAGCAGGTTCTTGGATGTTTTCGGCATGTCTCACAGAGCATGTCGGCCTCATTCATTCTGTGATCATTACCATTTCGATCGGTGTGTTTTGTTGTGCAGTGAACTACAACTGCATCTGAATCTGAAGGGTGAGAGTGTGTTTGCAGGTGATTGAGTTTGTACGAATATGTGCGAATAAGTGCATAACTATAGGTGAATGTGGGATTTCTTTGATTGGTCTCTCATGAAAATGATGCAAAGCAGACCACTGGATAACAAAATGAAAGCATTTTTAAATTAAAGGCACAGTCCGTATAATCTGCCACTAGGGGGCGCTAAACTCTTCAAAACAATAACAAAGGCAAAGATTGATGACGCAGTGAATATGGAATCATGGAACTTGTCGTCATGCCGATGGATCTAATAATATTTATAGGGAAATAATGTTTTTGGATGAGTGAATGCATGTTTTTAACATGACTGTGGTGTGAAGCAGGACGGGGCCGAGAGTCACGGGCGCAATTACTAATGAGAGACAGATATCAGTGACACACGAGAGTCCCGGGGATATAAAGAAACGAGGACATTTCATTCTACCGAACTACTCATAAGTGCTGAAATACTCCTCATACTGGTCAGTTTATTTGACGAATTAAAACTGTGAGGTAACGCAGCGCTGTTTCACTTGCTCTAACGTCACACTATCACACTAAACTGTTGAAAGTTGTAATGTTTAGTATTAGTTTGTTGTCTGTATGAGACGTAACAGTAATCTAGATCAACATTAGATGATCACACTGATGATATTCTAACACTTCGTTGTGTTGAGCTTCATAACATTGATTAGTCTTATATAGCCTACATTTGCTCACCTCGTCTAATAACGTGCGAGAGCGTCTCTGTCAAGTCAAAGTTTGTCGCAAAGCTCTCAGAAACGCCAAACTGATATTGATCCTCATTTTATTTCTCATTTTGTCCCAAAGTTTGCTTGCCATGGTCCTTAATGTTTGAACGAAACAGCGTGCCGCTAGCCGTTATGCAGCTGACGGAGTCTATTGTCATGCTTACTGTGCAGTACAAGCAGAAACCAGGGACAACGCAGATATTACGTCACTGACAAGAGAGGGACGGGCGCTATTTAAAATTGTGATTTTCTCTGAATTCTTGGAAATATTTAGGATAATGTAAGTACACAGCTGAACGAAATATATAACACTGTGCAAGTGGTTTTTGGATATTTTAATATAAAAATATCACATATTGTGCCTTTAAACTCAGAAGTTCACCTCAATCACCATTTCAGAGTGCTAATATAAACGGATTTGGCTTGCATATTCAATAACATGCTAACACTATTTTAAGAGTTGGCACATTTGAAATATTTAAATATTTTAATATATGCAAATTAAAAAAAAACATTCATACCTCATGACCTTTACTATATTCAAAAAGTTAAAGTACTGGCCACATTTCACCTATATTCAAACTTTTGCCACAACAACGCAATGTTTTGAATTATGACAATCCTTATTTTCAGTTTGATGCTAATCGAATTACGCTAAATAAAATAATCTGTACAAGAGGAACTGAGAGAAGAGCAACTTTCACACTCTGTAGCCTCACATTTCATACAACGTCAACTCCAGTTCATTTAACAGAAGCCTCTTAACACTTCCTTTAATCCTCCTCCGAGTACTTCCACACACTCCGAGACTGTTACTCACACAAAGTGCTAACATAAAGTCCTGATTCAGACGTTGCCCTCTGACATCCCAATGCCTCAGAGGAAGCAAATCCCTTACGACGACAGAGAAACAAACTACCCTGTCACTCTTCACTGGGAGTCCAGTCAGATCGCCTCAGCTGACAGGACGCTGAGTCATTCCGCTGCCGACGGGAGGCGAAAACTGTGTGTGTGCGAGCTTGTTTAGGACGGGGTGACGATTCCAACATTTCATGCTTTATCTCTTGACAACCAGCACAGAAAGGAAGGGGCTGTTTGACCGCAGAGACTGAGGGCATTTTAACCCTTCCATTGAGAAAGAAGGATGTTTATATAAACTCGCATGCCCTCAGAAACAAATTATCATCCTCGCTTGTCCTCTAGGTTGACGCGACTGTCCCTTCCATCACATCTGCGTCTGTGTGCTTGTATGTTTTACACAACTTCTAGAACCAAATGTCAGGGTCTTTTGCATCATGTGTGCGCACATGAGTATTTGCCATCTGCAGGCTTTTCTTCACGATGCTCTGATTCTAATAGTTTCATACTTTCGTTGCTTCAGGTAAATGTCAGTAAATAAAAGAGAAAAATTCTCACTTACTTCATCTGAAATCTGCCCTCCAAATGTCACCCAAGTGCCTGTAAAGGAAAAGGGAAACGTTGAGGATGAATTGTGATATTTCTAGCAAAAGCACTCTTTTAATGACTGTTTGATTATCACTCGGAGAGCAAAAAGGTCCAGGGGAGCAGAGAAAACCTGCTCATCTGTGTTTGCTGTATTGGTAGGAAGGTGCTTTATTAATCCCACATGAGAGATTGTCACAATTGTCCTCCACATGGCTATAATAACTATGCAATTAAGCAGCCAATTCTTTTTCGACCGTTAAGATGTGCAGTGCTGATGAACCCGTACAAATTATGGGTTACAACGTGTGAACGAAATAATGCTGCAAATAATCACATAGTTGTGCCATAATGAGCTCAAACAAAAGGCAATTTTGACATTACTAGAAATTAACGCTTGCCACAAAATACTGTCCATTTCACAGCTAATGCATTCAAACAATTTCAAATTAAAGTACAATTATTATTATATATTAATATTTATAATATATTGTATTGAATAAATAATATTTTAATCATTAAATCATTTAGTTATTTTAAATTATTAATAATATATATATATATATATATATATATATATATATATATATATATATATATATATATATTTACTTTATGTTGCTTGTATTAATTTGGTGGATTCAGTGTTTAAATTTATTTATTATTACAAATTACCTAATATATCACCAAAAATTTTGATTAATTAAATAATTACTTAAAAATCACTGCCCTAAAATAAATAAATAATAAATGTCTACATCTCCATCGTAAATTCAAATAAATTAAACTACGCTCTCAACTATTAATAAAAGACTGTAGCAATACAAAAGAGCTCGTGAAGAATTTTTTGTTAAATAAAATAACTGGTTTCAGAGCTCACAAGTGATCATCCTATGTGTTTGTTCTTATATATTTAAGATTTTACTCCTCTCTATTTCCCAGGTGCTAAAAGTAAATGACCCTAATAAGGATAAAGTGGTTTGGATAATGGACGCAAGGATAAAGGTCACATGCATAGTCACTTTCTCAGTTCCTGTAATGTAGCATCTACTGTAACCCATTCTGGTTCTACTCGCATCGCTCCGAGCAGGATTCGAACCAGTGTTTCTGGCATGGAAGGCAGGTGTGCTAATAAGGATGCTAAAGACAACAGCTTCAAGCGTTACTTGCTAGTGTGGCTCTTAGGCCAGGGAAGTAAGGTTTGCCTGCTCAGCTCTTTACTAGCTGGCCTCCGGTATGCTCACTCCCATCCGGGTCACGGCACCAATGTAACCTCTCCAGTTAAACTCGCATCACTCAGAGCAGGATTCAAACCGATGTCTCCGGCATGGGAGGAGGACGTGCTAACAAGAACTCTACAGACCTTGAGGCCAGACCGATGAGGTTTACTAGCTGGCCTCCGGTACACTCACTCCCATCCGGGTCACGGCACCAATGTAACTTGTCGAGTTCTACTTGCTTCCCTCCAAGCGGGATTTGAACCGGTATTTCTGGCATGAGAGGCAGGTGTGCTAATAAGGACGCTAAAGACCATAGCCTCTAGTGTCAGTCGCTAATGTGCCTCGAGGTCAGGGGAGTAAGTTTTACTTCCACAGCTCTTTACAAGCTGGCCTCTGGTACACTCACTCCCATCCGGGTCACGGTTCCAATGTAACCTGTCCAGTTCTAGTTGCACTGCTCAGACAAACAAGCGTTTTCGGCATGGGAGGCGGGGAGTGCTAATAATGATATACAACAGCTGCTAGCGTTAGTTGCTAGTGCACTTCTTGTGGCCAGGGAAGTGAGGTTTACCTGGACAGCTGTACTAGCTGGGCTCCGGTACACTCACTCCCATCCGGGTCACGGCACCAATGTAACTTGTCGAGTTCTACTTGCTTCCCTCCAAGCGGGATTTGAACCGGTATTTCTGGCATGAGAGGCAGGTGTGCTAATAAGGACGCTAAAGACCATAGCCTCTAGTGTCAGTCGCTAATGTGCCTCGAGGTCAGGGGAGTAAGTTTTACTTCCACAGCTCTTTACAAGCTGGCCTCTGGTACACTCACTCCCATCCGGGTCACGGTTCCAATGTAACCTGTCCAGTTCTAGTTGCACTGCTCAGACAAACAAGCGTTTTCGGCATGGGAGGCGGGGAGTGCTAATAATGATATACAACAGCTGCTAGCGTTAGTTGCTAGTGCACTTCTTGTGGCCAGGGAAGTGAGGTTTACCTGGACAGCTGTACTAGCTGGGCTCCGGTACACTCACTCCCATCCGGGTCACGGCACCAACGTAACCTCTCCAGGTCTACTCTCATCTCTTTGAGAGGGATTCGAACTGGTGTTTCCCTCATGGGAAGCGGGTATGCTAACAAGGACACTAAAGATTGTAGCCTCAGTCGCTAGTGCGCCTCTTAAGGCCAGAGGTGTGAGGTGTACCTGCACAGCTCTTTACTACCTCCGGTACACTCGCTCCCATCCGGGTCACGGCACCAATTCAACCCCTCCAGTTCTACTTGCTTCCCTCTAAGCAGGATTCGAACCGGTATTTCTGGCATGAGAGGCAGGTGTGTTAATAAAGACGCTAAAGACCATAGCATCTAGTGTCAGTCGCTAATGTGCCTCAAGGTCAGGGGATTAAGTTTTATTTCCACAGCTCTGGACAAGCTGGTCTCCAATACCTTCACTCCCATCCGGGTCACGGCACCAATGTTACCCCTCCAGTTCTAATCTCATCTCTTTGAGAGGGATTCGAACTGGTGTTTCCCTCATGGGAGGCGGTTATACTAACAAGGACACTAAAAACCATAGCCTCTGGAGTCAGTCGCTAGTGTGCCTCTTGAGGCCAGAGGAGTGAGGTTTACTTACACAGCTCTTTACTAGCTGACCTCCATTGCATACCATCTTCTAAACTACACCCACTTTTACATTTAACATTTACATTTCATTAGATTGGAACATTTCAATTCACATTTATATCACCTCACCACCAAAATATTTACTCAATCCCAAATGTAATAAAAAGTGTGACATTTGAAAAAGGCACAATATCAATAAGTGTGATCAGACTAATTATGGTTTCACTCCAACTGAATTATGGATCTGCTGTTTTTATCCTATTACTCGCTCCAGGGAACCTACAGCAGAGAAGCTTTACCTACTTCTAACAGCTGCAGATTCAGAGAAAATACTCCAAAGAGCCGTAAATCCAGGCCAGCAGAACAGAAGTTACAAGCTCAGCCAATGGAGCTTATAAATAGCAGCTGCTGTCTGACTCAGAGATGTAATGCTGCTGTGGTCGTACAGTGGAGAAGACCCCAGATTTACGGCACATTGCTTATGTAGCACCAGGATATTGGGAAACATTCTCCGCCTCCGAGGCTGTTACGCTGTGAGTTTTAATGAGGGATGGAGATCTATTTTAGCGCAGGGAATTATCATAGCTTTAATCCTGCCCACTCACTCAGTACTGCAGTGGGGTCAAGTAAAGCAGTCCTATATTTAATCGCAAAATGCTGCTGACATCAGCAACCACCTTCCTATTTCTAGATGTCCCAATAGAAGGATTTAAAAAAGCAAAGCAGTAATATATAGCATTTTAACTACAGTAAAACACTATCATGTGACTTAATTCCTTCCATCAGACACAAAAGAAAATAACTTGAACAGTTACTCTTTTTAACACTCTTTTCAAGCACCTTAAAATGATCATATAAGCACCATAACTGTAGTGCAAATGACTTGTTTGGTATATTCTGACAACTTTGACTGAAAATCAAGCCGTTATTCACTGATAATATTGCCCTCCACTTTGTCCGGATCACTGAACTTGAGAACTGGATCAGTCTGATTCATGAAAGAATCTTTCAGACCACTTTTGTGAACTGGATCAACTGATTCATTAAAAAGATGAAGAATGAATCTTTCATGAACTGACATCGCTACTTCTCTCATTAACTGACTCCACTTCTTACACAAAGCTATTGTATGACTTGGACATCATATGGATCACATTTATGGTACTTTATGGCGTTTGTTTGTTTTATTTATTTATTTCATTTTACATTCTACAGGTTGACAGCCCCACTCACTGTCATTATGCTGACTGGGCAATTTGACAGAATTTTCATCTTGTGGTTTAAGCTTTCCTTTAATTAAATTATTTATTTATTAAAGTCAGAATTTGCGAGTTATAAAGTCAGAATTTGCGAGTTATAAAGTCAGAATTGTGAGATATAAAGTCAGAATTGTGAGTTATAAAGTCAGAATTGTGAGATATAAAGTCAGAATTGTGAGATATAAAGTCAGAATTGTGAGTTATAAAGTCAGAATTGTGAGTTATAAAGTCAGAATTGCGAGAAATAAAGTCAGAATTGTGAGATATAAAGTCAGAATTGCGAGTTATAAAGTCAGAATTGCATAATATATAAAATTGCAGGAAAAAAGTCAGAATTGTGCGTTTATATCTCAATTCTAACTTTTTTTTCTTGCAATTCTGACTTGACTCTTAATTACATGTTATAAAGTCAGAATTGCGAGATATAAAATAATTCTGAGAGAAAAAAAATCAGAACTGGGAATGTATATCATGCAATTCTGACTTTATAACTCGCAATCGTTTAAATCTTGCAATTCTGCTAAAAGTCACAATTGCGTATTAAAAAAGTGTGACTAATTTCTGACAGGATAAGAATTTTTACTTCCACTTATCTAGAACAAAACCACCTTCATGAAAACTTTCATCATCAGTAAAAACATCACATATGTGGCCTCGGTTTCTACTTTGCGTTTAACTTCAGCTGAGGATAGAGAAGTCACATGCAGATAAAGGCAAGGTCATTTTAAGAAGGACAGAGGTCCAGCGGGTCAGTGACATGTAGGCACTGTGCTGATGGCAAGAGCGAAATTGTGAAAACAAGGGAGCAAATTAACTCCCACTACATGTCAGATACATGACGTGCGAAACAAGCATGTCACTTATGGGTAGGACTGACAGCGCTTTAAGCGAGAAGAGTCCTCCACACACACAAACTCAACATTTCACAAGCAGAGGCTGACAGGCAGATGCATGTAAACACGTTTTGCACTTATTTTTCAGAGTGCAGAAACATTTGAATACATTGTACCTCTGCCTGAGAAGTTCGATTTCACATCCTTGACCTTAAACTCACAGCATTTATAATTTATCGTGCTAGTTCAGTAGATAATCCATGTGATTGACATCACAGCTTTAGGCAGCATGTATAAGGTCAGTATGACTGTGCAGAGATTCATTGTTAATTCTGAGTGTCCTCTTGCTCTCTCTCACTCTTCCTCTCCTGGTGCATTAGTATTTTGCTCCAGCACGCCGGATGTGTCAGCTCAAAATGTTAATAGTCCAGTCTTAACCGGTCTCTCCTTGCAGAATCATTTGATGGATTTTTAGAAGAAGTCTTTCCTGAGAGTTCCTTCAAACCAGGGTCAGAAATGAACTTTCCATTGACTTTTATGTCAAACACTTAAATTTAACCTATAAAAATACGATGAACTCTTAACAATAAAAATGTATCAACATCAACACAAAATGCAAAGGTGGAACAGAAGTTCAAACTTTTGTTTATTTACAGAAACTGCTCGATTTTACACAACAACTGCATAATGTAATATCCTGAAGTATATAATACAATTAAAAACAGGAACTCATTACTGCAATGACAAGAAACATTACTGTTAAATATTGCTCTTGATATTATAGTAATGATTAATGTCAATTAATGGGATGCATAAAAACATGTTTTCGTGTTTGGCGGCATTTTTCGGCTACGCAGACAAAACTAGCTAAGAATTAGTTTATTATGCATTAGAAAATCAAGACTTCGCAATGTTTTTTTTTTTTTTGTCAAAACATTCTCCGTTCTCACAGATCTGTGAAAATGGCTAAAAACGCTGTATTCTGCTGCCAGGCCAGTAGATGGCGATCACTTTGCAAAGAAACATTACGCGTCTATAGACTGAACACGTAATACACATGACATTGTTTTCACAAATTACACTGAGACAATAACGCTATAGTTTGCAAAAACCTGCACCCGTTTTCGAATGTTTGTGTTTTAAAGGCCTCAAAAACATTACAACAGCCCCTTAATGCCTCTGATTGGCCACTGAATTCATAAGCTCAACAGAAACGTGTGTGAATGATTATAATACTCAATGCTGCAAAAAAACAAAACAAAAAAAAACGTGTGAGCAGATTTAACTGTTAATCCCAAAAGCAACACTTTTTTATTAATTTTCACATTTCACTTCGCAACAGGTGTAATAGATTTTGTTTTATTGTGCAGGGGCATTTTTTTGCCCCCTCATATTTAATTTGGGGGACTTTTTTCTTTTTTTTTCTGGCATTTTTACCCCAAGCCTCCAATAATTTCTTAAAACTGACCCTTGAGAAATGAGTGAAATCAGTCCAGAGTTAAATACTGAGTAATGAAAATATGTCTATTGTGAAAAGTGCAGAAGCAACACAGAAGTAACTTTCAAACCAAGAAGATTTCTGTTGGTCAGCCGCACGTAAAGTTACACGAAACTCTCAATCGCAATGACTGGATTTCTCATGGATCTTCCCAGAGCGACGGAAAATGTGACGGCACCTTTAGACTCGCGTGAGAGATCAACACATTAAGTGTTACACTTCAACGAATGATTACATTCAAGTACCAGAATTTACGTTTCACTCCAAGGTAAGCAAACCATGGTAGTATTATATTGTACTGTACATGTTTAAAAACATGGTTTTATCATGGTACAAAACAACTAAAATTTATATGTTTATAAACTAACTTACCATTTTAAAAAAAAAGCATTAAAAATGTTTTAAAGATGCATTCATATCCATATTTAAAATCAACTCCACATGTGGAGACTTTACTCAAAATCAAATCAAATTCACCAGAAAACCCCTTGAACTTGAGAAGATGGCACTCTCTGCTGGATTTTACCCCAATTGACTGTTCGCAAAGACCCGCCCCCTTTAGTTACTGTTGCTATGCTCTCCTATGCCACACATCATGTTCTCACGAAGTGAAAAATACACTGACAACGTTTCATATTTAAAATAGTCATTTTTTTAAGAAGTTTAATCAATAAATAGCGTCTAGTGTGTCTTTAATGTGTCGTGACAGATCGCTGTAGCTCCTCGTGAACCGATCATGTCTTCATACTAGTTCATTTATAGCATCAAATAAACATGAATGAACATCAGAAGGAATGTTGTTTCAAGCGCGGAAAGACGTGAGGACACACAATTTTTGAAGTTCACCAACGTTAATCTACTAACTCCCCTGACTGCTTTGTCGGACAAAATGGCGGATTTGGGGTTATGATTGGTCAGATCACCTGTCAATCAAACTCCCAGCGAAGGGTCAATTCCCAAAACTACACAAATCCCTTGTTTGTGAAATCACTGTTCTAGAACATTCCTCACAAAACCAGCACAGGGATCAAACTCTTCCCTCTCTAAACTACAAAAAAGATTGTTGAACTGCCCTTTAAGTCTTTCTGTTTAGCGTCCGCCTGAGGGACGTGATTACAAAGTTGCCGAAAGACAGAACTTTTACACTGACGAAATTCTGAGGTGTTTTCAGAAATAAACATGGAAACTTTTTCATGAACGACGTTTTGAAGCGTTGAGTTGGATTCCTCCTCAGGGTGTGGGAAATGAACCAAAGGCCAATGTAGTAAAGAATCAAAATTTTCTTTTTTTTTGTGTGTGTACATTAGAGGGAGACCTAGAATTTACTTTATAAACCACTTCAGGCCAACATCCAGCTGCCAGAGTCTCTCCGGTTCAATCAATAAGCAGATGGCAACAAGTAACAAGTAACCTGGGAAAAGAGAAAGGTAAAAGAGAAGGGCTGAAAGAAATATGGAGAATTCAATAACTTCCCATCTCATTAGCCTTGATTGCACTACATTAGGGAATTACCAATATCGCCATGTCAGTTTTGTGCTCAAACAGTACATCTCCATTTCTAAACATCATCAATAACACACTCACTCTGGCAACCCGGGGAGCGTTTCCTGTACAGTAGCTAGTATCAAAAGTGGCTGCATGCGAAAACTTAAAAATGTTGCCTTCGGAGGACGCATTTCAAGGTAGGAAGGCATCAAGGCATGTCCGAATACAAAGTTAGCTTCACTTCCTGTCTCCTGAGACACCTTCACTGCATATGTATCCTTCACTGCCTTTGATATCCCACAATCCTGTGCTTTCATTCCGTGAGAGTTGATCTAAAATATGAACACGGCATCTGAAAGTTGTGGTTGGTGGTCAGTTTGTGAGTAAATGCTCATTTTTGATCAATGTTTTCTACTTTTGATGTCATTTCTAGCGAGAAATTACTATTGTAGTACTTAAAGGATCAGTTCACTAATCAAAATGTCCTGATAATTTACTCTCCTCCATGTCATCCTAGATGTTTATCTCTTTCTTTCTTCAGTCAGAAAGAAATTAAAGTTTTTGAGGAAAACATTCCAGGATTTTTCTCCATATAGTGGACTTCAATGGGGTTCAACGGGTCCAAATGTCAGTTTCAGTGCAGCTTCAAAGACTCTACATGATCCAGACGAGGAATAAGAGTCTGATCTAGAGAAACCATCGGACATAAAAATAAAATTATATTTATAAACTTTTTAACCACAAATGCTCGTCTTGCACTGCTCTGCGATGCTCCCTGCATTACGTAATCACATTAGAAAGGTCATGTGACGTAGGCGGAAATACTTAGTCTTTGCACATTCGCTTTGTAAACACTGGATCGGAACTTCTGCCTACGTGATTACGTAACGTGTGGCAGTGCAAGACGAGCATTTGTGGTTAAAAAGTATATAAATATAATTTTATTTTTAGAAAATATCCGATGGTTTCTCTAGATCAGACTCTTAATCCTCGTCTGGGATCATGTAGAGTCTTTGAAGCTGCACTGAAACTGATCCGTTGAACCCCATTGAAGTCCACTATATGGAGAAAAATCCTGGAATGTTTTCCTCAAACACCTTCATTTCTTTTCGACTGAGGAAAAAAAGACATAAACATCTTGGATGACATGGAGGAGAGTAAATGATCAGGAAATTTGAATTCTGAAGTGAACTGATCCTTCCAGCTTACAAATTATATTTACAAGTTCTACTAAGACTTCTTAAAGGGATAGTTCACCCAAAAATGAAAATTCTGTCATCATTTACTCGCCCTCAAGTTGTTCCAAACCTGTATGAATTTCTTTGCTCTGCTGAACACAAAAGAAGATATTTGGAAGAATGTCAGTAACCAAACAGATCTCACCCCCCACTGAATACCATAGTAGGAAAAAAAAAACGTAATGGTATTCAATCTGTTTGGTTACTGACATTCTTCCAAATATCTTCCTTTTTGTGTTCAGCAGAACAAAGACACTCATACAGGTTTAGAACTTGAGGGTGAGCATTTTTGGGTGAACTGTCCCTTTAAGAGACTACTGAACCTTTCAATGAAGATAAATGACTAAAGAGATTGCATTTAAAGGCGTTTGCTTTTAACATCATTCTAGCTCATCTGACCTGCTCGGCGTGTCACGGAGAATCGTGTGAGGCTGTCGGTGCTCTCCTGCTTTCCCTAACGCAGTTTGGCAGGCTTCACGGCAGGCAGCCGTCTCCGAGCGTGCTCCCTGCCTAAACATTGGTGTAGCACCACCCGTTTTGTGCATCTGTGGCATTATGGGAGATAGCCAGTTGGCAGCATGCTGACCTTTGCATGAGACGGCCTCCTGGGCGGCTGCGACCAATTTTGCTCGTACAAAAATCCTCCTGGACAGCTACACCTCCACCAACTCTCCTTTCCCTCCCTCAAAGAATCTTTTCCTGTAAAACCGATTTCTTTTGGCTTATAACAATTAATGACTCATTCATTTCTGTCACCTTGAAAGAAGCACTGTTAGTATATAATATTTATATAAGTCTTTCGTTGAATAAGGCTGTGGGGTGAGGCTGTTCTTTTCCCTCCTTTATTCTCCGAACAAACCCACACAGTCTCTCGGCTGCACACTTAACCTGCCTCTATATTTAACTCATTCTGTTCCTTCTCTGCAAGAGAGTCAGATGCCCGTCCACTCTTTAGTGTTTGATTTGAGAAATCAGACTTACGTAAAAGATTTTTAACTTGCTGTGGAGGCGGACATGACCGCGCTCTCACCTCGACCCGTCTGCCGCAAATACAGACGTGACACGGCACACGAGCCGTCCATTTGTCTCGCAGACTAACACACACTTTATATTCCCGAGAATGATATTCGGACATTTTAGTATTGAAAAACCTGTGCTGTTCTGAGTCAAATACAAGCTGAATGCTTTCACCGTTCACATTTGAGCTATTTCCTGTCACTCATAAACGACACGAAATAGCTTCATTAAAAAGACCGCAATTATGTAAGTACTGAAAATCATTCTTATCCTGTCGTGAATTTATTAAGAATATTTTAGACCTGTGGAATTCAATTCAGGACCCAGATATTTTACATCAGGCATCATGTTTTATGAGCAGTGGGATAAACTCTCTCTCTTTAATTTTGAGAAAGAATCATATTCATTCACACAGTCATAAATAACAACCAAAACTATGTTCTTTTTTTTTTAATATGATCTGGGTCATATTTTATTTTACTTTGCATGGTTTTCGAGGATGCAGACAAACCAAGCATAAAGTGACAGGATTGAAGCTTTTGAGTTGGTTCTTCTCAATGACTCTTTTGAATCTGTTCGAATTTGTTCGCTGATTCATTGAGTGACCCTTTCTGCAATACAGGCTACATTATGAGCGAGTCAGTGATTCATTTACGCAACCGATTCGTGAACAAAGCGAATCTTTTGAATCGCTTCTCACCAAAATGACTAGTTCAGATTTGTACACTCATTCGGTCTGCAGGACAGGTGATATCATGAGCGAGTCCCAGATTTGTTAAAAACACGACAATTATTTATTATCAAAACATCTTATGAATCTGTTCACCGAAATGATTTTCGCTCAGTGACCGTTTTTGGAGGTTAAAAGTGACTCACTGATTCATCAAGCAACATCAAAACATTCCTTTATTGTCAATGAATCTGACCTTTCTGCAGGAAAGCGCCGATTCATTTCCTCAACTGATCCGACAATGCATTAAAAAAAAATTATTAAAATATGCATATGCAAATAAGATTTGCATTTAGCAATGTTTTTGTGACGGGATCAAAAAAGCCCTGTTGCACAAATATGATCGATTTATTCTGGGCTCTGTCACTTTTTTATTGACAGTAAGATTGTTGGTGGGAAAGCGAGAGAGAGAGAGGCCACATTCAAACCTGTGTCTCCTACTCGAGCCTCGCATTCAGAGCTATTTATCTTCCTGGATAATTTTATATTTAGTAACACGCATACACCGCAGTGCTCATATTATAAAAGACATGCATATGGAGTCCCGGTAGCGTTGGCCTGCTTCACTCGGAAAGCTGAGTCTGCTTTTTATCGTCTCTGAGGCACCGATGCTGACTGGCCCACTCCGGTTACTGAAGTTCAGCTTTTGTAATTGCTCCCACTGTTCAAGTCCCAGTCCTCCTATTCCAGACATCAAGAGCCAGATTGTCTGTGTGTGAGTGTGTGTTTGTGAAAATGAGAAAATGCTAGAGAGAAGTCAGCGTGGTGTCATGATTAATGAACCTTTAAACCGAACCGAAACTGCGGTCTGCTGATTCTGCACCAAAACACATACAGCATGTGGAAATATCTTTGAGATAATGTAAGACTCACCCAGACCGAGGCATGAGACTCTCAATCCGGATTTCCCGAGGTTCCTAGACAGACAGAAACACAGAGCGTTATATTAGACTGAACATTGGTGTCCTTCTGAGCTAAACAGACTCTCAATGTAAACTTTGGCTCCAACGAACATGAATGCAAAAGTTCATAACACAATGCAAACATTACTGTAAAAGACACTGTAGTGAAAAATGCCTTCGATTTTCTCTTTTCTCAGGTCAACTACTTGCTGAGAAAGTTTGCTTTTACCAGTGTTAGTCTACACCGGAAAACTGGCTTTGCGATTTTCGTCTGAGATACAATTATAGTTTTTATTTACATTTTGAGGTTCTCTTTATAGTTTCGATTTCAATTTTGAAGTTCAGATCAATCGAAAACATAATAACATAACTTAAATCTGCACAAAATGACACAAGCCGCGTTTCCATTACAGATTTGTGTAAAACTTTTGCGATATTTTCTAAATATCGATAAAAAACTTTTGTGAAATGGCGGCGTTTCCGTTAACCGATGTTATGCGACGAAAACGTCTTTTTTTCAAGTCATTACAAAAATCACGGTAACGGCAGGTTTACGTGTATACCTGCACTAGCAATTATTTTTAATCAAAGGAGACGTAGGGATGTTATCCAAGCATTTATGGCAAGGAAAACTCCTCATAGTTGGGAGAGGCCACGTGTTTCTGGGTGTTTCTCCCTCCTATCTGCTTCGAGGTCTTGATCAATTCAAATTGTGGCGTTTCTGTTGTTTAGAATCCAGTATTCCCGTAATACTTTTGTCTTTTATGAGTTTAATGAAGAATTCTCGTCTACCGGAGCCTCTTCAAAGAATGACCGACTTTTACATAAGGCAGGTGAACCGCAAATACGAAAAAATTGTTTCGATTGCAGTTTTGTGAAATATTCCTTTTTTGAATTGCCTGAAAAACCACCTCATGCGAGCATAACTTTTTGTTTATGCGATATACGAGAGTTTTTGAGAAATTGACGTGTTTCCATTGAGCGTATTCAATTCGGCCACACATCATGTTGTCACGCAGTGAAAAATACATCACAGAGCAAAGAGGACACTGACAACACGTCGACAGATTTAATATATCATAATTTTTTAAAGAAGTTGAATCAATAAATAGCGTCTAGTGTGTGTTTAATGTGTGGTGACAGATCGCTGTAGCTCCTCGTGAACCGATCATCTCTTCATACTAGTTCATTTATAGCATCAAATAAACATGAATGAACATCAGAAGGAATGTTGTTTCAAGCGCAGAAAGACGTGAGGACACACAATTTATCAAGTTCACCAACGTTAATCTACTAACTCCCCTGACTGCTTTGTCGGACAAAATGGCGGATTCGGGGTTATGATTGGTCAGATCGCCTGTCAATCAAACTGTTTGCGAAGGTCAATTATATGGAAACGCGCTTACAGATGCACAACGTACAAGTGATTTTGAACTTTTTTTGGAAGTTATGTTGCGACATTATACTGTCAACTAAGTTTTTTAAAAAATGTTTAGTTAAATTTTTATGCTTAAATGAATATATAAAACGTCTTGTCAACTAAAATGTTATTTTGTTGACTAAATTTAGATGCCACTTCAGTTAAAATAAATAAAATGAATCATCAAAGGACATTTTTTTTAACAAAGATTAAAAAAAATGAACTGGTTTTAACATTTTTCAAATGCCTGCACTATCTGAACGATAACATTTAATCAAGAAAGTTTAGGACGCCTTTACACGACAACGACGAACTGAAAACGGAAACGTTTTTCACACGGATTGTTACTAAAATCGCTGTCTTCTGCTGACGGGCCAGTAGATGGCGATGCCGCTTTGTGAAGAAACACAAATTCATTGTTTGCTTCCACAAATTCATGTTTTTGTCATTTAAACAGAGATTATAACAGTATGGTTTTCAAAAACGTTCACTTTGACGCAAAAAACACAGTTTCAGGCACCAAAAACAGCCAAAACACCATTTTTAGTTGAAAACAGTGTTGTGTAACATGTCAGTTAGCATACGCACAGTGTTCTCACATCTCAATATTCCATAAGGCAATGTTTGAAAGGCCGTCGACTGAGAAAAAAAGTCATTTGGGTCTAGATGGTGTACAGTAGTTACAGTAGTTAACTGGCTCATTCAAACTCAGTTTGCAAAGGCATTAACACGGTTTTTGCCACAGAAACACTAAAGCACACTTGCAACCAGTATGTTTCTGGTTGTAGTCCAGCACAGCGCCGCATGGCTTCAGTAATGTAGTGTGCTAAACACGGGAGCAGAGATTCTGTGAATACACAGCAAGCGTAAAGGCTTGTGTGTGCACCACGAACCGGATTACAAGGAATTCATTGTTTTTAAATGAGACTTATTGATAGTGGATTGAGATTAGTGACAAACTTTGCAGGGAAAGTGCTGACAGAGAGAGAAAACGAGGATGAGCGAGAGAGAGAGAGAGAGAGAAAATGCAAGCGGGTGCATTCTGCAGCGAGAGTGTATTAGCTCTGTGCGACGATCACTATTCATTTATGTCTCTGCATCAAGGCCAGAGAATGAAGGTACAGGATAGTAACAGATCCACCGTGCTGCAGATACTAAAGCTGCATCTGAGACAGATTACACACGGCTGTAATGTTACACTGCACCTGCTGTAAAATACAGTTACCATTAGTTTCCATAGATCCGTCTGTCAACTTTAGACAGTTCATGAAGAGTGTGATCGAGGAAATCGTAAGATCCCCTTTCAAGACCGTGGTAGAAAGAAGCAGAAACAATGGCTTGACTAAAGGCTTATACAATATTTGTTGTGGACATTGATGATTTTTAAATAAACTATGAATTATGGACGTACAGTTTCTTTACTATTTATTGTGTATGTGTGTGTATGTATGTGGTTGAGTAAAATTAACATTTTTGTTTTATTCTATTAAGTATTTATAACATTCACACCAAATTTCACAGAAAAATATTGTCATTTAGAGCTTTATTGAAACATTATTAACAATTGAGCAGAATAATTTCTGAAGGACACTGAAGACTGGAGGAATGATGCTGAAAACTCATCTTTGGTCACAGGAACAAATTAACAATAGTTTTAAATTGTAATAATACTTCACAATATTACTGTTTTATTGTATTTTTGATCAAATAAATGCAGCCTTGGTGAGAAGAAGAGACTTTTCAAAAACCAAAAAAAATATAGTATCGGTGTTCAAGTGCTTTAAGGTGTAAAAAGGTCATACGTTTTAATTAGCAAGCCTGTAACCATCTCGATCATAGATGGAAAAGATCATTTACAGCAAATACAGGCAATTTACCATAGCAAATATATAGTTTTTAAAGCTTTTTAACAGTTATTTTGATAGGAATAGTTCGCCAAAGCTGTTTTTTTAAATAATTGCCGATATTTAGTGAACGATTCGATGGACAGAGGCCGGCTTAGAGGCAAAGTTGTTCAGAATGAGTTGTTCTACCATGTGGTACGAATGTCGTGGGCCTGCGCAAAACAATTGTCATGAAAAACGTGAAGGTGCCACCCTTTGCCCGATTTCTTTCGAATTTTTCACAGGCCTCTAGGGCCGTGAGTCAAACAGGCCCAGCGAGTTTCGTTCCAATCGGCCTCCAATCGGTTAACCTGATCTGATAGCTGCTCAAAATTCAGTGGACGATGTCGGACACATTTTTCGAGATATCCTCATAGACAATCACAGCACTTCGGACAAAGATGGCAATTTTCAAGTCAGTCGGTGAAGTAATTACAGCCATTTTCAAGTTTTTTTCATGTTATATCGCCACCAAATGGCCGGTTGCTGCGTCCTTTTTTCACACGACCACAGAATGAGCTCTCACATGGTGAAAATATCTCATTCCATTCACGAGTTACAGCATTTTACTAAAACAGGGCCACCCACTTTGAATGTTTCGGCGGTCCGTGAATCGGAATTAACTCATTTTTTTTTGATAATTATTGACAATCAGACTCTACAGAATCTTGCTGCACTGCAACCTAGGACTAGTTCGCAAAAGTAGGTTTTTCTAAAAAAAAAACGCCAAAACTCCGAGTCTTGAGCCAAGGATTCCAACGACACTCGAGCCTACGCCTAACGGTTTAGGACTTATAAGCGATTTCACACTTTTGACCGCTGTAGTGCCCCCATCAGGCCGATTGGGGCGAGATTTGGTGACGTTGTAGACGGTATGAATACTATCAGTCCACAAAGTTTCAAGTCTCTGTGACTTACGGTTTGGTCTACCCGATCACTTTTAGGGGAGAATGCTGATAAATTTGAACAATTACAATACGGTTTCAGTGCTACAAACTTGAACCCCTTAACAATTATCCCAAACTTTTGACTGGCAGAGTGTATTTTTTAACAGACAGCACAGCAGAAAAGCAATATATCATTTAAACGGCAAGAGGGCAAAAAAACGACTGGGTTCCATTCAGATTGAGAAATCTGTTTAAGATTACATTAAAGACAAATCAAGCATTGTGCACTGCAGAATCTGTATGTATAATTCTGAGTGTACATCTACAATGTGAGAGTCAGTCAATCTACACAGACAATATTAATGCGTCCAGAGGCTGGACGTAGCTCTTAAAGCAACGCGTACACGACACAAATGCGAGTTTGTTTCATGGTTAAAGTGAGGATGCTTCATGTTTAAACCTGCAAAGGTGCTAAAATCAGCAGACTGAGTTTAAACGCTGAAATAATCATGCTGTTTAAAAGGCACTCCTGCAGGCCATCTGGTCAGCGGCTCTGAGGGGATCGAAGGAGTTACTGCACCAGCAGCTCCTTTCAGCAGACTCGCACTGATCGCTCGACGTGTTTCACAATGAATAATGAATGGAGTAAAGCAGCTGTATTGTTCTGATGCCAAACAGCATCAGAAAGTATTGTATGGCGCAGCGATTCAAACTAAAGAACAGCGACTGATCAATTACGAGTGTTTCTCAGAAGATTGCTCATGTGAGATCAACTCCTCAGATCACAACAACTTAGATTGCGGCACAAAACACACATTCAGAAATTTCTGGATGCACAAACAACAGGGATGTAGGCAGAAAAATACCACAATTTCATCTTGCTGTCAAAAAGTAATGGAAAAAATGGAAATGGAAATGGAAAAATGCATCTATTTTTTAAATGCACGTTATAGATCTTATTTTGAACGATTCATCAATGTATACGTTTTTTTTTTTAATACATTTAATTGGGTTTTTCTCCCATTATTAAAGGAATAGTTCACCCAAAAATGAAAATCATCACCCTCAAGCCATTCTACACTGTAAAATCTGATACTGTAGTCAAAAAGTTTTAAAACCAATAAGTATGAGTACTGTAAACTCATATAAGTTAAATTCACTTATATTTTAGTGTTTAGTCAATCATTTGAGTAAACTCAACTTAAATATTTTAAGTTTATGCCACTCATTCAGTTTTGAATTCAGGAAGCCAATCAAACGAAGCCTTACCAACTATATATATAGCTACTTAAATGGTTTAAGTTAACCAAACTCAAAGTAATAAAGTTATATAAGACTAAGCAAAAACTAACATTGGTAGAAAGCAATGATGACAGAACAGTATATGACTTTCCTCTTTCAGCCGAACACAATCAGAGTTATATTAAATAATATCCTAGCTTTGTAATGCCGTTGAATAGTGTCCGAGTTATTGAAGCTCCAAATCCATCCATCACAAAAGTACGACTCCAGTGGATTAATAAATGCCTTCTGAAGCAAAGCAATGGGTTTTTGTAAGGAATATATCCATATTTATAAATGTAATAAACTATAATCAGGCACTATTCAATGCCAATACAAAGCCGGGATAGCCATGGATGTTATTTACTATAACTCCGATTGTGTTCGGCTGAAAGAAGATACACCTGGGATGGCTTGAGGGTGAGTAAATAACGGGATAATCGACTGCAAGCTGGGATTCATTTTTGATCCATTCTCAAAACCCAATCAGCAAATGATAAAAAGAAGTCCCGGACTGCACTTTTTTCTGATAATGTTACAAATGGATGAACGTCATAATACAGAAGAAAAGATCCGTCGCTACATCTTCATATAACAGGTTATTAATGTTACTGTAACGCTATGGGTGTTCAGGAACAGGTACTCTTCAAACACTTTAATATAAACTTGGAGAATGGACAGGAAACAGGATAACACCATGTACGATACTTTAACAACGGACAAGGACTGGACTGACACAGAGGGAATATATACACAGAAACACAGGAGGATAACGAGCGGGGCACAGGTGATGGACATGATGACTAACGAGACACAGCTGACTGAAATGAACTAATGATGGGCAAGCACATGGGGAAACAAAACAAAGATCACGTGACGGATGACAGGACTGAACTCAAAACAAAGAACATGTGACTATTGACAGGGACTAACGAAAGCAAAACACAGGAACACATGACAAATGACGGGACTAGAAATCAAAACAAGAAACATGTGACGAATGATGGGACTGGGGAACAAAGAAACAGATAAACAAACACCAGATCATGACAGTTACTGTACAATAATGACATTTTTACATTTATTCCAAAATAATTCCATCTCTCACTTAGATATCTCCGCTTTATGCCATGCCAAAATCAAATTGATGGAGACGGTCACTTTGATTTATACACTTTTTAATGTCAAGTCCTTTTGAATTTGATTT
Organism: Zacco platypus; assembly: GCA_038088235.1. Lineage (NCBI taxonomy): Eukaryota > Metazoa > Chordata > Actinopteri > Cypriniformes > Xenocyprididae > Zacco > Zacco platypus. The sequence continues at coordinate 30,263,258 of CM076075.1, forward strand.
TGACATGGTATAAAGCGGAGATGTCCAAGATGAGACAAAAATGAGAGGTGGGTTTTATCACGTGAACAGCATAATATGCCAATCATAACAAAATTTAATAGACCCACAGTCTATTAAAACTCGAAGGCCTCATGGGAGGCGATTGAGACGCTGTAACTTCAACCGCTGATATTGTTGAAAAATAATTATACACTTTTTAATGTCATATTCGGAATATTTGCATTGCTTTATTTTTGTACGGTGGATTATTTACTACAGCTGGCACTGCCTCCATTGCTACTTCAGAGAAACGCCACCAAAACCCAAAGAATCAAAGAATTACATTACCACGACCTCCGTGACTCCAACCAGTTTACTGTAACCATGTCCTCCCTGCTGCTTTAGTGATGAGGGAGTGTGTGTGAGTGTGTGTGTGTGTGTGTGTAAGCGCCGTACAATTAAGTTGCAAGCTGAACTGTCATGATTACTTTAGAGAACATAACCCATAATCTGAGGAGAGCAGAATGAATCAGACTCATGCAGTATTCATGGAGCAATCAGAGAACATTTCTCACACGCATTGTCTCTCCTTTCTGTCATAATAAAGTAATGCGGTATAATATGATGGTGTAAAGTGGGGATGTGATTTGGGTCAATGTGATCCTGACCTCTGGTGATTCTGAGACCGCAGGTGCATCATCTGGAAGCGGTTTGCGTGCATGTAAGTGTGCTGTTTGCTAATATGTGCCTCAGCATCTGTTTGAATGTGTGGATATGAATGTGTGTGTGTGCACTGGCTCTCTCCAGAACAGCACACCTGAGCCCTAGATGGGTTTCTGATGTGTATCATTGCGTTTTCAGGGTCAACCTCAGTGCCTTGTACGTTGTTTGTCTCACGTCTGTGGTTTTGCTGTACTCAAATCATCTCTAATAATCTTTGATTGCCCATCCATCAATTTGATTCTCTCTCTCTCAACTCTTTTCAAGTGTTATACATGAACTGAATGTGCCAGAGGAGTTGTAACCAGTACTTCATGAAGGTTACAGTCACCGCGTGCTATACTTAGAGAAGAACTGTCTCTTCAGACGTGCATCTCTGACCAGTACAGGCCTAATTAGGTAAGAAGTCCCAGTGCATATGAAACATAATTTCACTTTTCATATGACATGTGAGACTGGCTGGTGAAATGCTGCAAGATATATTATTACTAGAGGTGTAACGGTGCATGTATTCACCCCAAACTGACTCAACCTGAAGATCATCTAAGCCAATTTTTGGTCAAAATTGGACAAGATTTGTAAGAGTAGCATTTTTGCAAAAAATACTATATCTCTGGAACACTAGGTGGCGCTGTGTTCAAACTGCTCAGATAACTTCAGGACAAGCTGTCGGTGAGCTCTACCAAATTTTGTGCTGATATGTCAATTTATGACAAATTCCAAAATGGAGGACGGTCGATTTGTCTGATCCTGGCAAAAATCGGTATCGAGGTATTCTGGGTTTTTTTTTGTGGGGAAAATACCCCCAGAATACAGTACATTTTAAAATGGTGACTACTGTAATGGGCAGAGTCTTAATGTAAAATATTGAATGAAAAGAGTAATCAGGTATATTTTGTTTCTATGACAAAAGCTATATAAAAGGCTATAACCATTTGAAAAGTGAATATCTGAGCTGGTGCTATGAAGTTGGTCTTAGAGACCCCAAAGTTGGTTGGATTACTATTCAGGACCACCACTATAAATTTGCCAATTTTCATCATTTTCCTATGTAATGTTAATAAGGCTGCCATAGACTCCCATTGGGGAGGAGGAATAATAAGAAAACCAGCAGATTCAATAGCCTCTAAATAGCAAAATATATCGGTCAGCAGATGTTTTGATATTTTATGCTACTACTACTACCACCATCATCTTCAATAGTATACCTATTGTTTAATTTTTTTAATGAAATTATTTGTTTGAAAAATGTTTATACTAAGCTTCTTTAAAACAAGCACGTATTTTGTTATAAAATTTGAAACTTATACAATGCAAGTGCAGCTTAAGTGTTTAAATTCGTTTTCGATCGAACAGAAAAACAAAATACAACACTAAAAATTTTGTCTCTTGACTTCACAAAGTCCTTCCAAACATCAAAGGTCAGCTGTCATGATCAATTTCAGAAAAATATGAAGCACGTCTATGCCTTCATACCCACAGCACACATTTTTCAGTCTTCCTTCATTGACTTTGCTTCCTGTCAAAATAAAGCAATGAAAAATGTAATCTTAAGTTATAAATAAGCCGTAGGACGTCAATATTCCTAATAAAGTCTGGCACTGGGGTTACTTAAAACAGAGCTTTAATTCATTTCTTCAGAAGCTTCAGTAAACAAAAATGATTTGAATGTCATGGAACAATCGAAACGTCATTATTCAAGGACTCAATGAACTTCCTACGACCCACAGTGTACACTACAAAAATTAAACTTATAATATTTTGGATATGTTCACTCTGCGGCAGATGAGAAAGAAATATCAGCTGCCAGACGCTCGACAGGACAGAACCTAAGGATCCGGCGTCTCTGCGCCAGGCCAGCGCGCATGAATCAATCTGACTGACAGCAGGCCTTTTCCTTCTTACTCTTTGGCAGATAAAAGTCTGAGATGTTTGGCTGCATGTTTAATGGGAAACAAAATGCAGAGAGGTATAATAAGATGCATGAGACATTGCAGATGATCCACCCAGCAGTAAGAAAAGAGAGTCATCTCTAGGGAAAAGAATATTATATGTGATATCTGGAGTTATGTTATGTCATGTTTGACTCACCAGCAATCCTTAGAATATGTACTGAATGGATCTCGCAATGCAGAGAGAAATGAAGTAAATAAAGTGTTGGAAATGAACAGTTCTGCTTCTGCTCTGCTCAAAAGAAGGAGCAATCTGCATAAATCAGGAGCAAATCATCTACTTCCACAGCTTGAGCTGAATGCGCTGGAAACTGTCGCTGTGGACTCCTGGAGTTGAAGGAACTGACTCAAGTAATCTGATATATTAAAGGTCAGATGAAGAATAAATAAGCTGGAAGTTTTGTTGAGAAAATTGCTTTGTAAATGCGAGCTAAAAGGTTAACAACCAATCCACCAGTGTTTTCAGGGTGATGGTACATATTGTTTTAATAGACCCTTTAACGCACATGAATATACTGACAGACACTAAAGCGTAAATCCTTTGTTTCAGTGATGCACCGATCGATATCTATCTATCCATCTATTTATCTCTCAGTGTTGTCACGATACATTTCCAACTTCGATACGATACCTTGAAAAATATCGATATTTGATACCATTTCCGATACTACGGAGAAAACTGCCTTGTACACAATAATACAGAGAATGTGTTATCTCATCATTTTTTGGGTAATTTAGTTGCAATAGCTTACAGGGAGGCTTTATTTGAATTGAAAAAAAACATGCAAACAGTTAGTAATAAAATAAGTACAAAAAACCAATGGTAAACGATAGCACATAAAGAGAGCAATAAAGAGAAATGAAATAAACACGGCTTTAAGTTTTTCCAGGTGGGTAACATGTAGAAATACTACAGAAACTAAAGTAATCAGATGTAAAATAACACTGCATAGTTTTCATTGTACAGATTAATGCCTACAGTTAAAATTATTCAGTCAAGAGCAGAGCGTGATTTTCTCTTTGTCTTTTGTTCTTTGGTTAACAGACCGCAGCAGGTTTTTTAGGAGCGAATGCACTGATCCAATATACTGTTACACAACATGCGAATGCGATTTCGTTTGCAAATATTTACGTTACAAAACTGACTTCTCACCAAGAAGGGCATTTTGACGTAATTGTGTACGTATTTGACCGTTTAAGACCATTAAGCTACGAAAACATGAGCTATTTGAGAGGCGGCTTAATGTGGGAATGACTAAAATTATGCTCAATACAAGCACTATTTAGCCGAGTGAGTGCATCAATACTGCAGAAAAGGAGTACTGGAAGCGTTTCAGATATTGATACATATCGCAGTATCAATAATTTTGACAACAACTATCCATCCTGTCAAGTTTCAGTTCATTCTAATTCCTGCTTCCTTGAAATTTAATCAACAAAAGGTGAAATACACCATTTACGGTTCAATCCTTGCAAGGTTTGAACCTACAACTTTTCAGTCACCAGCCCAGATGTTTGAGCACGAGCTGCATCACTCCAGGATCTCCTCAAAGAGCTGTAATTGAGCAGAAGAACAGCTGTACCGCAGTCCCACAGAAGAAAAGAGTTGGCGTGCATTAATCTGTAAGAGGAGTGTTATTTCTCTCGGGTCTCATTTACACCTCACATGTTGAGCTGTGCCGCTTCTCTCCCCGTGATGCCAGGATCCAGCTACCCTGTGATTACTCCTTCTCCTTCTGTGAGTCAGAGGACAGTTCCCAAGATCAACCTCACACTCACATACAAACACATACGCACATCAAATTCTCACATAATTGTAATACAGGCGCACTAATATGCGCTTAAAATCATAATTGCACTCTGAACAGGACGGAGCAAGAGAGAGATAGAAGGTCGCCAAGCAACGTTGGTACGAGTGGGCAGAGGGGGAAAAAACTTCACTTGCATTAGTATGGATTCAAGCATCCGCTTAGCGTTGGCTTCCGGCGAGACTTCAGGACCTTATGTGGGTGTCTGAGTGAGTGATTGCTTCAAACATCACACACTGGTCATTTCATGAATGTACAAGAACTCCAGAAAGAGATTTGCTAAGAAACGAGTCTGACTCATCCGCATGTCTGGGAATGTTTGCGATTAAATTTCTCATCCTCCTTGCAACTAAACTCAAATACGTGCGTTTCCTTGAAATGATCAGCTTATCTATTTTCATGGTATTAATGATGATATGAAAAAGGGCGGCACGATTTATCGCACAATACAAAAAATAACATTGAACTTCAACGCGATTATCGCTTAAACGAGAAGGTTTTGATTATTTTATTATGCGCAGCTTGTCAGTGAAGTGTGGCTCCGAATGCTGATACATCTGAAAGCACTGCGAGTTTGAGTCGCTTATAATGTACATTTGAAAAAGCAACACGCGTCAAACATCTTTCCATCATTTATTAACATCTTGTCCAACATTTAATAACGTTTTTACCCCAAACTCACTTCATAACGACAGTTGAGCATCATTCTGTGAGATGATGTGATTTCTTACACAGAATAAGGCAGTCGTGTGTTTATTAGTCATGTTTAATCAAAGCGTTTCAATCTTCTGTTTATTCAGCTACAGCGATATGACGCGTTTTCTTCTGCTGCAGGGCATATTTTGAGTTTCTGCGCAAGAGCGCCCTCTGGCTGTCAGATGGAGAAGCATCACAGAGCCGTACAGCTCTGACAAGCTGCGCAACCTTTGCCAAATGGCGTGCAATTTCATCGCAACAAATTGTGCAGCCCTAATATGAAAATAGGAATATTTTGATCTATTACATTTTTTCTCAGTTGCTTTCTCAAACTGCTTGTGTAACCTCCATGTCATTTGTTGTGCACATCATAAAAGCAATTGCCAATGCTTTGGTACATACATGTAATCGATTATGTACAATTGTCTGCTGTTTTCTACATTATCAATTATCTTAAGTATATCATATTATGCATTATTTAATTGCATAAAGGGTTAAACCCACATTTTCAGGCACATTTTCTATACATTTCTATCTATTTTGATGGATTGCTCTCAGGTTACTTTCACTATAAAGGGGAATGTGACTGATAAGACATTCCAAAAGATTCTCTCCGCGCTGCTTTGCAAGGGAAGATATCCATCGTGATGTGGATGAGAATCTGTGGCCTGACAGAGCGGGACATCAGGAGGTGTAGAAAGACTGCACTCTCATTCCCCATTCAGTGCTGCATGTACACTTCTGCCTAAGAGATGTTTCATTTGCTTATTTCTGTTTCACAATGCACAACACAAGTAAAAGCGTAAATCAATATTCTACATACTGTAATGTATAACTTTAATGTTGAAACAGATATATGCCATACAGAAAAACTGTATGCATTTTCAATAATTGAAATATATATATGTATGTATGTAACCATGACAAGCAAGTATGCACTTGCCACTGCTAACAGATACACAGACAAATGTAAGAAAATCTGCGGCTGCTGCATAAATAGACACACATAAATTCCACAGCAGATCTAGGGAGGTGGAGCTGGGGAGGTAGAGGGGTTCAGAAGAACTCTGATAGAGCTGCAGGACCACAAACACTGAACCAGACTATTTAAATGTTAAGCAAACAATCTCATTGGCTGCAGGATCAGACGAGGCCAATCAGCTTGTGCCATGCGGTAATGATGTAACTGCATGCAGATTACCGATCAGCCTGCGTCCTCCAGAGATTCATGACTGAACTAGATACACAAAATACAGTTTGGGGTAAATAAATGAATTATTTAATTTATGACATCCAAATTTAGTTCATGAGTAAAATTTAGTTTCTTAGTAGTACTACAAGAAGTAGTATGAAATCGCATCTTACACAACATTGGGTTATTTTAACCCAGCGGTTGGGTTAAATGTTTGCCCAACCTGCTGGGTAGTTTTATTTAATTCAACTATTGTTTAAAAATGACTGTATTGCTTGCTTAAAATGAATCCAAAATAGGTTGGACATTTACTAACATGTTTAATCAATAATAATTAAACAATAAACATTTATTAAATTGCCATTTGATTATTATTGTTGCCTCTAGTAATTATGTCTGACTTTCAATTTCCACTTTAAGCCAGCCATAAGAGTTGGGATAAATAAAACTACCCAGCACGTTGAGCAAACATTTAACCCAACCACTGGGTTAAAACAACCCAACTGCTGTGTTTGTCTGTTTTCACCCAACTTGTATTGTTTTAACCCAGCATTTTTTTTTTTTAGAGTGTAGGAAGATAAATTTCCAAAAGGGTAAATCATCTCCGCACCCTGACACCGTTCCTATAGGGTACCAAGTGAGCAACAACAAAATCAATAGGTGCAAGATGCCCCATCCCATTAAAGTTTGCACTGATTTCCCTTCTGAGACGGCTACACTGCTAACTGCAGCTCTCTGCAGGATAATGAGTTCAGTTTTTCTTAAAACCGTGATTGATGACGCCCTCCTGCAGAGACAACGCTCTGTCTGGCTTCTGCTGTGGTCCAATTTACCCCAGCAAAGTCAACAATTCAAAAGCGATGTCCCAAAGTGAAGCCAAAGCAGGAATGTTTCATGTTTCATATATGGTAAAGAGAGCTGCATGTGGCATGAAACCATTGATCATTAGCCTGGTATGGTAATTATTCAAATAAAATGACAAATGCTCATCTGGTCCGGTGGCATCTCCAAGAAAGCGGAATGTGATTTGTACCGAAAAGCTCCCAAAGATCGTAGCGATAATCACTCACCCCTTCTGTAAAACACACAAATAGATCATAAAGCCCTCACAACACGGCATAACAGTACTCACAGTTTATTGTTCCAACAACGTTTGCTTGAAAGATATTTTTTATGAAGGAATCCTGTGATATGTAAATATCTGGGAAGGTTCTGCTCAAGAATCTCGGAAAATAAACAAAGCCTGGCTTTTGAAAAACAGATTATGTAAATCTTTCCCCGACAAAGGAATGCAGCATGTCGCAGTCGCTCTCTCCACGTTTCTACCTGAAATCCTTTTAGACCACAACAACACGTGAAGTTCATTTGAAACGAAAGGCTATGTGAGAAGATTTACTGGATATAAGTGTAATCTACAGATGTGGGAGTGTTGGATAGCTTGTTCTGCTGATTCTTCAATTAAAGGCCGTGTCATTATTATGTTGAGTAAAGGCTAATACGACGCCACATTCTGCTGGTGTATGCTTTAAGATGACTGAAAGAAATATAAAAAACGAAAAATAAATAACGATATGAACAATTTGTATCTTAAAAATGAATGTAAATGGCATTGAAAAGCAAAACAAATAGATGAAGTTGGAGAGCAAGATTCGAAAACAAGAGCTATGTAGAGTAAAGAAACGTCACATTCAGAAACATTCGTCAGCTCTTTTGGGTCAAAAGCAGAGACTATAAGGTAGCCTATCCTTTATTCCCCTGATTCAGATGGTTTTTGCATTTTTCTGATGTTATAAACTGTAACTATAATCAAAAAACATTAGATTGAGAGAATCTCCCAAGCTAATAGGGAACGTTCTGGCAAGGTTATGAACAAACGTTCTTTCAGTAACGTTAATAGAGCGTTTGTTCAGAGTTATCTGTTCTCAAAACATTATTTATACGTCGCTCACGGAATATTTATGAAACATTTTAGTTGGACATTCATCTAACATTTTTTAAATGTTACTATTAAATGCTGTGAGAACACTCAAAAGTAACATTTCCATAACGTTGGAGGATCCTCTAATGTTCAGTTTGCATAACCAAGAAAAATCGTTTTAAAAACAGAACATTCAGAAATAACGTTTTCATAACTTGAAGGCAATGTTTGCAAAATGTTCCGTGTTGAACACTGTCTCATCTGATCACTGAACAAAACTCTCGTGTTTGCATGCTGTCGGCCGGTCTGACACTCTTCTGTCGAGTCGGCTTTACTCGTAACTGAGAGAAAAAGGCTGAGATGGCAGTAAATCATTGCAATGCTGATGTTAATGCTGATTCTAATTTTTCCCCATGTCATTGCTTGTGTAAGTGGTTTGTTATGCAACTGTTCAAGTTTTGTGTGAGGGAGCAATAAGCCGCTGTCAGCACTTGAAGAGAGAACCAATCACCTGCATCATGTTGGACTGACTCTTAATCCTTCAGTTCCTGACGATCCATGTGTAGGATTTCTTGCCGTATCCCATTTAGCCCATTTATGCTGCTCATTACTTTACAAATGGAAAATAAATCCTTTACTGCAGCATTACTTATGAAAAAGACTGTATTTTCAACATGTCACATGCAAATGATGCAAATGCATTTTCTGTTTCTCAGTGTTCCCGTCCTGTGTTTGGTTCCTGATTTACTCAGTTTCTGTAGTTACATTGTTTTTTGCCATAGTGATTTTTTTCCCTCACCTGTTCCTAGTTAGTTGCTCTTGTTTTGGGGTTTACTCTGTTTTTGTCTCCCTGTGCATGGAAGAAACGAAGCTTTTCAAAGCAAAGCTAATTAAACCAGTCAATTAGTCAAAATGATTCATTGTTTTGAAGCTTTCGAAACGCCGCGCGCTGGTGACCCCTGCTGGTCAGAACAGTGTAAATGCAGCAAAAACTAAGCTCAAACATGCATAAAAACACCTTTTACAAACCAGTTACAAATTTTTTATTGAAGGTGTAAAGCAATTAAGAAATCATCTAACACCATTGAACATCTAGCGTCTTTATAATATCTGTTATTTTATTAAATTGTAAGGCTTGTTTTAGTTGTTTTATGGAGAGCTTGATTAATCTGACAAATTAACTCATTAAATATCTCCAATTGTAAAAATCATATTTAGACATGGGTTCATTGGTTCACAGAGATTATCGCCCCCTAGCGGTGAACTATTGAAATTTTGAAACATTTCAAAAGATGCAACGAAGCCTCGTTTACTGAAATCACGTGACGACGCGCTCCGAATCGTATCGAAAAGGTTTCGAAGCTTGTTTTTGAATGCACTAGTGCATGGATTTACTCGTTTTGTTTGGCTGGCACGAATAATACTGCACTTTTAGTCATTTTTTGTGGATTTGTGTGAACGAGGATCGTTTTGTAAAGTGTAAATTTACCCTCAAACACCTCACGTTACAGCTAAACTGCGCTATTACTAATATGTACTAAACACTAGCATTCAAAAGTACATTTTTTAAGCCTCTTATGCTCTCACAATATTGTAAAATATAATTACAATTTAAAATAATTTTCTATCTTTATATTTTTTAAAATTTATTTTAAATTTATTTTAAATTTATAGAATTTATTTCCAGTGATCAAAGCTGAATTTTCAGCATCATTACTCTTCAGTGTCACATGATCCTTCACAAATCATTCTGATATGATGATTTACATTTCTTATTATTATTATTATTAATCAATGTTGGAAACAGACACTTTTTTAAGGATATATGTATAAAAAAAAAACAAACATTTGGCACAGACTTCAACTTTAACACTGACAGTTATTGGTTTTGTTAATCTCTTTTCAGTCGATACAAATGCGTTTTCCTATCGGCTCCAGAGGAATTCCAGTGGTTTGCCATAGCGTTTAGGATGTAAGTGTGAGAATGTGCATGTGTCCATAACAAGCTATTCATCTTACAGCATAGTTCATATACTCTTCAGTTCTACCATTTGACTTGCTTTTCACTTCAGGCAAAGAAATCCATAAAAATACCATTTGATAGCCTGTTAGATCTGTGGAAAAGCCAATTCCAGTGTGACAGGCCTGCGCAGCTGCCAACGTACAATATCCACAAACACGCACACACACATGCAGTGATTCATCTAGGGGAGGAAGGGCGAAATAATGAGAACTAGCAGAATTTCTGCCCTTTATTATTTTTGTGCTTGGTGAGTGTGATAGGGAATGGAAGGGGTGAGGGGAAAAAAGCTCAATAAATCAGCGGCAGGAGTGAGAGGGGAAGTTGATGAACCCTCCGAATCTCACTTTAATAGATTCTTCCAACCTTGGACCCTAGACAGCCCGTCACAGTCTGCCGCAAGATATAATGCTAAATGTTAAGAGATAAGATCCCTCTAAGTAAAAGAGTTTCATCATTTCTTACATGCAGAGATTGATTTCTTATGTTAAGATCATTTATCACAATAATCACGGTAATTACTGCTCACATTAAGTTATTTTACAAGTCAAATAGATTTATAGACCATTTAAACTCTCGTTTAAGTCATGAACATCCACTTCTCCATCCAACCAAAGTTCTATTGAAACAAAAAAACATTTTCATTTTGAGTTATACAGAAGAAAGTCATACAGGTGTGAAAATGATGACAGAAATTTTTCAAAACGGATGTTTTTTGCCAGATTAAGCTGCATTGAGGATCACAGGGTGAATCAGACAAAAGACATTCGAATCGACATTTGCTGTAATTATTTAAAGGAACAAACATATTCTGATTTTGCCGTTTAGTTTGCATATAAAATGGATCGGCTTTTATGCATGTTGCTTGTGTCAAACATGCTTTTGTTGGGCACAACGGAGCCTGAAGCCCAACAGCTTGACAAAACCCATTTGTCTTGGTAGCGTTTGACAGAAAAAATAAATAAATAAACATAAATAAAGAAATGAAATTCCCCCTCCAGGATCTGCATTATTTACCAGTGTGCTGAAATTAACAAAGTGATGCAGACACTTAGAGCCGATATTAGCAAACACTCACTACTGAGAGTAATATCATTTATTATTCACCAGCCCTGTAGCACGACAACAGCGTTCCAGGGGTTTATTAACAAAAACGTGACAAGAGACACAAGAAACTTGCCTCTTTTCAACAGATTCAGCATGTTTTAGTCCAGCATAAAAGTTTCTGTTTTCTTTATTGTATTAAAGCCATATGGTTCCCAATAGGGTGCTGGAAATAGTCTATAATAAATGAGGTGGAGAGTAAACCGCTTGAATAAGGAGATCTGGGACACTGGGAAATACAGGTTAGCCACATTCAGCGATATTCATTGCTCATTACTGTGAAGCAGGTACATCAGGGATAACATCATCACTGCAATCAACAGTTTTCAACAACAGTCATTTTTGACTTACTACAGCATATCAGCAATCAAATGATGTTGTATATCAGTAACGGTGTTTGGATGCATTTTATTTTGTGATATAAGTGGAACGGAGATATTTCATATGAGAGATCGAGAAATGCCTGTGACAGCTGAATTATATCGCCCATGACAGTGCCGCCACATACTAGAGGGAAAGATAATTATGTAACAAATTTAAAAGTTTGTAAGGGCATGATTCAGGGTGAAATAACCTCAGATAGCTTACTGCAGTTGCTGTTTTTAGAAAATGTGAACTGACAAACACAGATTTGTATAGAGGCTATATAGAGAGTATATTATAAACACACACATATACATACATATACACACATATATATTATATATATACACATATATATATAGATATAAACACACACACATACATATATATATATATATATATATATATATGTATGTGTGTGTGTGTGTGTGTATACATATGTATGTGTGTATATACATGTATATAAATATATATACACATAAACACATACATGCATACATACAGTACTGTGCAAAAGTTTTAGGCAGGTGTGAAAAAATGCTGTAAAGTAAGAATGCTTTCAAAAATAGACATGTTAATAGTTTATATTTATCAATTAACAAAATGCAAAGTGAGTGAACAGAAGAAAAATCTACATCAAATCAATATTTGGTGTGACCACCCTTTGCCTTCAAAACAGCATCAATTCTTCTAGGTACACTTGCACACAGTTTTTGAAGGAACTCGGCAGGTAGGTTGGCCCAAACATCTTGGAGAACTAACCACAGTTCCTCTGTGGATTTAGGCAGCCTCAGTTGCTTCTCTCTCTTCATGTAATCCCAGACAGACTCGATGATGTTGAGATCAGGGCTCTGTGGGGGCCATACCATCACTTCCAGGACTCCTTGTTCTTCTTTACACTGAAGATAGTTCTTAATGACTTTCGCTGTATGTTTGGGGTCGTTGTCATGCTGCAGAATAAATTTGGGGCCAATCAGATGCCTCCCTGATGGTATTGCATGATGGATAAGTATCTGCCTGTACTTCTCAGCATTGAGGATACCATTAATTCTGACCAAATCCCCAACTCCATTTGCAGAAATGCAGCCCCAAACTTGCAAGGAACCTCCACCATGCTTCACTGTTGCGTGCAGACACTCATTCGTGTACCGCTCTCCAGCCCTTCGGCGAACAAACTGCCTTCTGCTACAGCCAAATATTTCAAATTTTGACTCATCAGTCCAGAGCACCTGCTGCCATTTTTCTGCACCCCAGTTCCTGTGTTTTCGTGCATAGTTGAGTCGCTTGGCCTTGTTTCCACGTCGGAGGTATGGCTTTTTGGCCGCAAGTCTTCCATGAAGGCCACTTCTGACCAGACTTCTCCGGACAGTAGATGGGTGTACCAGGGTCCCACTGTTTTCTGCCAATTCTGAGCTAATGGCACTGCTCGACATCTTCCGATTGCGAAGGGAAGTAAGCATGATGTGTCTTTCATCTGCTGCAGTAAGTTTCCTTGGCCGACCACTGCGTCTACGGTCCTCAACGTTGCCTGTTTCTTTGTGCTTCTTCAAAAGAGCTTGGACAGCACATCTGGAAACCCCTGTCTGCCTTGAAATTTCTGCCTGGGAGAGACCTTGCTGATGCAGTATAACTACCTTGTGTCTTGTTGCTGTGCTCAGTCTTGCCATGGTGTATGACTTTTGACAGTAAACTGTCTTCAGCAACCTCACCTTGTTAGCTGAGTTTGGCTGTTCCTCACCCAGTTTTATTCCTCCTACACAGCTGTTTCTGTTTCAGTTAATGATTGTGTTTCAACCTACATATTGAATTGATGATCATTAGCACCTGTTTGGTATAATTGTTTAATCATACACCTAACTATATGCCTACAAAATCCCTGACTTTGTGCAAGTTTACCTTGAAGAATTGATGCTGTTTTGAAGGTAAAGGGTGGTCACACCAAATATGGATTTGATTTAGATTTTTCTTCTGTTCACTCACTTTGCATTTTGTTAATTGATAAATATAATCTATTACCAAGTTTATTTTTGAAAGCATTCTTACTTTACAGCATTTTTTCACACCTGCCTAAAACTTTTGCACAGTACTGTACATACATAAGTATACATATATACATATACATACATTATATATATATATACAGACATATACACACACACATATACACATACATACATATATATATACACACACACACAGACACATATATATACATTGTATATATGTATGTATATGTATATATATGTGTGTGTGTGTGTGTGTGTGTATACATATGTGTGTGTATATATACATGTATATAAATATATATACACATAAACACATACATGCATACATACATACATACATAAGTATACATATATACATATACATACATTATATATATATATATACAGACATATACACACACACACATATGTATATATATATATACAGACACATATATATACATTGTATATATGTATGTATATATATTTTATATATATATATATATATATATACACACACATATATATATATATATATATATATATATATATACACATACACACACACACAAATACATACATATATGCACACAAGCTGATTTGTAGTCCTGCAACTCTATCAGAGTTCCTCTGAACCTCTCCACCTCCCCAGCTCCACCTGCCTAGATCTGCTAAGGGATTTATGTATGTCTATTTATAATAAAAAAGTTTATTGTAAAAAGTTACATTCAAATGATTAAGTTCCACCAAGTTCAAAGTTCCAGAATGTCTTTATAAGCAAAAATGTACTAACTCTCCCCCTCTAGTTGTTCAGATGAGTAATATTCAGTTATAGATGGCGGACTGTATATGGCAGGGGAATTATGTCCGTTGTCATGTCATACACAGCCCTCTCGGCAGTCTCATAAAAGAGGTGGGCGAAAGAGGGATGGTATGGATGATTAGCGCATGAATCATGCACTTAATGGCAGTATGTATGAACATATGCTTTTAATGTTAGACTGAGAAAAAATAAAAGGGAGGCAAAGAAACTGTAACACGGAGCTAATGTGCAAAGGAGGTTATTATCTTCAATCTCCATAATCTGCTTCTTACCAATGAAGCATCTCACAGTGATAATATTGAGTGTGTACGGATCCATTTGTTTTTACCATTCACGTGAGATGTTATCAGATGTCTTTGAAGCGACTGGCTGAACTTAAAGCATTCATTTTCTGCATGCTGGATCTAGAGTTTGGGTTTTGTGTGTGTTCTCAGAGGTAATTAACACTAACCTCAGACCTGCTGATGCTGGAGAGAGTAATGTGTGGTATCTGTCAGACAGGCAGGAGTCTAAAAACAGAAAGCTTTTGTTCACCTTTCACACTCTCTTTAATGCATAATTACTCACGTTAATGCAATTTTTCAATTTCAGTGTTCAAACTGTCATGTAGCGTATTGCGTCAACGGCTAAAAAAACCTTTGAAAAAATTAAATAATCTCATTTGTCATCTCATTTATTTATGCATTCATGCAGGTTTGCTAAAGAGCCACTTACTCACTTTCTGCACATCCACATCCACCAATATAATGTTCTTTATAAATCAAGTTGTCTCAGTCCACCCTGAGCCCATTGAGTTTTAAAGAGGAGCTCAGAGGTGTAAAGAGTGTCTGAAAACCATACTTGAGTAAAAGTCCAGATACCTTACAGCGAAAATTACCCCATTACAAGTTACAAGTCAACAAATCCAAAACAAATTAAGTCTTAAGAGTGTCTGATTTTAACAGTTCTTAAGTTTTTACTCGTACTGAATGTAGGTTCAAAGATGCACTAGTCCTCGACACCTAAGAGACATGCCAGTGAAAATAAGAAACAGTTGATTCGTAAGATGAGAAATCATGTTTATTTTCTAAAATCAAAATAAAATTGAACACCTCAATATTACAATAAATCAAGGTTGACACAACAGCCTCTTAAACGTCTACAAACTCTTAAAGGTACAATCTGTATAATCCGCCACTAGGGGTGCTAAACTCTTCAAAACAATAACAAAGGCGTAGATTGATGACGCAGTGAATATGGAATCATGAAACTTGTCGTCATGCCGATGGATCTAATAATGTTTATGTGGAAATAATGTTTATGGATGAGTGAATGCATGTTTTTAACATGACTGTGGTGTGAAGCAGGACGGGGCCGAGAGTCACGGGCGCGATTACTAATGAGAGACAGATATCAGTGACACACGAGAGTCCCGGGGATATAAAGAAACGAGGACATTTCATTCTACCGAACTACTCATAAGTGCTGAAATACTCCTCATACTGGTCAGTTTATTTGACGAATTAAAACTGTGAGGTAACGCAGCGCTGTTTCACTTGCTCTAACGTCACACTATCACACTAAACTGTTGAAAGTTGTAATGTTTAGTATTAGTTTGTTGTCTGTGTGAGACGTAACAGTAATCTAGATCAACATTAGATGATCACACTGATGATATTCTAACACTTCGTCGTGTTGAGCTTTATAACATTGATTAGTCTTTTATAGCCAACATTTGCTCACCTCGTCTAATAACGTGCGAGAGCGTCTCTGTCAAGTCAAAGTTTGTCGCAAAGCTCTCGCCATCTTGGAAATGCCACGCTGGTATTGATCCTTGTTTTATTTCTACTTTTGTCCCAAAGTTTGCTTGCCATGGTCCATAATGTTTGAACGAAACAGCGTGCCGCTAGCCGTTACGCAGCTGACGGCGTCTGTTGCCATGGTTACTATGCAGTACAAGCGTAAGCCAGGGGTAACGCAGATATTACGTCACTGACAAGAGAGGGACGGGCGCTATTTAAAATTGTGATTTTCTCTGAATTTACAAATTCTTGGAAATATTTATGATAATTTAAGTACACAGCTGAACGAAATATATAACACTGTGCAAGTGGTTTTTAGATATTTTAAAATAAAAATTTTACATATTGTGCCTTTAAGTCTCAGTTAAACCCAAGTGCACAAAATGCCGACAAGTAACCCAATATCCTTCAAAAAGGTCTTGTAAATATAGCTGATAAATAAAATAACGTTAAATAAAATTAAATAGTCAAAGTCATCACCGGCTGCAGTCATATCCTCATCTCCCAAATCAAACACCTGCGATTCAGCAACTACCTGCTAATGCACTCGCATTCGTAAAGTCGCCTTGTTGACAAGTTTGGGTGAGTAAAGTCAAAATGCACAAGGTGTAGTACCTACAATGTCCTTAGATGGCGATATCGCTTCTTTATAGCCGAAACAAACTGCAGCAGTAAAAGTTAGGTGTCATTGAGATGAATGTGGAAAGTCATTTGAGAGGAGGCAGTGCCTTTATCGATTGGCTACTGCGCTTTTCACGCAATAAATCCTGCCTCTCGTTTTCATGCAGGTTTAGCATTCGCAAATCAGTCTGAATGAATAAATAATGGTGCAAATGGGAAGACTAATTAAAAAGTAGTAAACAGCTCGCTCGCTGCTCTAGGTCACGTCACATTCAAACTTTAATGACTTGAAAACACGACCTGAGCTTTTATTAATGAGCAATCAGGTGAAACTTAAAAAACTTCTGAATGTCACTGACCATCATGACTGTGAAGGGTTTATCAAGCTTCGAAAAGAAGTTGACTATTAAAAAGAACAGCTGAAAATTAGTTAACAAATAAAATGTTCATGAACTGCTTTGTGTTCTTATACAGTAGATATTATAAATGTAAACATTTTGTGAAAACTTGAAGAGAAATATACTTTCTAATTGCGTTGTTAATGTAAAATTACAACATTGAATTGTTTTGGTTGTTGAGATTGTTTTCTTGATAGTGTAAAGTAAGGATTATTTGTTTACCCTGAAAAATGTTTCAACATCAAGTGTAACTGAATTTATATTTTAAAGATACATTATGTAACTTTTGGCCCTCTAGCTGTTAAAAAACAAAACTGCACGGATTTTGCGGAAGAACATTGTTTTGGTTGTGCTTCGGCTCTGAGTGACTGTGCGGATGAATATGGTTCTTTCTCATAACTAAAAAGATTATCAAACTGCTCATAAAACATTCACTACTGAGCTTAAGAGATAAAAAACAGTTTAGATTGAAAAGATCTCAAGCTGAAGACGTTACAGGCTCTATTTAAAAGTGATTTTCTATGAATTTATGGAAACATTTAGAATAATGTAAGAAATATATAACACTGTGCAAGTGGTTTTTGGATATTTCAATATAGAAA
Organism: Zacco platypus; assembly: GCA_038088235.1. Classification (NCBI taxonomy): domain Eukaryota; kingdom Metazoa; phylum Chordata; class Actinopteri; order Cypriniformes; family Xenocyprididae; genus Zacco; species Zacco platypus. The sequence goes on from CM076075.1 coordinate 30,281,220, forward strand.
ATTTTATATATTGTGCCTTTAAGACCACTGTACCACACACACACACACACACACGTACACACACACACACACACACACACTCATGTTGTGTTTTCATGTTTTATGGGGACATTCCATAGCCGTACTGGTTTTTATACCGTACAAACTGTACATTGTGTCCCCCTACACTACCTCTACCCCTAAACCTACCCGTCACAGAAAATGTTCTGCTATTTTAGATTTTCAAAAAAGATCATTCTGTATAATTAAAGAAGCTTGTTTCTTCATGGGGACTAAAAAAATGTCCCCACAAGATCAAAATTTACTAGTATTACTATACCTGTGGGGACATTTTGGTCCTCATAACGTAGGGAATACCCACACACACACACACACACACACACAGGTTTGTTTTGCGATCTTAGTGAGGACATTGCATAGACTTCCGCTGATTTGATATCAGGTCACCTAACCCAGTAATTCTTAAAGTGTCCACCATGGCCCCCTAGTGGTCCGCGAAAAGATGACCTAAACTAGGCAAGCTCTTAACCCGCACCGGATCGTCAGTGTGTTTTAATAACGAAAAAAATGGATCATATCATTGCATTTGTGTTTGAATAATTAGTTTTTGACTTGAAACAGTTGCATATTAAACTTAAATTTAGTTTATCCTTCCTATTTTGTTGTTTTTGGGGGGCGTGTTAGTGTAGGTGGTCCTCAGAAAAAAAATTGGAAGATAAAGTGGTCCTTGGGCTGAAAAAGTTTGAGAAACACCGACCTAACCCAACCCACCCATCACAGAAACATGTGACCACCATTAGATTCAAATAAAAACCTCTTTTGTTTGATTTATGAGCCTTTTTAACTAGTGAGGGCCAGTCAAATGTCCTCACTAGTGGGTTGTGAAAGTATTTCTCAATATAAGCGAGGACATTTGGTGCTCACAAGTATAGAGGACCACACACTCTACAAAGAAACCTTCAAACCACTTCAGCCCTTTCTTTCATACAACAAATGTGGTTCTAGTTCTGATTCCACCGGAGACATCGGACCACAAAGCCGTTTCATTTCGGGTCCCCACAGGGTGAACAACACAGATATGTGTGTGACATTCCCCATTTCCTGTTTTTGGTGTATTCAGGCAATTTCTTGCCTTTTATTTTTTTTTTCCCTTCCTGTCTCTATAGTAGCAGGATTAGAGCTTGTCCACTGGGGAAGCGTGTCTAAAGGATTTGATCATTTCTCCTCTCCGAGGCTGAGCTCCGGTTGATCCACTCTTTGATCAGAGAAACACGAATGTTTGAACAACGTTATTACAAGGGCATGAGGACGAATGAAGAGATGCCACTGTACCTCTCTCTAGTTATGCTTAAGTCTTTACAATTGACATCTTATTGTATCTAACTAAATGCTTAACAGACATGTTAAATAACAATATAAACAGATTTAAAACGAATAATGCGAGTGGAGGAGGTTTACTATGGAAAACCAATTGAAGCTAAAGCAATAAGCAAAACACATTCTGACTTCTGCATCTGTTCCCCTTAAACGGTCGACTTAATTCATTTTTCTTTGAGTGTCGAGATGCTTTTCCTGAGGTACGTTATTATTTCACAAAATACAGAACTCATCCTGTGCCTCGAAAAACACTCCATCACGCATTTCCATTATAATACCGGCTTCTCATTTAAAGTAAAAACCTCTTTACACGTCTCAGAAAAACAGAGGAAGACGAATTGTGCCGTGGCTATGATTGTCGAAGTCTACATATGTGAGCTCATCCTTCTCCCAGGAGAGAAGTTGAGTTTTTAAGGAGTAAAATGAAATCTTGCCAGCATGGGATTTAACAAAAGAACAGTGGCGCTAACAGACGGCACACCGCGAGAGAACAAAGTTGTTATGAGACAGAACTGTCTTTGCTCAAAATGAAGTTTTTCACTTTAAAATCTCTCAGTTGCCACCTAGTCGCTGTTCACTAGGTGATGACGTACAGTCATTATCGCAAAATAAACCAAGACAGGGAGCAAAGGTCAAACACACATTTTAGCGGTCATTAGACTGCAGAATGCTGTGACGGACCAACCAGAAGAGCTGTGCAATTACCAGTCTTATTTTTCAATATTTCACACGTCATTCGTCAAAAAGAAACATCGTAGATCCATTTTAATCAATCACGAGTGGGATTTCACATTGAGGTGAGGGAATGAAGCGCAGATGACGGCAGATAATGAAGAGAGGCAGGCAGTGCTATGAGGAGATGAACGTGACAGCCCACCATCACCTCCAGGAGGTGTGAGAGACATGTCCATCAGACCCCGGGCCGCATTCTGCAGCTTTAAATCCATTTCATTTTCTCATTTCTGCCCAGGCAATGGCAGCTTTCCATCCTACATGCTGTAAATGCTGGGGAACCAGAGAGAGCAGAGGACACAAGGACTAACCCTGACTGCTCTGATTACAACAACCAATCTAAAATCCTTAAAGGGATAGTTCATCCAAAAATGAAAATGATCACGTGATTTACTCGCCCTCAAGCCATCCTAGGTGTATCTTATTTCAGACGAACTCAATCGCAGATATGTTTAAAAATATCCTAGCTTTATAATGGTAGTGAACGGGGGTGCGATTTTGAAGCCCCAAAAATTGCATCCATCCATAATAAAATAATCCATACGGCTCCAGGGGGTTAATAAAGGCCTTCTGAAGCGAATAATGGGATCATTTTGAACTAACCCTTTAAATAAGGGTTTCAAAAAGATTGTGTGGGTCTATATTTGATGTACAGTCTGAGGTCCCGATCAGACAGAACAAGCTTTTCAGGTCTGAAAACGCGAGGCGCACCGCACGATCCATTTTTATTGATTTTTATAAGTGCGGTTATTTATGTTGCAAGGCGACCACTGAATCTGCCGTCTTGTCAGTGTAGCGCGAGTGCTATTTGGTTTGCTGTTAAACTGTCATATTGGCATAAACTTTAAAAAAAAAAAGTACGTTACAAGCAAAGGGCTCCATCTTTCAACTTTAAACATTCGTCAGCACGACGGAAAGCCGTCTCTCTATTCATTCGTTTGGACAGTGGAATTGTTAATTGGAATTGAAAACGCTCACTGCAAACAGAAAACAATTCAAAATAGGCGCCTCTCACTGCAAAAAACGCGTTCTGTCTGATCTGGGCTTCATTTTTAAGGTTTGCAGATCACAAACAAGTATTTAGACATTACATTATGTTAAGATTTTAATCTAATGCACTCGTGTTCCATGATTTCCACAGCAGATCTAGGCAGGTGGAGCTGGGGAGGTGGAGGAGTTCAGAGGAAAAAGCAAAAGGTAAATGCGAGCTGGACTAGCTTACAGCAAAGAATGAACCTGACTATTTAAATGTCATTGCTTGCAGATTGTATGTAAAGGTATCTGCTAATGTAGCATATTTTTCCTGAAATTAATAGAGCCGAAAATGATTAACAACAGCAATAACCATAAAAGATCAATCTTAATTTAGTCAGACAATTGCAGATGCACAAGACAAACCACCTGAAAATAAGAGAGGGATAGACATTTCTTTATTTAATGGATGAGAAAGTTGAAAAGAGTACAGGCTGAAACTGCGAAGTGATTGCAAAATAAACAGCATAAAAAAGGTACAGATTGGTAAAGAAAAAAAAATCAGTACTGTAAAGAAGAAATATCCTGCTGGAACTACAAAATTCATTCACAACACAATAGCAGAAATCTTGCTATTGTCAATTATTATCAAGCGATGGAAGATATATTGAGAAATTCTCTATTTTTTGTCCATACAATGGATTCCTCAAAATTTCCACAGAAGAAAGAAAGTCATACAGGTTGGGAACGTCAGGGGGGGGGTGAAAAAAATGACAAGATTTTTATTTTGGGGTGAACTATCACTTTAAGACATATTTCTATTTTTTTAAAGGATGCAATAATGTGCAACTAAGCAGTAAAATTACAAAGCGAGACAACTCGAAGTCTAAATGTTGTCATGGAAACTATCCTGGCTAATTTAACGTTTTAGCTGCAGGGCCACTGGAGGCCACAAGCAACAAGATGTTCTTCATTAACACTTTGTAAATAACAGTCAACAAATGATCCCCCAGCTTATGGGTCTTCCATTTATCTCCAGCCAGTTCGTCTTACTTTAATGGATGAAGTGTGTATCTCTGTAGTACTGGACGAAGCCATCTGGGGACTTTTATTAATGAAATAATAACCACACATAAGGGTAATTCTATGCTCATTTTTGTCTTTATGCATGGTTTACGGGCATCATTCGGGTCTGTGTATTGAATTAAAGTCTGAGAGCTGCTTTGTCATGGTGTAAAATTTCCCAGGGTTCTTGCCGCAAGTTTCAACAGGATTAGTCTCTATCATTAAGTACCATCCTATTATCTCGCATCCATGTGCGCATACTTTTGAGTGACTGTGAGCGTGCATTCAATTATTTATTCATCAGCCGCTCTTGATGTGAGTATGGGTGCTTGTCTTGGCACCTCTTATTTTCCTTGCCTCAGTGCTGCAGTGGGAGGTCAGGTGACTCCGCGCTCTCATGCAGAAAATAAGACCCCGGTGACAGGCAGTTTGCACCAAAATACTGATACACAAAGATGAAGAGAGAGAGATTTGGTGAAGTCATGTTGACTAAATGGATACTGCAGTTAACATATGTACCCGAGTGTGCCTTCGATACAAAATGCTGGGTTAAAAACAACCCAAGTTGGGTTGAAAATGGCCAATCCCAGCAATTGAGCTATTTTAACCCAGCAGTTGGGTTAAATGGTTTCCCAATCTGCTGGGTAGTTTTATTTAACTCGGTTATTGTTTAAAAATTACTGTATTGCTTGCTTAAGATGAGCCCAGAACTACCCAGAACATTGGGCACACATTTAACCCAACCGCTGGCTTAAAACATTGGAATTGAAAACGCTCGCTGCAAGCAGAAAACAATTCAAAATAGGCGCCTCTCACTGCAAAAAACGCGTTCTGTCTGATCGGGGCTTCATTTGTAAGGTTTGCAGATCACAAACAAGTATATAGACATTACATTATGTTAGGCTTTTAATCTAATGCACTCGTGTTCCATGATTTCCACAGCAGATCTAGGCAGGTGGAGCTGGGGAGGTGGAGGGGTTCAGAGGAAAAAGCTAAAGGTAAAAGCGAGCTGCAGGACTAGCTTACAGCAAAGAATGAACCTGACTATTTAAATGTCATTGCTTGCAGATTGTATGTAAAGGTATCTGCTAATGAAGCATATTTTTTCTGAAATTAATAGAGCTGAAAATAATTAACAACAGCAATAACCATAAAAGATCAATCTTAATTTAGTCAGACAATTGCAGATGCACAAGACAAACCACCTGAAAATAAGAGAGGGATAGAAATTTCTTTATTTAATGGATGAGAAAGTTGAAAAGAGTATAGGCTGAAACTGCGAAGTGATTGCAAAATAAACAGCATAAAAAAGGTAAAGATTGGTAAAGAAAAAAAATCAGTACTGTAAAGACTTTAATTCAACCACTGGCTTAAAACAACCCAATCGCCGGGTTTGTCCCTTATCAACCCAACCCAGCATTTTTTAGAGTGTTGCCAACCCCAAATACAAAGATGCGAAAATTTATAACAAGATTAAATGATCTTAAATCTTCTCTTTCAGGCTGATCTCCTGCTTTGAGATCTTCCCAGAGAAGCTGTTCATTCCCTCCATACAAATCCCTGAAAAGGTCAGCCATGACAAATGGAATATTCACACCAGAAGAATAATTCGTTTTTTTATTTACTTCTCCTACGTCTTTGTTTCCTCAGGGGCAATTCAGATTCCGAATGGACGAGGACTCGCTTCATCTCTGTTTGCCTGTTCTCTATTCATCCTACATTACAGGATCCTTTTCAAAGGTGCCATTGTTCCCTCAAAACCTATTAAAGCTTTGTGTTTGGTGACTTGTAAGTGGTTTCCGAAGGATTATTGGTTACGATTGGCTGCTTCCTCCTATTCTGAATGTACAATTTCAAACTGGTCACCATACAGACATCACAATGATCCTGGTTTGGCACCAGTTCAGTATCAGTGAAAGGTGGGAATTGCAGTTGTTTTGCAGCTGTTCTTATAGGTGATGAAAGGAGTTACTGTGAAGAGAGAAAAAATTACCTCATCTAATGGGTCTCCAGGGTCTCTATTGCAGCACTAAACATAAAGACATAATGAAGCCTATTGGCCTCAGATGTTTACCATGAGTGAGTGTGTGTAATGAGAGCAGTAATAGAAAGCGTCCCCCAGAGCAGCTCCCTGTCAGACCTGTACAATGAAGTCATGATGGACGTGCAGAGCTATAAGTATAACTTCTAGAAACCCAATCCTCCTCTATCTGCTCCTCACTCATACACTGCATGTTGCATCCGTACGCTCTCCTGCACTTTTAATGCTGTCCTGACGGGCTGTCAACAACAGAGATCACTATCAAGAGAGAGAGAGAGAGAGAGAGGAGGGAAGGAGAGAGAGAGAAAGGGAAAAGCGTTCATACGCTAATGCACTAGAGATCAGACGTCAATTTAAAGGCGACGTATAATCTTTTCACAAGATGTAATATCAGTCTCTGGTGTCTCTAGAATGTGTCTGAAGTTTCAGCTCAAAATCCCCACAGATCATTTATTAAAGCTTTTCAAATGTGCCCCATTTGAGTTTGAGCAAAAACACACCGTTTTTGTGTGTGTCCCTTTAAATGCAAATTAGCCGCTGCTCCCGACCCCTTTCCAGAAGAGGGCGGAGCTTTAACATCTCAACAACAACAAAGCTGGAGAATCTCACGCAGACAAAATGAGGAAAGTGTTCATCCTTACATTGTTCAAACCGGAGTCGACACTGATGGAGAGACTCAGGAAGAAGTTCCAACTTTTAGACGTTTCTGAACGGTTAGTAGATAAATTGATGTAGTTGCTGTGGAGTTGATCAACTCATCACTAGCATGTGTCGTCATGTTTTGTGAAAATGTTGAATTGACCCTCGTTTGTGAAGCACTCCGGCGTAAAATGACGGCATCAACAACACTCGACTATAACAACTCTTCCTCTTCTCTAAAGCAGCCCAACATGGCCCCGCCCCCTTTGTTGTGCGTTCTCGGGGGCGGGGTTTATGTAAATTTGAGGGTTTGTGATGTCACTAACTTTGGAAGAAGCTCATTGTAGTCCCTACCAGCCGTTTGTTGTAGTCCTTAAAAAAGTGATTTCTGTAAAAGAAAACATCTCCCTTTGCATTGAACTTGAGTGTTTTAACTTTTCAGATGTTGTTTATGCTCAAACAGCAACATTACACACTAACTAAAGTACTAAAATTACTAAACCTAAAAGCTACATAGAAATATATATATATTTTTTTAAATAACACCGCTCCACTACTAGTACTTGAAAGTGACAGCAAACATGAACTTCAAAACATTTCACACTAATTGAAATCCAGAAATTCAAGTTCTGGTTGATTACAGTGTAATTTTTGCTTAGTATCTTGCGGTCCGATTCATCAGTCAGCGGGTCGCGTCAACACTGTACACTGTTACTTTCAATTCAGGAGAGGCACAACTCAACACTCCGTCTGGAGAGGATTAGAGCGCGACACACAGGACGTGTTCTTCCTTTCAAACAGCTACATGGTGCTCAACCGAATAGAACAGAACACAGGCGTCTGGAAAGATTGTTGTTCTTTTTTTTTTTTTAAAGAACTGTTTGTGACTGGACCCACATCTTACATCTTAAAAACTTGGTTTGAGAACCACCAAGATGTGCAACAAGCACAAGACACTCATCTGATATATATGTGATTAAAAAATGGTGCAAATGGATCCACCACCCACAAAGTATTTGCTTGATTTATCTGTTGAGTACTCAAGACTAAAATATCCATCCGTAGAAAATGACGCCTGATCTGAGGTCAGAAATCCCAGGGGAACGACATCACAGCCTGGACGGCCAGATACACTCCACCAAACACACACACACACACTCGTTTAAACTCATTACATCTGCTTTATTCAGACACTTAGTCATCAAATGAATAAAATAACACTCAGAGTACGAGTGCAGTATGATTATATGTCTGATTAGCTGTTCAATGACTGTTTGAACCATAAAAATTGTCATGTCATCTATACTGCAATACAATGTAAGAGGATATCCTGTGATTGAATTGAAAAACTGATCCTATTTTCTTTCCGAATACATGTTCTTGATCTTATTGCGCATACTTTAAGCTTTTCTTCATCATTCTTTCATCAAAATGTAATAACTTGTCTAAAGCCCAAACCTCATCCCGTCACTTCTCACGTTCCAATCAATTCCTAATGGATAAAACCAAGTCATGTCCTTTTTTTTTCCTCATTGTAAATCCTATTTCACTTGGAAATTCCCATTCACTTTCATTCATATGCACACAAAAGCTGCTGTAACCCTAAAGAGAGAAGAGTTTAGCATAAAGCCAACATCTAAACAGAACAAACTGACCTCTTGATTCAATACAAAAAATCCAAAAGTTGAATCAGTGAATTCATAAACTGTCAGAAAAAATGTTTTTGGGTTCGTCACGGGGCAGTACCCAAGAAAGGACAACTTATCTACACTTAAAATGTGCGTATTAGTATTAGAGATGCACTGAAAAGAAAACTCCAGAGCTAGGGTCCAAATGTTTAACTTGTATATTATCCACAATGTGCATGAAATAAATGCTGAAAACAGTCAAAATGAGCCATCAGAGAAACGCTGATTAAATGTCTGTTTTGGCCATCCAAAACCATTTCATCCCGAAACACTAAATAGCTGTTTCAGCTGGTTATTTCCGGCTGATCATTTTTGATAGCCGAAATTTCCAATTAGTACTTTAGAGAGTATTTCTAAAAAATGCTTGGTTAAAAACAACCCAAGTTGGATTGAAAATGGACAAACCCAACAATTGGGTTGTTTTAACCCAGCAGTTGGGTTCAATGTTTGACCCAACCTTCTGGGTAGTTTAATTTAACTCAACTATTGTTTAAAAATGAGTGTCTTGCTTGCTTAAAATGAACCCAATTAACATTTATTAATCCGTTTAATAAATGAAGTTTTCTTAATAAATTTAATGAATAATAATTCAACAATAAACATGTATTAAATTAATAAATGTTCACCTTTTGATTATTATTGTTGCCTCTAGTAATTACACGTCTGGTTTTTCATTTCCAACCTATTTTGGGTTCACTTTAAGCCAGACATGTAGTCATTTTTAAACAATAGTTTAGTTAAATAAAACTGCAGCAGGTTGTGCAAACATTTAACCCAACCACTGGATTAAAACAACCCAATCGCTGAGCTGGTCCATTTTCAACCCAACTTGGGTTGTATCTAACCCAACAATAGAGTGTAGCAATATGTTCCCTTCAGGTACTACTATCAGACTTTTAGGGGTAAATAAGGTAAAAGATGTCACTTTAAGGATCCCACCCCAGTTACAAGCTGCTGTAACCCTAAAGACAGAAGAGTTTAGCATAAAGCCAACATAAAATTTTTTTCAACACAAAAAATCCAAACATCAAAACTACAGCGTGTCTTTAGTCTATACCTTAAGCCTAGTGTGACCACCCCTTTAAGGTTATGTGTGTGTGATGTGCTGATTCAGGCTGATTCAGACGTGATCCACATAACATTTGCATTTAGAAACATTTATGTTGCAGTTAGGCTCAGAAACCACGGGCACCTGCGCACACGTACACATGGGCACAGAACATCCCACCAGGATCCAGAAAACACCCTGAAATCGCTGAAAATATTGCGTCAAATCAAGCAACACCACCTACCAAAAATGATCAAGACTTTCATCAAAGAAAAAACACCAGAACAGGGAGAGAGGAAACACTCCAAAGAATCAATGCTGTGTATATTCGCTGCACGTAATGAAGCGTCGATCTGAGAACCGTGCATCTGAGAGTGTAAATATGCAATAGCAAACAATTACGGTTTGCTTTTCCTGAGGAACTGAGTGAGCTCAGCTAACAAAGGCAAAACAGACCAAGAAGGTCAAGAGTGGGTCAAACCCACACATCAATAACATCCTGTATGTGCTGGACGGTGACACATATTTAACATGGACCACCACAATTCAACCCTTTACACAACTTCTTAAAGCTGATCTTCTTCAAACTAGTCCAGCAAGAGCAATAGCCACAGGTGAGAGAATCCACGGATGGAAGGAAAGGAAATGAAGGAAAGTAGGGAGAAAGAGACGTACCGGTACTTCATGCCAGTGAGCTTGCCGGTGGACTCTTTGAGGGAGATGTGGTGGCGTGGGGTAAAAGAGCCAAAGCTCCGGGCGATGATGGCGACCGTGCGGAACTTCGCCCGTGCCGCGTTGACCACGTTGGGGCTGGTGGCGTTCGTTTTTCCGTGGTCCCCATTCCGACCCTTCAGATTGTGGTCTGTGCAAGCGATTGAGACCTGCATGCTGGATGAGGAGGAGGAGGACGAAGAAGATGCAGTCTACAACACAGAGAGGACACAATGAGGGAGCATGCGGGGGTCACAGCCCTGACTTTCCTTCCTGATCCCGTCCAAGCAGCAGCACAGAAACGGCATCAATTATTGAGCACGAGGAAAAAGGAGACGTCCACACAGTTCAAAAGTTGAGTTGCTCCTTCTACAAGATGTTCCCTCGTGAAAAAGAAAGCCACGACGGGGTCAACGAGCCACAGAACGAGAGCTGCAGAACTGTCCGGAGGAGGAGAGGAGATTCCCGCAGCACTGAGAGGATCCTCGCATGGTCAGCCGCAAAAATCCCGCCTGCTGAAGGGGGGGAGGAGAGGAGGAGGAGGAGGAGGAGGAGGAGGAAAGGAGGGATGTCAAGACTGGACAGCATAAATCCACTTCTCCCTTCTGAGGTCTTCCTCTTTTCTTGCACTCTCTCAAACACTCACGCATTCACTCACTTCCTCCAGCTGATAATGATTTGTCACTAATGAGCTTCTGTCCTGCTTTACTCTCTCTTTAGATCTGTTTTTTGGTGAGCTCAGCAGTGATGCTTCATCTGTGCTACGGCTCTGAGGGGAATGAGCAGCAGGCAGCCGTCCACGTCCGTTTAAAGCTCTCTCTCCCTCCCTTTATCGCCCTCGCTCTCTTTCTTTTCCAGCGTATCGCGCGCTCGCTCCGCTGCTGTGGAGCGTAACGTCTGTGGCACAATGTGCACCTGTGCACACATGCGCTCGACACTCTTTCAGCGCTAAACACAAAACCAACAAATGCTAAATTGAAAGCTGTTAAAAGAGCTTTTGAAGGATATCAGAGAGGTTAAAAACATATTCAAGCTCTTTAAAGAATGAGTAATTTTAGGTAAAACAACTACAAGTAAGGTTGTAACGTCGGCTGATTGCCACAAAAAAGCGTAAACACCATGACACCATCAAAACATTGGTCTGTTTGAATATCCCGACCAGCAATATTGAATTTTGCCAGTTTTCGGTGTGCTATGTGTTAGTTCAACCAATGGCAGATGAGCGGCGTGTTTAGGAAAAATGATTCAAAAATATCATCAGTATGTGAAATGAGTAGTATATTGTATTCTTCATCCTCAGCATTGTATAGAGCTGCACTTTTCTGGATAAATTGAGAATCATGATTTTTAAATAGAGACCACGATTCTAAACAGACAACTAAACTAAAGTAACATGTTATTTACTAGATGTTCTGACAAAATGTTAAATGTTGCAGTCAATTTAAAAATGTTTAATTCATTTGAAAGAATTATTTTTTTTTTTAAAAATCAGGTTGAATGAATGATTCAATGACTCACTCGGAAAAACTTCACTTGTTTCGTCACAGGATGAATCAGCATTTTTGAACAAATCTCTTGAGTGAATGATTCAATGACAAATACATTTTTAATAGTCACTTGTCGCCACCTACTGGTGAAACGATGCAATCGATACAATCGTTATTTGAAGGGCCAAGTTACTTTTAAAAAGTGATTAGTTTATTGTGATCACTTCCGTAGACATCAGTGTTTATATCCAAACTATAAACTTTTATAACAGTACTTCTGTGATCATTTGAATATTTGCGACAAACAACGTTACTGTGTGGTTGCAAAGACTGTTTGTGAAGATGTTGTTGAAGTTCAACAAAATCACAAAACACAAAACCAACAAATGCTAAATTGAAAGCTGTTAAAAGAGCTTTTGAAGGATACCAGAGAGGTTAAAAACATATTCAAGCTCTTTAAAGAATGTATAATTTTAGGTAAAACAACTAAAAGTAAGGTTGATTCCCACAAAAAGTGTAAACACCATGACGCCATCAAAACATTGGTCTGTTTGAATATCTCGACCAGCAATATTGACTCCTGCCAATTTTCGGCAGGCTATCTGTTAGTTCGACCAATGGCGGATGGGAGGCGTGTTTAGGTGTAATGATCATCAGCTGAAGTGTCCGCTACGGCCACTAGAGGGCACTTCATCATGGACTCTCATCACACACTCACTCTCATTCATTCATACGGACTACATTTCCCAATAGCCCCGTACCCATTCACTGATCACCGCACCAGCTGCACCTCATCACCCACACTATTTAAGCACACTGCACAGATACTTCCCGGCGAAGTCTTGATCAACTGTTGTTATCATTAACAATTATTCCCTGTCTTGTTTCCCATTGCCATTCTGCCTGTCTCATCCGTGTTTCTGATTGTTCTCTGCCTGCCTGTTGGATTTACTGCTTTGGATTTATGGACGGTTGTTTGCCTATCGCTTGCCTCGATCTATTCGCCTGAGTATTTACTACGATTCTGCCTATCCTCCTTTATACCTGTTTGCCATTGTGTTGACCTTTGCCTGTCTGACCACGGTTTTAAATAAAGCTGCATTTGGATCCTATCACGCTGACTCATCATTACATTAGGAAACCTAATTGAAAAATATCAAAAATACCTACTATGTATTAAAAGTAGTATGTGAAATGAATAGTATATTGTATTCTTTATCCTCAGCATTATGTAGAGCTGCATGATTCTGGATAAAGTGATTTTTTTTGTTGTTTTAAACAGAGATCATGATTCTCCCACGATTCTGAACAGACAACTAAACAAATAAAAAATAAATCTGGTTGAATGAATGATTCAATGACTCACTCATAAAAACGTTGCAATTGATACAATCGTTATTTGAAGGGCCAAGTTACCTTCAAAAAGTGATTCGTCTATTGTGATCGCTTCCGTAGACATCAGTGTTTATATCCAAACTATAAACTTTTATCACAGTACTTCTGTGATCATTTGAATATTTGCGACACAGAAACAACGTTACTGTGTGGTTGCAAAGACTGTTTCTGAAGATATTGTTGAATAAAATCATTATTTCGTTTTTTTGCCACACAAAAAGTATTCTCGTCGTTTCATATCATTAAGGTTGAACCACTGCACTCACATAAAATGTCATAAATATATCTTTAGCACCTTTTTGGGCGTCTGAAAGTGTAAATGAACTTGCTGTCAATGCAGGCCTCACTGAGCCATCGGATTTTATCAAAAGTATCTCAATTTGTATTCTGAAGATGAACGAAGCTCTGAATTTTCATTTTTGGGTGAACTAACCCTTTAATTCTTGTATATTAGCTACTCTGAGTCATTATTCTGACCTCATTTAAATCCATTAGAAATCAATTGACCTGTGCTGGAGTGCTAATTGAAGCTCCTGATCTGGAATCGCACTAATATATGACTCCCCAGCGCCTGTACAGTATTTTTAGCATTACCTAAAGTTCTTTGGGGAAAACGTGTCCCTGCGAAGCTGAAAGTTACATTTTGTTAGCATCCTGACACTATGGAAGGAAATTAGAGTGAACAGGAAAAAAAATTACATCCAAATACCTCTGGATCCCTTACTAGTCAAAGTACCACAATCTCCAATCCTCATCCACCTCTTATCATCAGAAACAGTGAATTTACGGATCAATATGAGATCACACACACACACACACACACACACTGAGCAGTGTCGGCTTCACACGCTCACCATTAAATCTTTGCACTTGGGGGTCTCGAATCAATACTGATCGATGGAGCAGTGAAAATTTACCATTTGCCCAAAGTTGCTCATTAAACCAGGACGCTGTACAAGATTATACTTTGAATCGAGGTTCCCGTACGTGTCTATGGAAACCACAGAAATTGGAATATGTTTCCATTAAAATGTTTCCACAAAAGGCTCTTTTTGTCCCTCCGTAGCAGCAGTTTTATCGCTCTATAATAGTCAGCTAAGCTTCAAATTGTCTCTGGGTCTCTCACACTCTTGTTCTTCCTCAGGACCAAGCGTCTTACATGATAAAAACTTATTGCGATTAGCATGTGAACGGATGCCATCGCAGCGCATCTAATTTCTCAGATCCAATTTTTGCCGCCCACACGAATCACAGAACAATTACTGCACAGGCCAACGACCTCAACAGTGTCCCAGTTTTTATTTTTTTCCCAGATAATTCTGTGGGCCATACGACACCTTTTTGAAACATTTTGGCACTCACATACGAGTATACGGGTGACTCCAGTGCTTCTGCACAACAGGACACACTTGAGTTACAGATGAGGCACTTTAACCACTCATACTGCAGACCGCAGGATGAGTAAACAATCCTGATGTGTCCACTCCTTTCGAGTGTTGTGGGGGTGTTGATTCTCTACCAACCCCTGAAAGACGTTCCACAATAGCGTTTGATTTGCATCAGTACCTGTACGACAACGGCGATAATTATCATAGACGCGGCCTTGAGTGACCGACACGGCATGACGAGATCCCTCTATCCTCTCCCTGACCCCACATGGACTAGTTTGACATCCCTGGTAATGCAAGAAAAGGCACTTTTCACTGGAGAATTATATGCATGTTCACAAAACCAAATCATGGGAAAGATGTGGAAGAAATTTAAAGCAGGCAAGTTTACTGAAATTTTCCCACAGGAAAAATATTTGTTAGCCATGGGGCTTTTTTGGGCCAGTAATTGTTTATTAGTTTGGCAAATATACAATGGCTCGAAGATGTATTTTGAAACCACATAAAAAAAAAAAAAATGTTGCATTAGATAAAATATCAGATAAAGTGGAAATTCTTTTAAAGAAAGAGGGTATTGCATCAGTTTTAAATGATTAAAAGTTCAAAATTATGACAATACACACAGATTTTTTTAAATAAATTAAAGCGTTTTTTCCGCGGCTAGAGTATTTTTTCAATTGTTTTCAATGGGATCGCGTGTTTTTTAATATTTGTTGTAATCAAATACAACACCGACCAACTGCTGCATTCTGCTCGTAAAACATCAATATATGACAACAACAAGCATAACTATGACTTTTGCCTGAATAAACTCTTAATTTACTGCTTATTAATAGTTAGTAAGGTAGTTGTTTAAGTTCAGGTATTGGGTATGATTTAGGGATGTAGAATATGGTTAATATGTGCTTTATATGTACTTATAAACAGCCGGTATATGCAAGCTGATAAGAAACTAGTTAAAAGTGAGAACTGACTAGAGTGTTACCAATAATTAAAAACAAGCTGGTGATTTTAGACGCTTTGGTGCCTAATACTTTTATTCAGCAAGGATGCATTCAATTGTTTTTACAAAAAAAAAAAAAATTACTTTTAAATAAAATGCTAATGCAACAAATATATTAAAAGTTTTCAACATTGATGTTGGTATTAGTACTAAATATTTTTTTAAGGCAGTGTATTTGCACTGATCGGATGCTTAAAACACATATCAATTTATTTTTTCCGCTCTGTCACTACCTGCTAACATCCTTGGTTCCGGTCATCTTGATCTCATCTTTGAGAACGGATGAGGAAACCCGGTCAATTTCTTCCTCAAGGTTGTAACAGCCGTGCAGTCAGGAACGGACACATTCACCGTCTGAAATGACAGCAAGGCCTGGGATAACCTGCCCTATTTCTTGGGCATTTTAAGTCAATGTAGGAGCCAAAAAATCTTTAACACATCAGGTTTGATGCATTAGATGAACGGTTATGCTATAGTAAATGACAGCAGTTAACACAATACAATACAATGACACTTGCCAATATGAGCACTTGTCAAATAACCATTAGACGGACGCCGTTACACAACCCTGGACGCCGTCAGTCAATATCCCTGGCGTCTGAAAAGCCTATTTATTTCCAGACACCCATACCTCACTGCTTGACTAAACTAATGAGATTACCGAGTATATTTTTAAGCTTGAATAATTAAAAACTCATGGTGTAATCCCAAAGGCTAAGCCACTATTGACTTTTCTGCATTCCCAAATCAACGGGGATCACTGTGCATTTAATTACTGACTGCATAAACACCAATTGACTGTGGGTAATATTGATCATGATGATTTTATAATGTGTAGAGCACACATGCTGTAATTAAACACACTCTATACTGCCCACTAGAGGAATGGATTGTATTTGCTACAGTTTTGCCACATGAGATTTAACCATGAAAACGTAACAACAATGCAAACAAACATAAACATCAAGGCACGATGCCTTGGTCTCGTTTGCCTTTTGTGTGTAATATGTGTGAGAAAGAGCATATTTGGACCCTGTTGTGATGCAAAATGAGGTGAGAAAGCCCGAAGGCCAGGCTGAGTCTCTCTCGGCTCTCTGCAGTGTGGGAGGACAGAGAGACGCTCACTCGACAGCTCTCTGTGTACACCTAACACGTTTATGCACACACTAACACTGTGCCTTAGGACATGCATGAACATTACACTCCATGAAAAATTATGAGAAATGGAGTCCATTTCTATGCAGTCTTATAAACTCCTGGCACCTCATTAAGCACTGAAACAGAGCGGGCCTTACATGAATGTAAATTGTCTTGATGTCCTCATATGACACACAAGACTACCAACTAACAATAAATGAGAATATTTCTGAAAAAATAAAATTCAATTAAATTAAATACGTATTAATACTAAAAAATATATCACTTTTGTGGTGGGGCCAGTGAAAGTATTCTTAGAAAAATGTAAAATAAAAACAATTATTAAAAGACAAATATAAAATATATTTATACAAAAATTTAAATTGATAGTTTTTGTGGTGGAGCCAGAGAAAATATTGTCAGGGCAGGAATGTATAATTAAATGTAAACATATTAATACCAAAAATAAAAAAAGAATAATTTTTTTAAACTATTCTTAAAAATAAAATAAAATAAAATAAAATAATAAATAATATAAAATAAAATAAAATAAAATATAAATTTAAATATTTTATTTTTTGTGGTGGGGCCAGTAAAAATATTCTTATAAAATAATTTTTTTGAAGAATTATATAAATATGTTTATAAATATATAATGTATGTAGTGGGGCCAGTGAAAAAATAAAACAATTATTAAAAGAAATATATAAAATATATTCATACAAAAATTTAAATGGATAGTTTTTGTGGTGGAGCCAGAGAAAATATTGTCAGGGCAGAAAAAAAAAATCTTATCCTTATTATACACTTAAAAAAAAGGTACAAAAACAGTCACTGGGTGGCACTTACACTACATGTTTTTACCCCTAAACGGTGCGTATTAATATCTTAAAGGTACATATTAGCACCTAAAGTACCCTTTGAAAGTTACTGTCCCAGTGACAACTTAATCAATTCTATAGTACTTATTTCTCAAACCCTTCCAATCAGCACTGAGCAACAGAATCAGTTCCTTGGCAACACACACACACACACACACACACAACTGCATTAAAAAAAGAGAAATGTACAAAACTTGACCACAGACAAACAGAAAGATCTCTAAAGACAGACAACACATCAGCTAGAGAGCTTCTTAAACGACCTGTTTTTTGTAACTTCATCATCTCTCCCCTGAGACCATTTCTCTCTTCATCTCACCCACTCGCTCCGTAACGTCAT
Source organism: Zacco platypus (assembly GCA_038088235.1). NCBI lineage: Eukaryota > Metazoa > Chordata > Actinopteri > Cypriniformes > Xenocyprididae > Zacco > Zacco platypus. The sequence continues at coordinate 30,299,124 of CM076075.1, forward strand.
TGATTCTGTAAACACCTTCTCTCTGCTCTCTGACGGAGGACATCTGACTACCAGTGAACCCTCAGACGCTGCCGTCCACTTCACTGGACTCACCTTTAAAAGCCATTTGCCACCACTGAGGATGTGATGTTACATTAAAAGCACCAAGGCTATGGTGACCTTATCCTATAATTCTACATGAGTGCCTCTTTATACGCCATTGTGTTTTTTATGACGACATAAATTCCAGTGACAGATGAAAGCGTGCCTCTAGCAAATCTACAGCTCTCTTCAGTTCAAGTTGAACCAGAATGGTACAAAAGATTAAATAGAATAAGATATAAAACATTTTTATTCAGGTATTATTAATGTACATGATGAAGCTCACATTCCTTGATTGAAATTGGATCTGGCCACTGTATTCGACACCATTCAGTGCACTATGTGCCATTCACCATGTAGGAACTAGAAAATGTGTGAATAATTACTGAAGTGTCTGTTTATAGTGTAGGAAGGGGCGGGACTTCAGATTCCAGAGAGGATTTGATTGGACAGAAGTTTTGATGAGAAGCTGAAGTGCGATATGCATATTCATAACCTTAAGGATATTATATTCACACTAAAAGCTAAAAAAACGTAAATTTTAGTTTCCCATTTGCCACGCCCCCTTGTTATCTTGTTCAGCTAGTCTTACCTTGGTATTTATAGTTCTTGTGTTCCACTCGTGTTTTATCAGTCATTGTATGAACGTATGTGATATTATGTGTTTCCTAGTACTGTTCAATTAAATTAAATGTAGATCCGCTTCCCTGCGTGCTCATTTCACACCCCGCATTACACTCCAATATAATTTTATATATTTTCTCCATCACCTTATACACTCACCTAAAGGATTATTAGGAACACCTGTTCAATTTCTCATTAATGCAATTATCTAATCAACCAATCACATGGCAGTTGCTTCAATGCATTTAGGGGTGTGGTCCTGGTCAAGACAATCTCCTGAACTCCAAACTGAATGTCAGAATGGGAAAGAAAGGTGATTTAAGCAATTTTGAGCGTGGCATGGTTGTTGGTGCCGGACGGGCCGGTCTGAGTATTTCACAATCTGCTCAGTTACTGGGATTTTCACGCACAACCATTTCTAGGGTTTACAAAGAATGGTGTGAAAAGGGAAAAAGATCCAGTATGCGGCAATCCTGTGGGCGAAAATGCCTTGTTGATGCTAGAGGTCAGAGGAGAATGGCCGACTGATTCAAGCTGATAGAAGAGCAACTTTGACTGAAATAACCACTCGTTACAACCGAGGTCTGCAGCAAAGCATTTGTGAAGCCACAACACGCACAACCTTGAGGCGGATGGGCTACAACAGCAGAAGACCCCACCGGGTACCACTCATCTCCACTACAAAATGGAAAAAGAGGCTGCAATTTGCACAAGCTCACCAAAATTGGACAGTTGAAGACTGGAAAAATGTTGCCTGGTCTGATGAGTCTCGATTTCTGTTGAGACATTCAGATGGTAGAGTCAGAATTTGGCGTAAACAGAATGAGAACATGGATCCATCATGCCTTGTTACCACTGTGCAGGCTGGTGGTGGTGGTGTAATGGTGTGGGGGTGTTTTCTTGGCACACTTTAGGCCTCTTAGTGCCAATTGGGCATCGTTTAAATGCCACGGCCTACCTGAGCATTGTTTCTGACCATGTCCATCCCTTCATGACCACCATGTACCCATCCTCTGATGGCTACTTCCAGCAGGATAATGCACCATGTCACAAAGCTCGAATCATTTCAAATTGGTTTCTTGAACATGACAATGAGTTCACTGCACTAAAATGGCCCCCACAGTCACCAGATCTCAACCCAATAGAGCATCTTTGGGATGTGGTGGAACGGGAGCTTCGTGCCCTGGATGTGCATCCCACAAATCGCCATCAACTGCAAGATGCTATCCTATCAGTATGGGCCAACATTTCTAAAGAATGCTTTCAGCACCTTGTTGAATCAATGCCACGTAGAATTAAGGCAGTTCAGAAAGCGAAAGGGGGTCAAACACAGTATTAGTATGGTGTTCCTAATAATCCTTCAGGTGAGTGTGTATGCAATGGTGCAAATTCATAAGTAAAAAGGGGGTTTAAATAATAAATCAGCTCCATAGTGTATTCCACTATTAGTGCGTTCCATTTAAATCTGATGCACAAGTTCCACCAGTAGTGGGCGCTTGTGCAACGTATGCAATGACACACATCCGAGTCCACAAGATGGAAGGAAGTTAGCGAGCGAAGGGCATAAATATTTGGAGTGGAACGCAGCCAAGTTAGTGCGCCACAGTGGAGTCTGGACGATGGGGCGGGGCAACAAGTATTGCTCCACTTACACACATTTTCATTGGTTTATAATTCAGCAGAGCTCATTGATATAGACCAGGCTGTACTGATGTTAAAGACTGGGTACCTACTTGAGCTACTTGAACAAATCTGCTTTTTACCTTAACCTATACTGATAATCCCCGTAATACGAAAGCCATACGATGAATCAGAGTTCCTTGTACGCGGCCTCATCAAAATAAAAAATGTTTCACAGGGTCACACACACAGATAAATCACTATCATGATAGCACAAACGTCCTCTACTCTCTCTCAATGTTCCATATTGGAGGAAAACAAGTTTAGGAATGATTGAAATTTGCTTTGGGGTAAAACATTAAACCAAAGATTTTTTTTTTTTCCCCTTTGAATTAAATAATTATAACATCGGAGGGTGAAAGAGAGGTAGCTAACATGAGATGATTATGAGAGGACCAATGCCTGAATCTCTGATATGCAAACAAAAATATTCCATGCACGTTTCCTCTGAAGTTATTGTGTCTGTCAGGCTGTTTGGAAAGACTAGAACTAGAACTTAAGCTCCTGGTTTCCTTGGGCAAGATTCAGTAGAACCACATGATTAAAAACAGACTGATGGGATCGCTGGAGGCTGCCATGAATAAATCTGAACGCAGCAAAATACCAACACAAGTCAAATACAAGCAAAATTGCTCTGTGAGAAAAAACTAAGGCGACACTTTATTTTAAGGTCTTTTAACGAGTTGATTATTGGCATATATATTACTGGAATATTGGCTATTTATTAGAACTTAAGCACATATTAATGCCTTATTCTGCATGACCTTAATTTACATTCTTAATCCTACCCAATGCCTAAACTTAACAACTACCTTACTACTTATAAGTAGTAAATTCGAGAGAGAAATAAAATAAAAGAGATAAAAGTCATGGAAGGGAGAAGTCATAGTTAATAGTTTATATGTGTTCCCTATACTGAAGTTACCAAAACTAACAACAATAACTCGAAATTCTGACTTTATATCTCGTAATTCTGACTTTATATCACGTAATTCTGACTTTATATCACGTAATTCTGACTTTATATCTCGCAATTCTGACTTTATATCTCACAATTCTGACTTTATATCTCACAATTCTGACTTTATATCTCGCAATTCTGACTTTATATCTCGCAATTCTGACTTTATATCTAGTAATTCTGACTTTATAACTCGCAAATGCAATTGCGAGTTTAAATCTGACAAATGCAAGAAAAAAAGTCAGAATTGTGAGATAAAAAGTAGCAATTACATTTTTTATTTTTTTTATTTAGCGGCAGAAACAAGCTTCCGTAGTTTTCATATTTCTTGAGCAGCAAATCCTCATATCAGAATGATTTCTGAAGGATCATGTGACTCTGAAGACTGCAGTAATGATGCTGAAAATACAACTTTGATCACTGGAATAAATGACATTTTAAAATATATATTTAAATATAAAACAGCTATTTTAAATTGTAATAATATTTCACTGATGTACTGTATTTTTCACGAGACTTGGAGGCCTCATAAATTAAAAGGTTTACAGTACAAAAACAAACTGTAGCATGAATTAGAGGCCTGGCAGGTGGACCGATTGTTTTTCCCTAAAAGCTGTGATTGTGGTGTGAAGTGTTTTGTTTGCAAGCTAAAAAGGCAGAATAATGCATAATCATGTCCTGTGGCCTTGAAGTTTGAGCAATTACGAAAAAGAGCTCAAAGAAAGTTTTGTGCGCTCCCAACTGAATGCATAAAGAATCGCATTTCTCCACAGACTAAACGGACATGAGAGGACAGAGCTAACAGGCAGATGCTCCGAGAGCGTGACCTCTTCACACTGAATACTGCAGTGAATCACTCATCATGTTAGCATTCAGAGAGCCTGTCATCTGCATCCCACATAAACACAGCCTCATCATTTCTCTCACACACACATGCTTCAGCGATAATGAGCGAGAGGGACAGTGTAACGAGAGGTGTGTGATCTCACCGCGCAATCTCACGGGTGTAATTACTGCAAACGGAACGCACTGTACCGCAGCATACAGAGAAAGAGAGAGAGGATAAAACCGCCCAAAGGAGGAAAATGATTTTAATTGTTCAAAAGAGGCGGAGTTTTCGTTTTAGCATATATGATCTCAGAATCATGTGAAAATTTGCAAATAAATGCTTTTTATTTCATTGCAAAAAACAACGATTTTCAATACTAAATCTAAGGATCTTTTTTTTTTATTATTATACTTTTATTCAGGAAGGACAAATTAAATTGATCAAAAGTGACTTTTGAAGACTTTTAAAATAAATGCTGTTGTCTATATATTAGTTTCAGTTTGAGTGGACTTTCAGTTTGTTTTCATATCACATGTTTCCCGCCATCTGTGTAACACTGTGGTGACGGAAGGAAGCACGGAACTCGGAGATAGAATATAAAGACGTTTTAATACCAATAATCACGGACAGGAAACAGGGAAAATCCACACAGGCAACTTTAACACTCGACAAGGACTGGACTGAAACAGAGGGAAGATATACAGAGGAACACGAGGATAACGAGCGGGGCACAGGTGACAGACATGACTAATTACGAACACAGCTGAAGACAATAGACTAATGATGGGACCGAAACCAAAACAGAAACCACATGACAACTGACAGGACTGATGGAAACAAAACAAAGAACACATGACTGTTGACAGAACTAAACTGAAAACAAGGAACATGTGACAAAGACAGAACTGGGGAAAACGGGATAAACAGACACAACTATGACAGTCTGTCTCCGTCATTAGTTCGTAAGTGTCAGCTGTGTTCTGTTAATTGTCCTTGTGCGATCGACGTGTGTTATGTTGTGTTGACATTTCTAATTAAACGGAGTATTTTGATCTACTCATCTGTCTTCATCATCCTGCCAAAACACGTTCATCAAAGGATCCTGAAAGTCTTATTTCCTCAAAATATTAAGCTGTTTTCAACATTGATGATAATAATAAATGTTTCTGGAGCAGCTGAAGGATCATGTGACACTGAAGACTGGAGGAACGATGCTGAAAATTCAGCTTTGATCACTGGAAAAACATTTATTCACATAGAAAACAGTTTATTTGAAATTGCAATAATATTTCACAATATTACGGTTTTTAATTGTGTTCGTTCATCTTCAGAACACAAATGAAGATATTTTTGATGAAATCCGATGGTTCAGTGAGTCTCTATTGACAGAAAGATAATGAACACTTTCAATGTCCAGAAAGATACTAAAACATATTTAAAACAGGTCATGTGACTACAGTGGCTCAACCTTAATATTATAAAGTACCGAGAATACTTTTTGTGCACCAAAAACACAAAATAAGGACTTTCAAAATGATTTCAAAACAAGCTTTACGAATCTTTTTTTCGTTTGTTTGTCCAAAGTCACGTGATTTCAGTAAACGAGGCTTCATTACGCCATAAGAGTTTCGCAGTTTCAATAGTTCACGTGACTTTGGTGCTCCGAACCACTGATTCGACACAAAAGATTCGTAAAGCTTCATGAATCAGTGTTTTGAAATCGTCCATCACTAGATATTGTTGAAAAGTCGTTATTTTGTTTTTTTGGCGCACAGAAAGTATTCTCGTCGCTTTATAATATTAAGGTCGAACCACTGTAGTCACATGACCTGTTTTAAATATGTTTTAGTTTCTTTCTGGACATTGAAAGTGTTCATTATCTTTCTGTCAATAGAGACTCACTGAACCATCGGATTTCATCAAAAATATCTTCATTTGTGTTCTGAAGATGAATGAAGGTCTTACGGGTGTAGAACGACATGAGGGAGAGGAATTAATGACAGAATTTTCATTTTTCGGTGAACTAACCCTTTAAGATGAAAAAGGTCACCTTCAGACCTACTGAACTCAGTCGCTAACTGTCTGTGACGGTGTACAAAACTATAGTGGCATTCCAGTGTCCTTCATCTGTGTGGAGTCTCAACGAGAGAAGTCAGGAGGGGAAAGAACAGAGCGTGACAGAAACATGGCGGTAATAATGATAGAGAGAGTGTGTTTGAACCGAGGGAATAGGACCATATTAATTCAGACTCATGACTCTTATTAAGAGATACTGTATAAATGAGAGTATATGTGCACATTACACCTGAAGAAGAGCCGTGTATCACCGGAGGAAAAATTCTCTTGTGTGTGTGTGTGTGTGTGTGTGAGAGAGTGTGAGAGTGTGTGTGTGTGTGTGTGTGTGTGTGTGTGTGTGTGAGAGTGTGAGAGTGTGTGTGTGTGTGTGTGTGTGTGTGTGTGGGTATTCCCTACGTTATGAGGACCAAATGTCCCCACAGGTATAGTAATACTAGTAAATTTTGATCTTGTGGAGACATTTTTTTGGTCCCCATGAGGAAACAAGCTTATAAATCATACAGAATGATCTCTTTTGAAAATCTAAAATAGCAGAACATTTTCTGTGATGGGTAGGTTTAGGAGTAGGGGGACAGAATATACAGTTTGTACAGTAGAAAATCATTACGCCTATGGAATGTCCCCATGAAACATGAAAACACAACATGAGTGTGTGTGTGTGTGTGTGTGTGTGTGTGTGTGTGTGTGTCTACTATCAAGTGCACAGCTGCTGACTTTGCCTTTTAATTTGCTGTTGTTGCATGAAACGTGTTGTACACTCGTCAAAAGAGACTCAACTGTGACTTTTTTTCTTCCAAATAATACAGTAACACAGAGAACACACTGACAAGACACATTTCACATCAAATACACATTCTGAAGCGCGCACACACACACATACACACACACACACACACATACAGAAATAAAATAACACAGGCTGGAAACATTGATTTTCAACCCATATCGCTCACAACAAATCTCCATCAAAAACAAAAGGTTAACACTTTCACTTCATCTACTTTCATCGTATGATGGTCAAATTAATAGAGAATCACGTGTGCTTTGAACCCTGGTATCTGGATTAATGATCTCTTGACACAGTCACATCGCAGGACGTGCGATCGCGGATGCGCACATCACGATCAAAACGATTAATCATGCAAACTAAATTTAGTGCTGTCAAATGATTAAAATGCGATTAATTGCATTCAAAATAAAAGTGTAAATGTATTTTTATTATGTATACATAGATGTTTATACACTCACATTAATTTATTTTATTTAAATTTAAAATATTTATATTTATATATAATATAATTTTTATATATATATATATAAATTATATATATATATATATATATATAATATTTCTTAGATATATATGTGTGTGTGTGTATTTACATAATAGAAACACACATTTATTATGTAAACACAAACTCATTTTGAATGCAATTAATCGCATTTTAATCATTTGACAGCACTAAATCAAGGTTGCATGATTAATTTGTAACATATATATATAACAGTAAAAACTAAAATCAATGAAAATCAATCAGTGTGATTCAAATAATACATAAAAAATATAAATTTTTAAGGATTAACCTCAAGTGAGCATTAGATGACAGCAAAGGTATTGTTAATTGTATCATTTCAAGCCTGTTAAAACATAAAAACAAAGAGAACTTTCATGCATATAATGAAAATATGCATAAAATAAATATGCTAACGATGTGTAATGTGATTAATATTCTAGAAATGTATAATGTAGGAAACAGCCATTTGTTACAAGGCAGCAACGTTCAGTACACCCATATATTAATGTAATTATTCCACAACGTAATGTAGTTAATTAGTCTAACTCCAGGCTGTTTACGGTTGCCAAGCAACATAGCAGCTTGGCGCATAGTAAGAGTGATCACAGGTGTGCCTGTAATGGGTTTGTAAAGGCTTCAAATGTGCCTCATCCAATCAGAATTTACATTATAAAAGTGTAATCTGATGTCAGAGAGCAGGGTAAATGTTTACACACACTGATAATGCCCTCTGAAGCACGTAATGAGTGGACGCAAGTATTTCCAGTTCGGATATTTACATGTTTAGTGAAGGAGAGAGATCTCCGTTTGCCTGCGTTTGAATGAACACTATTACATCAAACACACACACACACACACTCTACTACAGATGTATGCATACGTATAGACACAGAATAACAAAGACATGTCCATGTTTGACAGTCAGGAAAAGAGATGAGAGGAAAGAAAGAGAAAGAGTAAATGAGAGGAGAGTGGGTGAAACAGATTGTGCTGTCAAAGGGGATGGAAAGGGCTCAATGTGACGTTGCCACGGCAATGAAGAGTGGGACAGAAGTGTGTGTGTGTGTGTGTGTGTGTGTGTGTGGGCGATACATATTTCCCCTCACTCCCTGCCTGACTCACAGCAGCATAAATACTGCAGGCGCTCTCAAAGGCAATGCTCTCATCTGTCCTCTGTCTCTCTCTTGTCCCTCAGGTTTGACAGCCACAGTCACACACACAAGCCGAGACATTTAATGGGACAGTAGGTTAAGTGCAGAACAAGGCTGATGAGACAGCGAGTCCTGTGCTTGACTGGAAGTGCTACAGAGTGTCTACCAACATAAGAGCCGAATCTGAGCGTTATTTAAAGATGGAATAACTGGGGATCTCTTGTGTTTTGGTCAAAAAGAGCCTCTTTAATCTCATATTTTAATGGAAATCTGACCGAAAATACTGCTCGTCATTTACCGACTTTAGATGTCACAGATAACTTTTCATCCATATAAATGTAATCATATATTTAAGTATTGAGTAGTAATAATGAACTTTGTGTACTTTAGAGTTAGTTACATGTAAATATGTATAATTTATAGCTATGGACACTGTAAAATAAAGTGTTACCAAAAATTACTACTTTTATTATGCATTAAAGGCACAATATGTAAGATTTTTTGCCAGAACAGTGTTATATGACTTGTGTACATTATCCCAGATGTCCAGGGCTGGGTGGGTTACTTTTAAAATGTATTTCACTACAGATTACAAAATACATGCTTTAAAAAGTCATTTGTGACGTATTTCGTTACATTACTCAAGTTTAGTAACTTAATCTAAATACTTTAGAATACTGTGGAATACTAATAAGTGTGGAACAAACACAAAAAAGGTCACTGCAAGTTTTTATCTCACAATTCTGACTTTTTCCCTCAGAATTGTCTGATATAAAGTTGCAATTGCGAGTTATAAAGTCATAATTATGAGATATAAACTCACAATATTGAGAAAAGTCAGAATTATGAGATATAAACTCGCAATATTGAGAAAAGTCAGAATTATGAGATATAAACTCACAATATTGAGAAAAGTCATAATTATGAGATATAAACTCACAATATTGAGAAAAGTCATAATTATGAGATATAAACTCACAATATTGAGAAAAGTCAGAATTATGAGATATAAACTCGCAATATTGAGAAAAGTCAGAATTATGAGATATAAACTCGCAATATTGAGAAAAGTCAGAATTATGAGATATAAACTCGCAATATTGAGAAAAGTCAGAATTATGAGATATAAACTCGCAATATTGAGAAAAGTCAGAATTATGAGATATAAACTCGCAATATTGAGAAAAGTCAGAATTATGAGATATAAACTCGCAATATTGAGAAAAGTCAGAATTATGAGATATAAACTCGCAATATTGAGAAAAGTCAGAATTATGAGATATAAACTCGCAATATTGAGAAAAGTCAGAATTATGAGACATAAACTCGCAATATTGAGAAAAGTCAGAATTATGAGATATAAACTCACTATATTGATAAAAGTCAGAATTATGAGATATAAACTCTCATACTAAATTCACAATTGCAAGAAAAAAAGTCAGTATTGCAAGTTTATATCTCCCAAGAAAAATCTTCCTGACCCCAAAATTTTGAATGTTGCGATGGGTGAAAAACTGCATTTAGAAGACATCTGTAACCCTACAACTCTTTATAAATCAACGAGAATCAGGACCCTCCCAAATTTATGCAAATATAAACACCTTTAGTGTAACAAAAAGTAATTAATGAGATGCATTCCCAATTTGATTGTGAAAACTCAATCACTAGTGAGCACGCAACCAAATCACAGTTGTGCTATACAACAATTTACCAAGTAAACCGTGACTACTAAGAGTTACATCGCCCCCTGTTGGTGAACAGTTGCAACAGCACTGAGCTCAAGTTTATTTACACTCATCTACACACAGAAGAAAAGATACCGTTACCGCCAATCAATATCCATCTGCTCAGACACCTTCTAATGAGTTTCTATGAAGATTAATTGCCTTTTATAGATGTTGAAAAGGGGTGGGAGGGGGTTCTAGTGTTTAGTCTCTCTCAGTTTGTTCAGATCAAAGTCTGTTTCTCTTGTAAACCGATGAATGCTGACGCCAGGTCTCTGTGGGATCGGTCTTTGCCTGAGGTGAACCTGTCATGGGTGTGTGAACATCTCAATTACCATGAGACGGTCAGACGGTTTGGTAAATAATTAAAACGCACACCACACACATCATTGGTCTGAGGTTTTGAATATCAAAACAGAAAGCTTTAATAACTCTGCAAAATAATTTTGTGAAATACCAAAAACACAGAGATCTTTAACAGGGAAACTCGAACTCCTCGATACACTTGTTGAATTACATAACGTCTGTGCATCTGCTGTGGTGTTTATGTGGCGGAGGTTATGTAAATAAGGGGCTGTTCCCATAAAGTAATGGAGCAGGAAAGAGAGTGTGAGCGAGGAAAGTCATAGAGAGGCGGAGAGAGATACGTGATCTGAAACTGACGGCTGCATTATTGATCATGTTTAAAACCCGATGCCATGATCACATCACTGGCGGACGATCCTACTAAGTAACATCTAGTCGGTATTGTTAGTGGACAAACACGGCGCTATCTAATCATGTTTCTAATACAATCTCGGCTTCATTCAGGCTATACGGTGAGGATATGAGAGTGAAAACTCATTCACATACAGTCTTCAGTGTCACATGATGTGCTGATTCGGTGCTCAAGAAACATTTATTATTATTATTATTATTATTGTCAATGTTGAAAACTGTTGTGCCGCTTAATATTTTTTTTAAAACCACACTAAAAAATGTTGAGTTGTTTTGACAAACCCAGCAATTGGGTTGTTTTAACCCAGGGGTTGGGTTAAATGTTTAAGTAAAAACTATTGCTTAAAAATAACATTTATTAACAAGTTTAATGCATAGTCATTAAATAATAAACATTTATTAAAATGCTTATTAACAAATGTTCACCTTTTGATTATTATTATTGTTGCCTTTAGTAATTATGTGTCCGATTTTTAATTTCCAACCTATTTTGGGTTCATTTTAAGCCAGACATTCAGTGGGTTCAGAAAGTATTCAGACCCCCTTCACTCTTTGTTATATTGCAGCCATTTGCTAAAATCATTTAAGTTCATTTTTGTCCTCATTAATGTACACACAGCACCCCATATTGACAGAAAAACAGTGAATTCTTGACATTTTTGCAGATTTATTAAAAAAGAAAAACTGAAATATCACATAGTCCTAAGTATTCAGACACTCCGGTGCTGTCCATGTCTTCTGATCATCCTTGATTTAAATAAACCATAAATTATGATTTTTAACTTGCAACCAAGCATTTATTTAAGTTGGGGCAACAGGTCCCCTAAATTACTTTTTAGAGAGTGAATTGGACCACGCTGGTTATTATTATTACCACAATTTTTAATGTATAAATGTTTCTTGACTTGTAAAAGCTACTAAATGCATAACTTATATATATATTTCATCTATACTGCCCCCCGCCTATGGAACTCCCTTCCCCTTGATGTTCGCAATAGCGATTGCCTGCTCACATTTAAATCGCGTCTTAAGACACATCTTTTTATAAAGGCTTTTTTATAATGTTTTGAGTTTTTACTGCACTTTTATTATGCATTTATGTATGTATGTATATATATATATATATATACAGCTCTGGAAAAAGAGACCACTGCATATTTTTTTGTTATTTTGACCAGTTGATGCTTTTGGCAAATAAATGCTCTAAATTACAATATTTTTATTTGGAATTTGGGAAAAATGTCAGTAGTTTATAGAATAAAACAAAAATGTTAATTTTACCCAAACACATACCTATAAATAGTAAACGCAGAGAAACTGATAATTTTGCAGTGGTCTCTTAATTTTTTCCAGAGCTGTATATATATATATATAATGTATATGTGTTTTGCTGGCTTGTGAGGTGACCTTGGGTGTTTTGAAAGGCGCCAATAAATAAAATGTATTATTATTATTATTATTATTGTATTCTCCTATCTTACTTTAATGTTTAGAGTCGACTATAAAGCTTTCCCATGCAGTATACAGATCATTAAGCTACACTCAAATCCAATGAATCCGACTTACTATTCAATTTCTAGTATTAAATGTTCACTTGGATAGCTTCAAAACTTGTTTTAGATCATTAGGGGTGACATTACGGTGGCTTACAAGGCAGTTTGAAATCAATTCCCTTAAATGGTGCCTTCAAACGCTGCCAGTTAAGTAATTGAGTGTCGGCCGCCGGACAGCTGACTGCAGTTTCAAACACAACCCGTGGCTCTGTTTGCTTGAGCGGCCCAACATGTAAACTTCTGGCCTAACCAATGGAAGATGTGGGGGGTTGGATCATTTTTACAATTCAGTTTGGTGCTGGTAGAGGCGCATACATTGCAGACCTCACCTTTTAACCCTCGTGTACTGTTGCGGGCCAATTTGACCCGTTTTGTTTTTTGAGCTGGCGGAAATATCAGTGAACCTATGTTGTTTTGTTTTTTCTTTTATGACTTTTTCTCATTTTGGGTCATGAACATGCATGCAAAATGTCAACACAGTGATGTGTCGGACCACTGTCCTGCAGAGTTTAGCTCCGACCCTAATTAAACACACCTGAACCAGCTAATTAAAGTCTAATTAGGCATTCTAGAAACTTCCAGGCAGGTGTGTTCAGGAAAGTTGGAACTAAACTTTGCAGGACAGTGGTCCTCCAGGACCGAGTTTGGACACCCCTGGTCTAAGGCAACAGTACAGATCCCAAATAATAACATTTGCTGGTAATATTTTGTTATTTTAGTTTTTTTACTGCCCTATGAAGCTAAAAATAAGCAGCTTATTTCAATACTGAAAAATATTTTCTCAGCCACATATGGCAAAAATGAGCTATAATTTCTTTTTTCAATCAATCTATCTATACCTACGTTGTTTTTCTTGAAATTTTGTGACTTTTTCTCATTTAGGGTCATGAACATGCATGCAAAGTTTCAACATGTGTTGTGAAATCAGTGTAAAGAAATGTTTTACAGTCCTGATGTTCATGGGTCAATTTGACCCGTATAGACAGCCGTCCAAAAGAACTACCGACCCAAAATACAAAACACTTCTGTGTTGTTGGTCAGAGATCTCCAACTCTAGTCCTGAAGTGCCAGTGTCTTGAGTTTAACAACTTTTCATTCTTAAAGTTTGTGAAAATAAAACGTTGTTTTACCTGTTAGCTGTTTGTCTGACTTTTTGAGCATAGACTTGAAAATTACTGGAAAAGTTTGGTATGTTTTTAAAGAACACCACAGATTATTGTGGAAGAAAAAAAATGTAAAAGTTAAGTGTAAAAAAAGTAAAATTAAAATATATATTTTTTTATATTTTATATAAAATATGTATTTTAAAAAACATGTTCAACTCTAAAACTTAAAGAAAATCAAAGTTAAATATCTGAACAAGTTCTGTGCCAAATTTTAGGTTTTTTTTATGTGCAATACCAAACTTTTCCACTAGTTGACATCCAGATTCCACCGTGACCATATAAGGACTCTATATGTGGTTTGAGTGATCTATTATATATATTTAGTAGACTTCCCATTCAGAAGTAGTTTGGGCAATAATGTTAATATCTGATTTGAATTCAATCTCTAAAACACACGAAAAACATACGGAAAGAATCAGAGCGTGCGCTATAGTTTAGCACCACATCCCAAATGAAAAATCTATCGCTATTTATCCATTACCGTCATTTCTTTTAAAAATCAGTCACCAAATATGAAAACTAGAGTCTGAAAGCTGTCAAATGATATATAGTTTGTGGTTTAGACTAAGACATTATTGTTATAAATGTATAATTGGAAGTGTCCCAAGGGTGCGGGGAGCGGCAGTCGTAAAAATAGTGCTTAAAAATGTTTTTATAAGTCATAAACTCAAATATTTATTCTTTGTAATGTGAGAAAAGCATTGATATTAAAAGTTAATTTTTTCATAGTGTGATTTTTGGGCAAAGAGCAAAGACCCGCCCCCTTTAGTTACGGTTGCTATAGCCATGCGCTCTCACGCCACACATCATGTTCTCACGTAGTGAAAAATACATCCCGGAGCAAAAAGGACACTGACAACGAATGAAACCTTTTCATATTTAAAATACTGTAATTTTTTTAAAGAAGTTGAATCAATAAATAGCGTCTAGTGTGTGTTTAATGTGTCGCTGTAGCTCCTCGTGAACCGATCATCTCTTCATACTAGTTCATTTATAGCATCAAATAAACATGAATGAACATCAGAAGGAATGTTGTTTCAAGCGCGGAAAGACGTGAGGACACACAATTTATCAAGTTCACCAACGTTAATCTACTAACTTCCCTGACTGCTTTGTTGGACAAAATGGCGAATTCGGGGTTATGATTGGTTAGATCGCCTGTCAATCAAACTGCCGGCGAAGGGTTAATTGTATTGAATAGGCTGTGACCAGAAATCAAATAGTGCATGAGGATTAAGTTTTCATTAATCATTATGACAAAGCACTGCTAATCTGTCAAAAAAAACTAGTAGTGTGTTTGATCGGTCTTGTTTGAAAGTCTATATCTACGTGACCCTGCCTCTCCCTTCAGGCCCGTATGAGACGCAGGGGCGCAGAGTGACGCAGTGTCACAGGTTTATCCCTTATCTAATTGCGAAGGCAATTAAGTATTTAATGGGGACACCTGGTGATCTTTCCTCAATCATTTATCAGCTTTCCAGGATGAATAAATGATCAGTGACTGACACTTTCTTGGTGATTTCGAAACTGGCCCATTTAAGGTCGTTTGTGTTGAGGTCATGGTAAAGAATCTTAAAGGAACGTGCAAGACCAGGAGGAAATTTAACCTGAGAGAGGTTATACAAGGCCATTTCTCTCGTTTCTGTACGTGAGAACGCACACGGCAAAGGCATCACGAGGAAAGACGCAGTAAGACAAATATACGGTGGCCGAGAGAGCTCAAAGTGCTGCAAATAAGAAAACACATGCAAATAATAAAAAACGTGATCATCAGTTTGACAACACATGTGCTGCAAATCCTCACAACACATGCAAACTCAAAAACATTTACAAAAAGTCACTTTTTGGGGTCCCCCTCGAAACATTTCCGTTGTGGTTTGTGCTATTTGCTGCGCTTTTTGTATATGCAGTGTGTTTTTGTGTTTGCATGTGTTGTGAGGATTTGCAGCACATGTGTTGTCAAACTGATGATCACGTTTTTTTTTATTTGCATGTGTTTTTTTTATTTGCATGTGTTTTTTTTATTTGCATGTGTTTTTTTTAATTTGCATGTGTTTTTTTTATTTGCATGTGTTTTTTTTATTTGCATGTGTTTTTTTTAATTTGCATGTGTTTTTTTTATTTGCATGTGTTTTTTTTATTTGCATGTGTTTTTTTTAATTTGCATGTGTTTTTTATAATTTGCATGTGCTTTTTTTTCATTTGCATGTGTTTTTTTATTTGCAGCACTTTGAGCTCTCTCGGCCACCGTACAAATATAATAAAATCTCCAAACTTTAAAAAGTGACAGAATAAGACAAAGCATGCATTGAGGACTGAGAGTGGGTGTATTTGAAGGGCCGATTTCTTGGTGAAAGAAGCTTACTTACTTTAAGTCTAGAAAAGCTTAAAAAATAACATTCGACCGAAATTTCTTCAAGACTGACCTGTCAGAACTATAAGTCAAGCACAAACTGCAACTACAATCCAATGCCCCGAGCAGAATTCAGAGTCATGAACACAGAAGGTGATGACAGAACATAGATCGAATAGATTATGCCCCAAAGTTCTTTCCAGTCAATATTATGCAATGCATTCCCTCAACTGACAAACAGATATTAAATCACCAGCATTACTTGTCCATAAAAGTGTATATACCAACACCACGCTGGCCCATAAATGTACAACATGTAGTAGATGTTATGGTTATGTCCTGTAAAAGTTTTTCCACAGGCATGTGGACGTAAATCACTGCACTTGGCAGCTGCGAGCATCGTGAATGCTTCATTTTCTGTTAGTGTTGTGGATCCGAGATGCCTCGAAGTGCACTGTGACCTCCCTATGAAACTGTTTCCAGCCATCGACGTGCAATTTTTACAGTGCAGCGGGATGAGGTCATTCGACTTATTGGGTTTGAGGTCAGTCGTTAACATCACTGACTGACAGGCCATGATGTTCCTGTGGCCTGGATGTAACCCCAAGCCACAAAATGGGACAAGGCCTGAATTTTTTTCTTTCCCGTCTATTGATTTATTCAAATATACTTGAAAGAAATTTAATTCATTTTTATTATAACTTGAATACACCTCTTCTATTTTATGAGTTAATGCCACACCAAAAATATGAAAAAGAATTAAGTAAAAAATGTCAGGGTGATGCAACTATCCTGATATCGTAATGAGGATAGTTTTGGTGTAATATTTTGTTATTTCTTTCTATGAAAAAATGTTTCACAGCTTGTTAATATTTTTTTAACTTTTTATTTAAAGCATTTTTTGATTAAGATGTACATACATGTTTGAAGGTTTAGGGAAAATGTTACATTTTACTTGATGGTTACACTAAAATAAATGTAAACATTTTAAGCTTTTGGCGTATTAAGATAGATTTTTAAAAGATTTTTCCTTTTCTTTATCGTGGACACTTAAATATCAGGTAAAATGTCATATGGTGCAACAACTAAAAATAAGCAAAATTTTTAAAAGATTTTTCCTTTTCTTTATCGTGGACAATTATGTATCATTTAAAATGTCATATGGTGCAACTACTAAAAATAAGCAAAATTTTTAAAAGATTTTTCCTTTTCTTTATCATGGACAATTATGTATCATGTAAAATGTCATATGGTGCAACTACTAAAAATAAGCAAAATTTTTAAAAAGATTTTTCCTTTTCTTTATCATGGACAATTATATATCAGGTAAAATGTCATATGGCGCAACTACTAAAAATAAGCTAGATTTTTAAAAGATTTTTCCTTTTCTTTATCGTGGACAATTATGTATCATGTGAAATGTCATATGGTGCAACAACTAAAAATAAGCTAAATTTTTAAAAGATTTTTCCTTTTCTTTATCATGGACAATTATGTATCATTTGAAATGTCATATGGTGCAAGTACTAAAAATAAGCAAAATTTTTAAAAAGATTTTTCCTTTTCTTTATCATGCACAATTATATATCAGGTAAAATGTCATATGGCGCAACTACTAAAAATAAGCTAGATTTTTAAAAGATTTTTCCTTTTCTTTATCGTGGACAATTATGTATCATGTGAAATGTCATATGGTGCAACAACTAAAAATAAGCTAAATTTTTAAAAGATTTTTCCTTTTCTTTATCGTGGACAATTATGTATCATTTAAAAAGTCAAATGGTGCAACTACTAAAAATAAGCTAGATTTTTCCTTTTCTTTATCGTGGACACTTATATATCATGTAAAATGTCATATGGTGCAACTACTAAAAAAAAATAAAAAAAATAATGATATTTATGAATTAGTAATTACGGAGCCCCGCACATGATATGCATGAAAAAAAGTAAATCATGCGCATGAATTAGCAAATGGAGGGAAAAAATTAGTAAATCGTGCACATGATTTTAACTTAGCATGTCATTTGCAGGGCTCCGTAAATAATTAATGATAATTGTTTTGAATTTTTTTTTAAAAAAATCATGTGCACACTCACATGTATTCAAGGTGTAAGGGAAAATAAAATATAAATTTTTACTTGCTGGTTACACCACATGACACTTTAAAATGTAAACTTTTCAATACATGAATAACTCTTACGAGTCCATTTGTGTGGAGAGAGCTAAACGCGAGAGTGAGTTATGATAAAACGACCTTCATGCGGCTCAAAAGAGTGCAATAGACAGTTTAAAGTCCACTCCAATACACTTTTGCTGAACCAATACGCCCTCCAGCCCTGTTAAGACACCATATGTTATTTGAAAGTAGAGCAGAGTCTGTTATGTCAGAGTCTTACTTGACAGCAACTCTGACCATATGTCCACTTCCAACCTAGAGCACCAACTTCAGTCTTTGAAGTCCAACACGAGCCACCATGTTTTAACTGTTGTCCAAACTATTTGTCCAAAACACATGTGTGACAAAACTGCCTCATGATGTCACTGGTTTTCCAGCACTGTGACCCATGGGGCACTATTCCCCGAATATACCCCAGAGAGGACACATTGTGACGGACGGCCAAAACCACAAAGCAAACCACTAATAAATGAATAGACTAATAAAAGCTGGTGTAAATCCTTTGTTATTGGCCATCCAGCTAGCTCTAACACCATCCAGGTCAGCCAGGAACATTCTGACGATTGACTTCATGGACCACATTACAAAAAAACGCAGATTTGTGCAATACCACATCAGGGGAATTCAGACATTTTCTATCGGACCATGCCACACAAACCTCTAGAATGATCTACAACTGGGCTTGACATTAACTTTTTTGCTCACCAGCCACGGTGGTTAGTGGTTTTCCAAAGTTACTAGCCACTCGGCATTTCCACTGGCCTCAATTTTGACACCGATACCCAGGGGGAAAACAGCCGTATAGATATTAAGTTTTATATATATAAGTTTTTAATGTTGTTTATATGTCTATGTGGTGTTTTTAATGCCACGTGCAAATTCATAAGTCACCAGAATTTTCTCATAATAATATTTTCTGATAATTTGGCAGCAGGTCTATTAGGCTGCTGATCCATTATTCTGTTACACATGCGTTTTCTTTCTCACTTAAAACATACCTTACTGTGTTTATGTGAATACTGTCCAAGATCGGGATTTTGACATTATTTTGTGTGTATTTGAGCACAATGACACACACTTTGGGTGTGTGAACAAGATCCGAGTAAAAAAAAAAAGAAATAATAACGAAATTAAAGCCCTGTAACACCTCAATTGACCCTTCGCAAAGACCCGCCCCCTTTAGTTACTGTTGCTATGTCCGCTCTCATGCCACACATCATGTTCTCACGAAGTGAAAAATACATTAAGAGGACACTGACAACGTATGAAACAGTTTCATATTTAAAATATTGTAATTTTTTAAAGAAGTTTAATCAGTAAATAGCGTCTAGTGTGTGTTTAATGTGTGGTGACAGATCGCTGTAGCTCCTCGTGAACCGATCATCTCTTCATACTAGTTCATTTATAGCATCAAATAAACATGAATGAACATCAAAAGGAATGTTGTTTCAAGCGCGCAAGTTCAAGTTCACCAACGTTAATCTACTAACTCCCCTGACTGCTTTGTCGGACAAAATGGCGGATTCAGGGTTATGATTGGCTAGATCGCCTGTCAATCAAACTGCTGGCGAAGGGTCAACAGAAAAAAAAAATGGCCAAAGTGGCTAGTAGGAGTGACTGCGTTACACGCCACTGCTGAAATCCACCCACATTTGGCGGGTTGGCAGGTGTGAATGTCAAGCCCTCTGGTCTACAGCAATGTTTTGTAGTTTTCTGAGCAATTCTGGAGCTTTATATTGCATATCTTAAGTTACCGTCTCCCAGGATGAATCGCTTTTGTTGCAACATTCTTCTTTTTGTAAGTCACTTTGGATAAAAGCATCCCCTAAATGAATAAATTACCAGTAGAAATCAGAGCTTTTGACTTGGGGCAACCAGTGTTCCTGATTTCCCTGTGGATGATCATAAAAAAAACGTGCCGAACGGTAATGAGCACAAACGAGAACAAACGGAAACATCTTCCTCCTCCTCTGGTCTCTGGTAACGTCACTCAGAAGAGAGCACAATTTATAAGCACATGTGGGCGAAAAGAGGAATAGGGAGTCTTAAAAGACACTTTCCTCCCACTCTCAACACTTCTTTGTTTTCGATAAGTTAATTTATTAACAACCGTCAAAGAGAAAATGAATTCAAAAGACAACAAGTCTACGAGAAAACCTACTAAAAGCCATCGAATGACATACGGAATGGATCAGGTGTGAATGTACAGGTCTCTCGGCGTGTACCTGTAGGCCATGCCAGTCCTGGCTCGGACAGAATCCTGTAATGAGAGTGTGTGTACGTTGAGGAACTCCTCCAGATGTTTTAGCTCTACCTGAGAGTTGGAACGCAGGCAGACGAGAGGAGGATAAAGTTTCCCTCCGGCGTTCTGCTTTCCGCAGCGGCTCTGACCCCTCTCCTTCTGCCCACCCTTCTGCTTTGGAGTGGGGATATCAGGACAAGTGGCTTTGTACAAGTACATCTCTCTCAGTCACGTCCATACACTGTCCGAGCAGGCCCTGGGGAAACAAACTTCTCCCGTTTCTTCAGTGTTTAGTCCTGACACAAAACAACCTGGACGTCCTCTTTAGTGAAGTTTCCCTGTTGCTCGCTGGTAAATATCCACTGATGTTGAGTTGGTCTCTGTGTTCGCCGTCTTGTCAGTTACACATCTGACTGCACTCGATCGACTCTCTAATAAACATCATGGGAATCTGGGACATTTTCCCTGCCTGTATCTCTCCCTCCCTGCTCTCCCACCCTTTCCATCTCTTTCGCTCCACCTCTCTCTCTCTCCCTCCCTCCCTCACTCTTTCATCCCCTACTATTTTCTTATCCTTCTTTCATGCCTCCACAGATACAGTAGACCTAGTCTACAGTTGACCTTTGACCCTCGGCTAGTGCTGGAACTACAACTATGACATCACGTCTGTTCTAGAGGATTGTGGGAATGAGAAGACTTTCTTTCCCATATCTAGATATATCAGCATGCTTGATCATCCCAGCCAGAATTCCGTGGAGACGAGCCAACACACACACACACACACTCATGTCATACACACATCACAAATTCAGGAGAGACAGAAAAGCACACAAGCGTTGATGGCGGTGGTCACCTACAGGAGTGAAGTTGTTATGCTTTTGTTTAAGTTTATTTTTAGGAGACAGACGGAGTCCTATAAATAACCCCAATGAGTTTTCACACTTGCAGGACTTTCCCGAGAGCAGCGAGAGTTCATGAATGAGAACAGATAACTTACTCACTGCCTGAATATGTTTATTGTTCAATAACGACACAATATGTCAGTACCACACGGACCAGTTCAACTAAGGGTTCTCAAAAAACTTTCAACGGGACCAGTAGAGTTAAAATTAATTAAGCTCTTGTTAACTGTCATCCCATTTTTTTTTTTTTTTTGCATAGACATGAAAATGCACTATCCAGACTTAAATGGTTGTAATTCAAGAATGCTTTGGAATGCAGATATATAAAAATATACACATATATATATATATATACGAAATACAAGTAACTTAGTTACGTATTTAAAATACAAAATTTGAGTCACTGTATTTCATTAGTTACATTTTAAATGGGTGGTAATCAGATTACAGTTACATCTGAAAAGTGTTTTAGATTACCAAAGTGATTACTTTGAATTTTAATGTCATTTAAACAGCGATTGGTGATTCTCTGACTCTGACCGTCTGAAAAAGAGTTAAGTTTCATGTTTTCCACTGTTTTCATGTTTTGTTGTTTGTGAGTCATTTTATAATTCACTCGTCACTGCAACTTTTTCTCACAATTAGTTTTTTTCCTCACAATTGTGAGTTTGAATTTCACAATTCTGACTTCTTTTTCTCAGAATTGCGAGATTTAAACTCACAATTGTAAGTTATAAAGTCAGAATTGGGAGATATAAACTTGCAATACTGACTTTTTTCTTGCAATTGTGAATTTAGTATGTGAGTTTATATCTCATAATTCTGACTTTTCTCAATATTGTGAGTTTATATCATAATTATGACTTTTCTCAATATTGTGAGTTTATATCTCATAATTCTGACTTTTCTCAATATTGTGAGTTTATATCATAATTCTGACTTCTCAATATTGTGAGTTTATATCTCATAATTCTGACTTTATAACTCACAATTGTAACTTTATATCGTGCAATTCTGAGGGAAAAAGTCAGAATTGTGAGATAAAAACTTGCAATGACCTTTTTTGTGTTTGTTCCACACTTTAGTATTCTAAAGTATTTAGATTAAGTTACTAAACTTGAGTAATGTAACGAAATACGTTACAAATTACTTTCTAAAGCATGTATTTTGTAATCTGTAGTGAAATACATTTTAAAAGTAACCTACCCAGCCCTGTATATACGGCTGGTCTTGTTTTAAAGACATTTGGCAGATTATTGTAGACGTGAAATAAATGATGCAAGTGAAACATAAAAAGTTATAGAAGTTTATCAGAATGTAAAAATATTTTATATAAAATATATATTTTACAAAACATGTTTTACTCTAAAACTGTAAGAAAATCTGAACAAGTTGTGTTTCAAATTTTAAGTTGATATGTCAAGAAATGAGCTTTCAGTGAGATGTTGTTTGGGTGCAGTACCAAACTTTTTCACTAGATGGCAACCAATCTCCATTACTGACCGTATAAGGGCGCCTACATTCCCATTTATGGTTTGAGTGATCTGAACCATATATTTCCATCGTTTTCATACAATTTAAGAAGTAGACATCAAATTCTGCCAAAATTCCCATACTACTTCTAAATAGGATATGAATTCAACCTCTAATAACCACATAAAAACAACATGTATGTGGATTATGGCTCACCGCCACATCACAAATAGCGAACGTTTTTTTTTTTATATATATATTTAAAACATTTTCAGACCTTGTTTCCTCAAAAAATTGAATGAATGTTATCTTTTGAAATCTTAGCATGAGGTTTCTACCAATCTTTCATGATTTTTCATGTTCATCGTTATTTCAAAATAAAGATCTGAACACGCTTTGAGTATGAAAATTGATAAATTATTGTTCCTCGGTAATATAATTTGAAAATCAGTCACCAAATATGAAGCCTAGAGATTGTAAGCTTTCAAATGATACACAGTTTGTCAAGATTAGTTTAGGATATTACTGTTTTAAATATGTAATGGCTTTGGGCCCACCGGTGGGTTGGTGACAGTTAAATTACTATTAATATATTAAAATGCTAAAAAAAAAAAATATTTTTTTTCACTATTATAATATTGTGAGATTGCAGATCTTCTTGAACCGAACTTTGTCCCCCACAAGAATCCACTAAGATATGTGGAACATATCAGAAAAATAAAATGGTGGCTCTCTCGCAGTCGCACGTTAGTGAAATGATGGCATTTATTTATTTACCAAGTCAGTACTGAAGTTTTAAAAATGTGATGATATCAGCATTTCCCCCTAGCATTTCTTAAACACCTCTGATTGGCCATTGTGTTCATGTCTGTGATTGGCTACAATGATCAAAGCCTCAAAAACATGTTGTAAACAGAAATATTTGATGCTCTTTGCCAAATACACATGGGAGCGTTTTAAAGCCGGCGTCTAACAGCAGATATATTAGGGATCCCCTGATAGATGCCTGCTTTAAAACGCTACTGTGTGTATCTGTAAACAGTTGGACATAAGAGAAGAAAAAGACTGTGAAAGTGCATGAAACTGGCACTACAGTGCAGAAAATCCACAATTACACAGTTCGTTGAACTGTCATTATACGAACATCTGACCACAGAATTCCAACAATCAGAATCAAGTATTCCAGAGAGCTGTGCGATAAACTATAAATATCCAAGGAAACACCGAAGGCAATTCAGGACCCTGTTTTTATAAGTTAGCCATTCAATGTCCCTGTTTAAACGTCCATTTCTGCTCCATTTCTAAAGCACAAATGATCAGCGTCTGTGCTTGAGATGAACAGATGAGGGGAGAGTTGTAACGAACAAACCTCACATAGTTATTTGCCATTAAAGATAATTATCTGCAATTGCATTAAATGATCAGAACACCCTCATAATTTTAGGAGTGAAGGCCGCTGGTGGTGTCATATGTGTCCTGCAACTCACAGCGCTTGTTGTTATTAAATCTGATCTGTGTGGGACTAATTATTACTGAACACTTACAGCTTATTAACGCTTTAATGTTAACGGCTTGAGAGGAAAGAAATGCTGATGGATGCTGCCATAAACATAAAACTATTAATAAAAGGCTAAAAATAAAAATTCCTCTGTGGTTTAAAAAAAAAGCGAGGCATTAAAAACGTTAATTGACCTTTCTTACGAAACAGTTTCATATTTAAAATATTGTAATTTTTTAAAGAAGTTTAATCGATAAATAGCGTCTAGTGTGTGTTTAATGTGTGGTGACAGATCGCTGTAGCTCCTCGTGAACCGATCATCTCTTCATACTAGTTCATTTATAGCATCAAATAAACATGAATGAACATCAGAAGGAATGTTGTTTCAAGCACGCAATTTCAAGTTCACCAACGTTAATCTACTAACTCCCCTGACTGCTTTGATGGACAAAATGGCGGATTCGGGCTTACGATTGGCTAGATCGCCTGTCAATCAAACTGTCTTTTAAAAATTGCAATATTTTAAATATGAAACTGTTTCAAACATTGTCAGTGTCCTCTTTCTATGTATTTTTCACTTCGTGAGAACATGATGTGTGGCGTGAGAGCGGCATAGCAACAATATCTAAAGGGGGCGGGTCTTTGCGAAGGGTCAGTTGTATGGATTATTTTGTAAGTGCGCACAGGAAAACTTCTCACAAAAGAATTACCAAATTCACAACACATGCATACGCACACGTTCTTAACCTTGTTCTAATGTTAATTATTTTAGAGTATTCTAAAAATTCAAATGTACATTCTAAATAAGCAAACACTTGCCCAAGTTTAGTCATTTGCATAAAACACACCCAAACCACCTCCATATATGGGCGTTCTGCATAACCTTGTTCTCACCTGAGAGCAGTGCAGCAATATCATCAACACCAGCTCAAATTCAATAAACAGACCCATATTACTGTCCTCATAAACATATATGCATTGTTATACAGAGAAACGTCTATATATAAAATGCCGTCGTAACACGAATATTCATCTTATCATCTTAACACAAAGGCCAACCAGAGTGTGTGATTTTTGTGTACGTGTGTTTTCAGCCGTTATTATTTTTTCCCCTAAATTTAGAATACATTATGGTGCAAATGTCATTTATTCATGAAAACATTTTCACATGCACAGTTAATGAAACCCACCGTTTCTAAAACAATGTTTACTCAAGATAAGTGCGTCATCCATTTAATAAAAATAAAAAACTTAATTTTAAAGCAAGGCTATAATAACTGTGTCATTAAACTTGGCAGATCCATCTCCCCGATTCATTTTCTCACTGCAACCACTTAATTATCTTTAATTGCCTTTTATTGATTTTTCCCTGCAGGTATTAAAGCTTCAGAATTAAGATGAGTAACAAAATGTCTTCTGAAGAATACAGACTAAATAACAATTTGTCGTTTCACTCTTCACTGGAAAACAGAATAAACTGAATAAATGAATGATTTATATTACAAGCAAAATTATGAACTAATGCACTATACCATGCTAAAGTCTTATTTTGCTGCATAAATATGTATTTAATAAATTGCATAATGAATAATGGCAACAACAACAACAACAAAAAAGAGATAGGCATGATGTTTCAAAATAATATGCACTACAATTTTTCATCAATAAATGCAAATTGAGTATTTATAGTTCATTATATTGTAATTATGAAGCTGTAGTGAATTAGCATGAAACATGATAAGACAAAATATACCATGAATCGTCTTTTCTCCATCTCTGTCTTTAGACCTATTTCAGCAGATAAATTTTCAGCTTTAAGAGAAAAAGAGTAAAAGGCGACCAACGTTCTGGCATAATACAGCTGTGGGCCTCCGGCTTTCATCCCGTTATCTTTATCTGCATGCTTCATTTTCTTAAAGACACAAAAAGCAAAATCAGCTCAAGGACAGGCTGACAGAAGAGATAAAAGAGAGATGTATGAAAGGATTTGGGGTGGACGCTCATAATGGTAAAAGTCCTAAAAGAGAAATAGAAACAAAATTCCCTCAAACACTCACAGTTTTGGCATTTATGTGGAGAGGGATATTTCTGTATTTTTATATAATCATGAACTATTTGTTGAATTCCTGAGGAAAAATAAAAATAGAAACAAATAAGATTAATGTTGATGTATAGTACAGCTATAAAATTGTGAAGATAATTTGGTCTGGAAAGAATTTGATGAGAAATGTTTGAATTAATTTTGAAATCTCAATTGCAGACTTTAATATGGAGAATTCTCAATTGGCTCCAATTGGAGTCTATGAGAAATAACTGGACATATAGAAATAACTGGACTGTGTAACACGAGAATGAACCTCATTGGTTCTTGTGAAGCTCAAACGTGCTGCGTAACACGAGAATGAACCTCATTGGTTCTTGTGAAGCTCAAACGTGCTGCGTAACACCAGAATGAACCTCATTGGTTCTTGTGAAGCTCAAACGTGCTGCGTAACACCAGAATGAACCTCATTGGTTCTTGTGAAGCTCAAACGTGCTGCGTAACACGAGAATGAACCTCATTGGTTCTTGCTGAAGCTCAAACGTGCTGCGTAACACCAGAATGAACCTCATTGGTTCTTGTGAAGCTCAAACGTGCTGCGTAACATGAGAATGAACCTCATTGGTTCTTGTGAAGCTCAAACGTGCTGCGTAACACCAGAATGAACCTCATTGGTTCTTGTGAAGCTCAAACGTGATGCGTAACACCAGAATGAACCTCATTGGTTCTTGCTGAAGCTCAAACGTGCTGCGTAACACGAGAATGAACCTCATTGGTTCTTGCTGAAGCTCAAACGTGCTACGTAACACGAGAATGAACCTCATTGGTTCTTGCTGAAGCTCAAACGTGATGCGTAACACGAGAATGAACCTCATTGGTTCTTGCTGAAGCTCAAACGTGATGCGTAACACAAGAATGAACCTCATTGGTTCTTGCTGAAGCTCAAACGTGATGCGTAACACGAGAATGAACCTCATTGGTTCTTGATGAAGCTCAAACGTGCTGCGTAACACGAGAATGAACCTCATTGGTTCTTGATGAAGCTCAAACGTGCTGCGTAACACGAGAATGAACCTCATTGGTTCTTGCTGAAGCTCAAACGTGATGCGTAACACGAGAATGAACCTCATTGGTTCTTGCTGAAGCTCAAACGTGATGCGTAACACGAGAATGAACCTCACTGGTTCTTGATGAAGCTCAAACGTGATGCGTAACACGAGAATGAACCTCATTGGTTCTTGATGAAGCTCAAACGTGCTGCGTAACACCAGAATGAA
The DNA here is from genome assembly GCA_038088235.1 of Zacco platypus. Lineage (NCBI taxonomy): Eukaryota > Metazoa > Chordata > Actinopteri > Cypriniformes > Xenocyprididae > Zacco > Zacco platypus. Next base: position 30,326,943 of record CM076075.1, read on the forward strand.
CCTCATTGGTTCTTGATGAAGCTCAAACGTGCTGCGTAACACGAGAATGAACCTCATTGGTTCTTGTGAAGCTCAACCGTGACGCGTAACACGAGAATGAACCTCATTGGTTCTTGTGAAGCTCAACCGTGACGCGTAACACCAGAATGAACCTCATTGGTTCTTCCGCATAAAGCAAACATGCTTGAGCTTCGGCACCAGAACTGGTGTTTGCGTTGATCAATGTTCATATGTGAATAAAAGCCTAAATTAAATCTGTTCATCACATAAATTGATCATGCCTCTTCAAAACATTTGGACTAAACCACTCAAATCATATGGATTAGTTTTACTATGTCTTTAAGAACTTTTTGAAGAGCCAAAATGGTAGTTGCGTGGACTGAAGAGGGACAGAAATCACTCAGATTTCATGTAATATTTGTGTTCCCGAAGATGAACTAAAGTCTTCCGGGACGACATGAGGGTGAGTAATTAATGACGATTTTAATTTTGGGGTGAAGTCACCGTTAAGTGAGAACTCATCTCTCAGAAGTGTGATGTGTGATGAGCACAGGTGAGAATGTTGGTTATTCGTGGAGCTTGAGGGTCAAACTGTAAGGACTGCTGTTCACTCTCGGGTTTCAACTTCACTCATTATCATTCAGAAAGTAAGACAGAAAGACGACGAGCACTAAGAATAGAGATCATGTTTATACATACTTTCCTATAGAATATCAAATTCTGATTCGCACAAATATAAGACAGCTGAGAATAACTGCAGAAAAGATCAGGGGTCTCAACCTTTTTTTAGGTCAACGACCTCTTGGCTAGAAAAGGATGCCCGACTACAAAAACGAGTGAATTTGTTTTAAACACAGCTCACCGCAAGATTGCTTCCTTATCTTTAAATAAATATACTAAAACACATATTTACTTTTCTTGTGCATCACTCGCAGCAATAAAAAGCCCTCCGTGTTTGTTTTCTTACAACATTAAGAAACCCGTGGAAAGAGATCTCATACCCAAACAAACAAACCTGCCCCGTGGGAAGCGTTTCTCATCATATTCACCTCTGCTTTCAGGACTCACCGGTAAGGCATGCCAGTCTCATAAGCAACACTATCTTCTCTGGCCCGGCCACACAGCTTCAAGTACCAGTTGGTCTCCATCTCCTTGATGAGAAACGCTCTCCTCGCCCGCAGCAGCGCCGCCTGCCGGTGCTGAGCGTGGCTATCGCGATTGCTCTCTTGAGAGCTGCGATGCCCGCGGTGCCCTGCCAGAGAAGCAGCTGACTGTCTGCGGTGCCTGGAGGGGTCATCGGGACCCCCTCGACCCACCGAACCACTGCGAGCTGCGATCATGGCCGGCAGGGCCCCCTCCCCCCTGTGGAGCCCGGGGGAGTCTGGGTGCAATCACAATATGAAAAGATAAGCGGCTTCCTGTCTGAGACTCGCTCACGGTCAGCTTTTCATCTCTCGGTCGTCTTTTCCGTCTCTTTCTCTGTGTGTGTGATCTTCATCCCCGGCCGCTCTTATAACCTCCCTGCGTGCTGAGGATGAAACTAGATCTGGCTGAGCTCTTGGGTCCGGCTGTAGGGCTGGGCAGAGCCGGGTTGGGTTGGGCATGGCAGGAGACAAAGTCACCAAGCAAGGCTGGGGTGTAAGTTAATGCTAGTTAATGTTATTGAAGATCATATGAGGTCCAAATTGGAATTTAGTGGCTCTATTTGACTGTATTGAGCTGGATTTGATGATTTATTGAACGAAACTGAATCAACACTGAACTGATTTCACCTGAATAATTTACTATTGTCTTTTTAGAGCTGCTTTACAGCAGAATTGAACGGCATTAGCTGCTCTGAATCTGTATTGTATAAAGCGCTATATAGATAAAGGTTTAAGTATCATCTATATGCTATAGTGTACTAAAAGATTAAATGTGCTGAACATTTAGCAGAGAAAATGTCCTCTGTCCAGTTTGGGCAATCACCATTAAAATAAAGATGTTGTATATGGTGTACTTTTTCTTATAAAATGTCAAAAGGAAAAGTTCAAAAATCAACAAATGCATAAAAACGCCTGTGAGACGTGAAGAAAAAACAAACAAATCTTACACTAATCTTTACATTTTATTATATTTGTATTTAACTATTTGTATTTGACAACTGGAAATAATGTTGTTATGATTGTATTAAAGAAATTAACATTTTTATTCAGCAAGGACGCATTAAATTGATCAAAAATGCCAGTAAAGACATTTATAAAGTTACAAAATATTTCTATTTAGAATAAATGATGTTTTCCATTCATCAAAATATCAGTTAACACAAAATTTTAATAATGCAGCAAAACTGTTTTTAACATTAATAATAATCAGAAATATGAATGATGGTAACACTTTCCAATAAGGTTCATTAGTTAAACATTAGTTAAAGTATTAACTAACATGAACTAATCATGAGCGACACATTTATTACTGTATTTACTAATCTTTGTTAACTTTAGTTCATGCAAATACAGTTCATGTTAGTTCACAGTGCATTAACAAGATTTAATAATGTATTAGTAAATGTTGAAATTAACATGAACAAAGATTAATAATAGTTCATTATTAGTTCATGTTAACTAATGTTACATTATCGTAAAGTGTTACCAGAAAGATTCATGTGACACTGAAGACTGGAGTAATGATGCTGAAAATTCAGTTTGGTCACAGGAATAAATTATATTTTATAAAAAATTCCAAAAGAAGTTATAATTACATGTCATAATATTATACCTTTTACAGTATTTTTAATCTAATTTTAATAATTTTCTTTTTAAATGACCAGCTCCAAACTTATGAACGGTAGTGTATATAATGCACGCCCATTTTTGTCCAATAAATCAACGTCCCGTCGCAATAATAATACAACGCGCCTCAGAATAAGCTGACCACAGGGTAGCACGCCCTTCAAGAATGTCCTGCTTCTACAGGAAATATGTCAACACAGACAGGAAAGAAAATTGCTATCATCAAGCCATTTCACAGGCTCTACCTTCACCGTTCGGCGCCCAGCCGTTCCCAACAATCTCTATAACTCCTCTCAGGGTGACTGCAGGTGCTCAGATGAAGCTCACTGAAGCTCACACTCACCAAACAAACAATTCACATGGTAACCTTTTTAAACATTGACTCAGAGATGTGATGTGATACTCTTCGGGTCACCATTTCTATCGTGTCATAAGACCAGCTGTTTTGCTGCTACAAAGTAGGTTTGGTACTGTGATTGTCAAGACAATGCAACCTATTCACTTTCACACAGACACACACACACCTGAACATCTGCACAGAAAAAAATCAAACGTGTCACTCGCACGTTTTAAAATGCTCAGTTTGAGGCAATTTCAGGCCCTTTGGCGCGTTTGTAATATGCCTAATCAATCCATGCTTACCTCAAGGGTCCAGACGAGATTAATATGGAAATCTTTCAGCAAATGACTTGCTTGCTTCCCCAAAATGAATCCTCCCTCTGATTGTCAGCAAAGAGAAGTTGTTAAAATTTCCTCTCAAGTACTTTAGAGGAGTATGAAACCTTATTTCATGCTTGAGTAAAGGAGTTTGAAAGCAACTTGAAAGTCTCTCACCTGAAGGTTACAGAAAAAGGACGTCCCGAGACAGGCTCTCTTAATCAATTTCAGCAATGTGCCCGCGTACATGCCAATGGGTGCAAAACAGGAGTGATCGATGTTCTCCGAGTCCATCAAAGCTCCTGTCAGAGCTGTGCCAATGCTCACATCACATTCGAGCAGAAAAACAATAGCAAAATGAGGCGATGAGACGTGAGCGAGTGCCCGTACGTTCCTCACCACAGATAAATATGATATTTACGCACATTATTCGCAATGGGTTTCTAGTATCATCTTGCTATTGCCGATTAGTCACTATCACTTAGGAATTAATGGGTAATGAAATATGAATTTTAGAGTAACTCAATGCCGCTCTTTCAGATATTCTCCGCACCCCACAGGCCCTGATCTCACGGGTCACATTTCCAAAGATGAGTGCTATACTTCAGGCTTGATAATTGATACAGGTAACGTCGATCTGGTCTGGCAGATGATTGGGGTTAAGAGTATATGCGTGTGGGTTTTTGGTTTGCGCAAAGTGGTTCACGAGATGGAAAGTGAGAGCTAGCAGGAGGAGAAGCTGAAGAAACCAGAACCCCGTCGAGTGGACCTTGGATGTGACGTGGAGAGGAAACCGGAGCACAAGTAGGTCAGTGTTTGGCCTGTTGACAAAGGTGAGAACGCTGTCATTCACGTCTGACTCCTCTCAAGCTACGGGTGAGTGTGAAACAATATGCTGAAAATATAAAGCAAAGATACTCGTGCACAGGAATCCGGAATCGGATACTTGCTATAAAAATTTCCAATTATTATCGATTCCTTTGTGTAATATGACTTTAAACCACTCGAGCGTAAGATTTGCACGCTGTTTTCTGTGCAGAAAGTGTGACAGGGATGGCAAGATTCATCGATTCGCATCGGTGCATCGGCATAAAAGTTAACGACGCATCGATTTAAAAAGTGTGCATCGGACACAAGTTGGCATTCGTTTCACGATGCATCGTTTGCATCGGTAAAAAACGATTAATTTATATATAATTATTAGTACACTCAAAAAAATATTTCAGTCTAAACATAAGTTTTATGTAATTTAATTACATAGCAATTTTCCATCCATTTGGATGACATAGCTTTAACATAAACAAACTAATAAACTTCATGTGATTCATATTTGTCAGTCATTCGTAAATGAAATAGGTAAGATTTATGTAATAGTTCACAGAAAAATGCCCAGGTTAATTAACACTGCTTAGTGGTCATGTGTGTGCACACTACTGAGTTAAAGTACCGTTGAAGCAGTGTCAGAGTATTGAGCATTAATGATGAACACCTGCTGTTAACAAGCAGAATCACTGAAGGACAGAGAAACACAAGAACTACAACTGATGAAATCAACTGAAGATAAAAGACATTTAATCTCTCACTATTCATATACTCAACTCTTACCTATTTCATTTACATATGACTGACAAATATGAATCACATTAAGTTTATTAGTTTGTTTATGTTAAAACTATGCAATCCAAATGGATGGAAAATTGCTATGTAATTAAATTACATAAAACTTATGTTTAGACTGAAATATTTTTTTGAATGTAGATGCGCGAGACTTTTATTATACAATAAACGATCATTTGTGTAGATTGACTCTCGACAATATAGATTAACATGTTTGTGAAAAGGCCATGCGTTAGAAGTCCGAGGGCAGTGAATTTATGATTTGCAATCTGTTTGAACCGAAGAAATAAAAGCGAACTATTTGTGCCAAACACAGACGGAATCCAATCCTAAAAATGGAATTTACTGTTTAACGCAAAATATCAAGGAATTTGTCAAATTTCGGATGAATAAAACAAAAATAGGTGGGTACACTTGAATCAAATCTCGATATGGATTCAAATATTAAACCGCAAAAAGACGATTCCTGCATGTTCTGCATGAATGCCACTTGAATATGTTTACGACACATACTGAAGCACACGTGACGTTGCGGGTTTTTTTGTCCCGTGTCTTCATCTGACGATATGACGACATGAACGACGATCTCCAGAGCTGCTCTGAGAGTTACTTCATGAGCATTTTACCTTTTCACTTGAGAAAAACTATTGTCATATCATATACACGCACAGAAACTTCAAGATCTTCACAGCAACCCGTCAAAATAAAAGTTTGTTTCACCTTGTAACAGAAATATAACCAAATTACTATTGTAGTAATTAATACTATTGTCTTAATGTAATGCAACTACTACTAATAATAATACAATAATTATTAAGATTTTTGAAGGAACAATCACACAATTTCTCATCCATGTTTTAATTTTAACAGTAATTTAGAAAAAAAAAAAAACTGAATTTGACCAAAAAATGTAAAGTTTAGAGCCCTGCATATTGAATTGCATAACATATATTTTTTCCATTGCATGGTTTTGGATTGAATCACTTTGTGTTGTATCGAATGTGTCAGCTGCGTTCAAGTCACTTTTGTCGGCGCAAGATGGTCTTAATTAACTACACAAAAATACAGTTTTTAATACAAATAAATAAATATATGATAATAAATATACAAATAAAGTTTTTTAAACTCTACTTCCAGAAAATGAAGAACAAAGAATGTGCATCAATTTGTTCATGGTATTCAGCTACAATGATATGTTTTGCAATAAATGTGAGTGATATCTGTTTTTTTGTTTTTTTTACCTTATTGGAATCAAAATTAGGAATCGATAAGAATCGGAATCAACTAGCAGAATCGGAATCTTTATAATTCAAACGATACCAAACCCTACCTGGGGGCGGAGGTGAGAGCATTTGTGACCATTTCAGTTACTTGTTCCAGACAAAGTAACTAAACTCCTCCTCCACGGCTGACCATTACGTCTCCATACATCCATCAACAGAGGTCACGACCTCTGCACCCGCTATTGCAGAGCCGACAATGCTACAGTTGCTGTGCCATTGCTCACATGCTATCACAAAGCCTGTTACTATGACAGCAAACATAACATAGATCACAATTACACTCACACATGCCAACGAAAAGCAAACAGACACACTGAAGACCAGCTCTGAAAATGTATATGGCCCTAGAGAAAAATCTACTACAGCTCCATTCACTTCCTCAATCACTTACACATCATTCTGGAAAATATATCTGTTACTTCTCATGAGGCTTTAAAAGTGGCCCTTGAAATAGAGAGATGAGATACGTGAATATGATTCTAACTCTCAGAGGAAGAGGTCTGAATTTACAGGCTCTCTGGAGAATCATGGTTGGACAAATTGAGAATTTAGGAATTGGATTCCCTTTAATTCATGAGTTGTAATTCAAATTGAAACATCAATATCTTAAAGGGGAACTATTATGTCCCTTTCACGAGATTTAATATCAGTCTCTGGTGTCTCCAGTGAAGTTTCAGCTCAAAATCCCCCACAGATCATTTATTAAAGCTTGTTAAATTTGCCCCTATTTGAGTTTGAGCAAAAACACACCGTTTTTGTGTGTGTCCCTTTAAATGCAAATGAGCTGCTGCTCCCCGCCCCCTTTCCAGAAAAGGCGGAGCTTTAACAGCTCAACAACAACAAAGCTGGAGAATCTCACGCAGACAAAATGAGGAAAGTGTTCATCCTTACATTGTTCAAACTGGAGTCGACACTGATGGAGAGACTCAGGAAGAAGTTCCAACTTTTAGACGTTTCTGAACGGTTAGTGGATAAATTGATGCTGTGGAGTTGATCAACTCATCACTAAAAAATAAATAAATGCACAATAAAATGCAACCATAATAACTATAAATTATGCATAATTACATGTGACTAACCTTAAACCTCACCAAACCCTAATCTTAACCCTATAGTAAGTACATGTAGTTACTTAATATTACTCAGTATTAAAAAGTGTTACAGTGTGACAAAGACACCTTAAAATAAAGTGTAACCAGATGTTTTTGTCCTGAGAGTAAAACTGTGCGTCACTCAAACATTGTAAAGAATGAGAGAGGAAATTAAGCAATGCTGACCGTGAAATATAACAGGATAGAAGGATTGAAAGATAAAGAGTGAGCAATAACTTGAGCCACGAATAAAAGAAAAAGATAAAGACTGAATCGGGAATCAGCAGTTCGATCTTGACTGAAGTTTGAAGATTGAAAATGGAGAGTTGGAATCTACTTTTCTTTCTATTCAACTTTCTTTCATTCATCTGGATTGTGTTCTGAGATCAACACTTGACATCATGACAGTTTTGGCTGTTTGGCAGTGAAGTGACGGGTCGTCTCTTCTTTAACACACAGACACTGTGTGAGAGGAGGTCAAATAGGTCACTCAGACTGATACGATTCATCAAGGCAAATAAAATTGAGTCATAGCCAGGAGAGCTTCAAACATAATTGTCTTGGTCCCAAGGGCTCTCATTCAGCCGAGTGATTTTATTTCAGTTGTGAAGGGTGAAGATTAAAATGAACAAGGGGTTGGGGGGGGATAATGGAATGATGACTGCCTCTTATCTAAAAGAGCCAAGGGAACGGCTTTATCTCTAGTGAATATGCAGAGCAGAAAAAACAAAACTGGTGCATGTGAGGAGGCATCAGAGATGGTTCGAGAAGAGAGAAAGAAAAGGAGCAAGGAATAAGATGTGTGTGCAAATGCCCAAAGCCCTGAATGGTAAACAGATTCTTCTCAGCCACTGCGTAGCAAAGCTTTCCTGACAATCTGGTGTCTAATTACTCCAGTATGCCATTCTAACCAGACACAACAGCTGTTCGCAGGCTCCGGTTCTTTCCACGCACACTTTTAGATTCATTCTGCGCCATTTCTCACCTTCACACGGGGTGCAAATCTAAGAAGGATTTGATGAGTAAACAAAACAGTGTTACTTAGCAGTTGGCCACTAACTTTATTAATGTTCTCTTCAGAATTAAAATTTCCTGATAATTTACTCTCCTCCATGTCATACAAGATGTTTATGTCTGTCTTTCTTCGGTCAAAAAAGAAATGAAGGTGTTTGAGGAAAACATTCCAGGATTTTTCTCCATATAGTGACTTCACTGGGGTTCAAATGTCAGTTTCAGTGCAGCTTCAAAGACTCTATATGATCCCAGACGAGGAATAAGAGTCTGATCTTCGGTCAGTTTTCAAAAAAAATAAACATTTACATAGTTTTTAACCACAAATGCTCGTCTTGCACTGCTCTGCGATGCAGCACATATTACGTAATCACGTTGGAAAGATCACGCGTGGCGTGGGCGAAACTACGGCGGTTGGGCGAAAAACTCCAATCATTTTCTCCTCCGACTTCAAAATCGTCCGACATCATTGTTTTACCTTTTTTTCTAAAGGCTGTTTGACTTAGTCTTTGCACGTTCACTTTGTAAACACTGGGTCGGTACTTCTGCCAACATCACACGTGATGTTTCCAACATGATCACGTAATGCGTGGTACATCACAGAGCTGTGCAAGACGAGCATTTGTGGTTAAAAAGTATAGAAATTCTTTTTTTTTTTTTTTTTTTAAGAAAATGTCTGATGGTTTCTCTAGATCAGACTCTTATTTCTCGTCTGGGATCATGTAGAGTCTTTGAAGCTGCACTGAAACTGATATTTGGACCTGTTGAACCCCATTGAAGTCCACTATATGGAGAAAAATCCTGGAATGTTTTACTTAAAAACCTTCATTTCTTTTCAACTGAGGACATAAACATCTTGGATGACATTGGGGATGAGTAAATTATCAGGAATTTTCAATTCTGAAGTGAAACGATCCTTTAACTGTATTAACATTATTTTTGATTTGTAAGAACGACTTGCTGATATAAATGAGTAATTAAAAAAAATAAAATCAGCCTAACTAAAGTCAATACATGTCATGGCTTGAAACATTTCAGTCTTTTTAAATTTCTCAGTTCTGGATATTGTGTCTTTGAGGTACAGTAAGCAGGCCAGTTCTTCCTTATTTAGCACCTACAAAACAAAGTGAGTCCCAATTCATTTACTTAAATATATATATATCGGTTGAGTACATAGTGCACCATTTGCGACACACAACTATAGATCTACAGGTGTCAAAATGCCAGGAAGATGTGCAAAGTGCATGCAATGGGTTCATAAATAAGCATTTTAAGCATAATCAAACAAGCATGCGAAAAGTTGAAGTAAAAAAGCATATGTTCAAAAGAATTATGTAGCCTAAATGATATATCTTACACACACACTTACCAGGGCCGTTTCTAGCCTTTATAAACTGGACACTACAGAGCCGCTAAATAGACATGGTGTTGGAAAAGATATAACTTGGGAGGAAAAAACATATTTCAATGCTTTTGCAATTTGCTTTGCATTCGCTCTCAAAACCTTTGAGTTCTTCGTGAGGGAAATATATTGTTTTCCATCACTATGTCCCTTTTCCACATAATTAGTTCATATAGTATTGCAGTGTCCTGGTTTCAGTGTAATAGTTGTGTGTTAATCAGATGTATTTAAATGAAGAAAAGTACATGCTCTTTTTAAGTTGTCCTAACATAATTCAGTCATGTTAGTTTAGATTTAGCCTTTTCTTTTATTTCAGATATGCTTGGATCATGTTAATTCCATGCATTCGAATCAAGTTATCATTTTTTGTTCAATTTTAATAGTTTATGTTGTTACTTAAGGTTTTATATTATTTTCAATAAAAACAAAAAAGATTTAATGCCTTTATTTCATTAATTAAGCTATCTGACCAATAATGGCACTGCAATGTAAAATACAGAGATTATCTTAGAAACTAAGCATCTCTTTGTTTAAATCACCAGCGTGACAAGAAACTTTAGCAAAGTTTTAGGCATATTATGCATATGATTAAGAATGAACGTGCATATTTTAAATAAAAAAAAATATTATTTGCACATAAATTCTTAGTTTTTCTTTCTTTGTTTCTTTATTTAAAAAATGTTTTCGGGATAGGTTCGTAATCAATATGTGATTCAAAAGCCGATGCTACAAGCTGATCAGTATGTGTGTTTTACCCCTTTTCCATATTTTTCTTCCATTTATAATATCGTCACTGCGTTCTACAGCTTCAGTAACACAATGTGATGTGTAATTGCTAAACGTAAAAGTCTATCAGTTTCTCTCAAAGAGAGAGAATGGAGTGAAGTGACTGCCATCCAGCAGTCGAATCACATCACATCACTTCAGCAACAACGAGAGAAGAGCAAGTGAACGTCATTGGGCAGCTCCTCCTGCTGGACAAACACAGACTCTTTTTAAACACTAATCCACCATGACAGCAGTTGAATGCAATTTTCAACTCTACTCATCTGTCCCGAAAGCATCTCAAACAGAAAAATGTCCGCATGGCAACATTTGAGGAACGCATGTTGCCATAATGCATCTGAGCCTGAAGCATCATAAAATGCTTGACTATGAGAGTTTGCTCAACAATTTTCAATGTCTTTATTGCAGCAGATGTTAGATGTGATCTCGATTCATCGACTCACCTGTAGGGCAGCTTTGAACTTCTTCGACATCTGTCAGGGTCATCTGTCAAATCTCGGTCTGCCTCCATTTTATCTAGATATTTAACCCACCTAGAAAACATTAAAGGGGATATATTATGAAAAATCTGACTTTTTCCACACTCAAAAAAATATTTCTGTCTAAACATAAGTTTTATGTAATTTAATTACATAGCAATTTTCCATCCATTTGGATGACATAGTTTTAACATAAACAAACTAATAAACTTAATGTGATTCATATTTGTCAGTCATATGTAAATGAAATAGGTAAGATTTATGTAATAGTTGAGTATATGAATAGTGAGAGATTAAATGTCTTTTATCTTGATTTCATTTGTAGTTCTTGTGTTTCTCTGTCCTTCAGTGATTCTGCTTGTTAACAGCAGGTGTTCATCATTAATGCTCAATCATCACTTAATGATCTCATTAACTCTGACACTGCTTCAATGGTACTTTAACTCAGTAGTGCGCACACACATGACCACTAAACAGTGTTCATTAACCTGTGAACTATTACATAAATCTTACCTATTTCATTTACGAATGACTGACAAATATGAATCACATTAAGTTTATTAGTTTGTTTATGTTAAAACTATGTAATCCAAATGGATGGAAAATTGCTATGTAATTAAATTACATAAAACTTATGTTTAGACTGAAATATTTTTTTGAGTGCATGTTTAAGTGCTTAGGTGCTTCTACCAACCCAGAAAACGTGAAAAAAGACATCCCAGTAACTTTGTTTTGGCAAGCCTTTCTCTGCAAGCAAGTGAAAAAAATGAGCCGCTCAGATTATTCTTATTATAATATTAATCTGCACGTTTCCACCCACAGCGCCGCCATTTTGTTTTTGCAAGTAACAACGGTGTGCCAGTTCTTACGCCATGGCAAAAGTTCAAGCAAAGCATGCTAACTGTTCTGTCGTTGGCGCCACAGACAAGCATTAAACACTATTAAGAGTCTCGTTATCTTGGATAGTCTGCAAGTTGACCCTGACAAGCTCTGTCCGAGCGATATTTTGGAAAACCATTCACAGTATTTGATAGCAATCATCAACGTTAGCCTGGTGTGTATGGCTCTGTTTCGCAAACAGGTACGCTACGTATAGCGGGGATCCATACGGGTTTTGCACAAAATATTAACTTCACATGCTAGTCGATGAGTTGAATCAACTCCACAACTCTAAAAGTTGGAACTTCTTCCTGAGTCTCTCCATCAGTGTCGACTCCGGTTTGAACAATGTAAGGATGAACACTTTCCTCATTTTGTCTGCGTGAGATTCTCCAGCTTTGTTGTTGTTGAGCTGTTAAAGCTCCGCCCTCTTCTGGAAAGGGGGCAGGGAGCAGCAGCTCATTTGCATTTAAAGGGACACACACTAAAACGGTGTGTTTTTGCTCACACCCAAATAGAGGCGAATTTTACAAGCTTTAATAAATGATCTGTGGCGGATTATGAGCTGAAACTTCACTGGAGACACTAGATACTGATATTACATCTTGTGAAAAAAGGGCATTATAGTTCCCTTTTAAAATGAAACACTCTAAGAAATAATGCAAGTCTCTCAGCAGTTCGACTGTCTTTCCAACAATTTGTTGATGATCTACTTGGTAAAGTACTTGAGCTTGATGGATGGTTATTGAATTGCCATTATAAAATAAATCAAAGGTGCCCTTGATATTAGCGAAGGTTATTTATTTATTTACTAACTAACATCAGCTACAAAATAACTTGCATATCTTAAGTTTTTAAATTGATTTTTTAAATTTGATTAGCCAACCATTAAACGAGTGTGAAAAGGGTTTAAAAAAGCTGTTACCTCGGGTTCAAAAGTAAAGAGTGTACTATATTATGCAAAATCGATTTTTTGAGACTTGTGATGTATGCAAAGATATAATTGAAAACTGTTTAGCAACCTCAAACTTTTAGTTTTGACCTCCTTTGGGAGGGTTCAAATCCCGCACACACCACCCTTAGACCCTACAAACTGTATTTTTGACAGCGAGTTCATATCATAAACATGCGCACCTGTCTGCAAAGTGTTTCAGTTATCTGACGAGTTGGAGAAGAAACCCCGCAGATTCACCGTGAACCGAAGGGCAACCCCTGACATGAATCCCACCCTCCAAAACAGTAGCATGCACATGCATCCCAACACCTCCCATTGGATTGCATCCATTAATAATCTCACCGCTTTAATGAGTTGTTCACAAAGATCTGATGAATTATTAAAAATCATACCTTGACGGACTAGTTGGTTTGCTTTTATCACTGCTCAGTGTTTTCAGTGGTCAGTCCAGAGATGAATGACCATTTGGCCTTTCTGTCAAGACCATACTTAAGCATTTTGTTTACACCACAGCCAAGCCCACACACACACACACACACACATACACACACACATATAGACTACAAAAGTCTTCCTCAGGCACGGTGGGCTATTCCTCACTGAGGGTGTGTTGTTACACGTCCAATTATAGAAAAATATCATCACTCCACAAGGCATCTAGAGTGGCATCAAGTGAACTACGCACACTCATTCTCTCAGACACAACATTGTAAATATTGTTCAGCTTTATTTAAGTAGATTCAAAAATCTGACACCACAATGAAAATTAGGCTAATTTTCTAATTTAATAAAGGTAAATAAAACTTAAATTTCAGTCAAATGATTAAATGATCATTTTAAGCATATATAATTGTATTGTATTCATAAAGTATTTCAATTTATTTTTCTTAAAAATATTTAAAATGTTCAGTCTTATTTTAGGGGGACTTTTATTCTGCTGTCTCTACGCGGTTAAAAACAAAACTGCAGCCATTTTGTGGAAGAACGTGTTTCGGTTGTGCTTCGGCTCTGCGCGGATGAATACGAACCTCGAAGATAAACTCTGTTAGAGAGCTACATGTGGCACTTTATCAGTTCAATAAAATACCTTATTCACCTGTTGAGTAATAAAAACGCCATCATCTCCGTGTCGCTTTTACAACATCCCTCAGTTCTGGAAAAGCCAAGCCAATTCTCTTCGGCGTTTGTAGTTGATTTTCCAGAGCTGCTCCATGTCAAGCTTTCTCATTCGTTGTGACAAATAACCTGCTCCATTTTCACACCTGACACTGGTCAAAACAGCTGGAGCAACTTTTCTCTATTTACGGATATGACGAGCTGGCCAGCATATGTACGCAATTTCCCGCGAAAACCGTCCCGACAGTTCTAAAATATAATCGCTTATAATAGGCTTACCATAGTGAATCAGGGTAAGACAAAAACACATCTTGGAAGAAGGATTGATGATGTATTAACTCATTTTTTAAAATTTGGATAATTTTGAACAAATAAAAGTAACATCAGATTTAATAAATCTATGATAATAATAATTACGAGCATGAACTGTTAAAGAGTGTGGGAGGTTTTATTCACCAAATTACTAAAGAAGTCACACTGTATGGTAACTAAAAAAAATAGTATATTAAAACAAGATATTGGTAGTTTATTGTAACTTTATTTTATGAATAAGATAAAGACAAGGCAATACATAATTTATTAGTATTGTGTACGAGTGACGCAGTGACTTAAGCAAAATTAAGTTCTAAACAGTTCACATTGATGCAATTTGTGTTTGAATCCATTATGCCATATCTAAAACACATCCAAAATTTGAAAATTCCTTTTTCAAGTTCACAAATAAATTAACAGCATAGTTTACAGAATTTTCACAAAAATATACTTTGTAATGATAGCAAAGCTATTACAATAACTCTTTTATATAACAACTAGGACAGTTTAATTTGTGTCGTCTCCAGTGCATAGAGATCTCACTAAATGAACTTTATGAACTGCTTCCACCTGCTGGCAGACATCAGCATTACATTTGTTTCCATGCTTTTGAGACTAAAATTTGGCTATAAAAAGATTAGTTTTATTTTTTTAAGATGTAGTCAATGCAGTTTTTTTTTTCGTGTAATTTGAACAGTTAAGTCATAAAAACATCCCTGAGTGCAAATTCATGCTCATTTAAAGGGGGGAATCATATCATGAGGAATCTTTTTTCCCATTTTCCCTTTATTTTTCTCTTTCATAGTGAATCTGTTGTGTAAAAACAAAAAGGGAATAACATTTTCCCGACCATTTGAAATATAATTAGTGAATATAGTATGAAAACTGTAATTCTCAAAAGGCCCTCTCTTTAAAATAATTCATGGATTCATTTATTATAATGTTTTTATGTATCATATTTAACTTTATTTACTCCTCCTCTCCAGTTGGTTGAGCATCTGCTCTTTAAAGGTCCACTGAAGTGACAGATTTATTCGCTTGTTGGTGTAATTTCCAATGAAAGGTAGACAGGGCGGGATATATCAAGAAGCCCCTCCCCTTTTTTCAAAATAGCCAATAGCGTTTCAGCCAGCTTGGATCGTAAATCCCAACGTTCC
The DNA here is from genome assembly GCA_038088235.1 of Zacco platypus. Classification (NCBI taxonomy): domain Eukaryota; kingdom Metazoa; phylum Chordata; class Actinopteri; order Cypriniformes; family Xenocyprididae; genus Zacco; species Zacco platypus. The sequence continues at coordinate 30,342,459 of CM076075.1, forward strand.
TCATTATCTCTAATATTTATTCTCCATATTTCTTTATAATATAGCAATGTTTGTAGAAATGTGTCCGAACGATTCGCGCGTTTGATCCGCTCTGTGCTCTCGTGTCTGAACCGGAGCAGACTGTGCGCGCGGGTCACGTGACCCTACGGCGAAAACAGACTTCATTCGCGTCAATGGAAAGCATATTTACACTGTGTGAATCGTTCCCTGTCCTCTATATACTGCACTATTCACCATATAGAAACTAGTAAACGTGCGAACAAGTTACCGATTTTGTCAACAGCGTCTGTTGCGTAGAGGGGGCGGGACTTTAGATTCTAGAGAGCATTTGATTGGACAGAAGATTTGATGAGAAGATGAAGTAAGTATTGAATGCTTATGTCTCCTAAATGCAAATTTTGTCATTGTTTGTCATTGTTAACATATACATACTAAAAGTTTTTTTAAAAAAAACTTAAATTTTGATTTCAGGGGGACTTTAACGTTTTTATGGTTTAATATTATTGAAACAAAAACTGATCCTCCCAAGCTTTATGATGTCGGATGAAAACACGGGAATGGGGAGAGCAAACCCGCAGTCGGATATTAAAAGTGCGGCAAAGCACTGAACCTCATTTCGCATGTAAACTTTTTCGAAGTTTTAGGCACAACAGCAAAACAATAAAATAAATAGATAAAAACAGCCTGCTCTGGGTTGGCCAAAAATGGTCATGGTGAGTAAAGTTAGTTCCTGCATTAGTTCCTAATTCCTATTCTGTCTTAGATCTAAATTTATATATAAAATCCTGGAAAAAGTCCAATATAATAAGCCTTCCACATTCAGAGGGACACAGTAGATCATTTTCAGTCATCAAGAGACACAGTGGACACAGCGGTTCCATTAGCGGAGCTGCTGATGGTGGCGAGCGACGCGGAGCTTCCGCTAGCGGCTGCGTCACGTGATTTGGCTCGAGGAATCATCATCTCCTCTTTGTTCCTCTCCGGTTTGACGAGCAGCACATAGCACTTGGGGATGAAGACGCACGCGAGCAGGCCAAAGCTGGATGCCAAGATGGCGAAGATTTGTACCGCCACCATGAATTTCCCCCGCGTGCTCAGGTAGGCGGGCACGAAGGAGATCCAAACGATGAAGAACACCAGCATGCCAAAGGTCACGCTCTTGCCCTCGTTGAAATGGTCTTCCAGCTTTCGTGCCACGAAAGCAAAAGCGAAAGTCAGCAGAGCCAGAAGAATGTCGTAAGCGAATATGGAGCAGATGAAGATGATGTTTCCGGTGTCGCACTCAAGGATGATCTTGATGTTCTGGGCGGCTGTGTTCTTTACGGGATGCGGAGGCATCAGAATCAGCCACGCGGTGCAAGCCACTGCTTGGATCAGAGTGCACACTATCATCATCGCCCTCTGGTGTCTGGGATGTATAGGGTCCACGTCATTCTTCTGAGGAATAGCCGGGGCGATGACGGCAGTGTCGGGGCTTTGCTCAGCGGCCGCCGCCGCCGCTTTGGCGGCCTTGGTGGCATTTTTGACGGCTTTTACGGCTCTGGCTCTCAGCATGAGCAGAGCGGATTTGCCCATTAATGAAGAGAGGGTCAGAGCAAAGCCCACCGCCAACGCCACCTGGCTGGTCATGCACGACCACATCTGAGGCTCTCCAAGGAACACGATGGAGCTGAGGAAGGTGATCACCAAACCCAGTAGCAAGGAGAAGCTAAGCAGAGGGTCGTTGACTTTCACCAGAGGCGTGTTGAGGTGAATCAAGAAGATGATCGCAACTACAATGGCAGCCAGAGCCCCGAACGCAGAGATGGCGATCAGCGTGATCCCGAGAGGTTCGGTAAAGTCCAGGAACTCAATGGTCTTTGGCACACACTCGTCGTGATTGGCATTAGACCAGTAGTCCTCGTCGCACTGGATACAGCCTCGCGCATCTGTTGGAAGAGTTGTCAAAGTTGACTCAATAGTCAAACACTATTAAAAGTAACCACTCTGACTGAACAAAGATCCTTATTCCCATCACCTGTCGTGTTCGAGACCTCGCCATCCGCACAGGGGATGCAGTCGAAGCAGCAGACCGGCTCTCCCTGCCGGATACCCATCCTGGTGCCCGGCTGGCAGCGTTCACTGCAGACAGAGCGCGGCGTCTGTAACACCAGAGAAACCACAGTTTCTTCAGTTTATCGTATATATGATTCCACATGCAATAATGAGAGTCACACTTTAACTGGTTGATTATCTTTACACACTGACCTGGTGTTTTAGTTACAGCCTTAATACATAACGCATAAATGTATGGATGGATGGATAGGAAATACTTATGAAATATAAAAAATATTACATAAAATATTAAATGTTTTGACAGATAGATAGATAGATAGATAGATAGATAGATAGATGGAGGGATGGATAGATAGATAGATAGATAGATGGATAGATAGATAGATAGATGGTAGACGGAGGGATAGATAGATAGATAGATAGATAGATAGATAGATAGATAGATAGATAGATAGATAGATAGATAGATAGATAGATAGATAGATAGATAGATATGAAACTCTTATGAAATATAATCAATATTAAATAAAATATTAAATGTTTAGATAGATAGATTGATAGATAGATAGATAGATAGATAGATGGGTAGACGGAGGGATGGATAGATAGATAGATAGATAGATAGATAGATAGATAGATAGATAGATAGATAGATAGATAGATGGGTAGACGGAGGGATGGATAGATAGATAGATAGATAGATAGATAGATAGATAGATAGATAGATAGATAGATAGATAGATAGATAGATAGATAGATAGATAGATGATAGACAGAGGGATAGATAGATAGATAGATAGATAGATAGATAGATAGATAGATAGATAGATAGATAGATGGATAGATAGATAGATAGATAGATAGATAGATAGATAGATAGATAGATAGATAGATAGATAGATAGCGAGACGGAGGGATAGATAGATAGATAGATAGATAGATAGATAGATAGATAGATAGATAGATAGATAGATAGATAGATGGATGGGTAGACGGAGGGATAGATAGATAGAGAGATAGATAGATAGATAGATAGATAGATAGATAGATAGATAGATAGATAGATAGATAGATAGATGTACATATTTATATTGTCATCAATACAATAGATAATTACTCAAAGATGTTATTTAGTCTCATGCCTAATGCATTAAAAAATAACAAAACTGAGATTAATTGCAATGAAATATTTTGATATTTAAATATGATCTGTTTGATGATCATATTAAATATCACACATCACATATTATAACATCCTCACCACCAGAACGTCATTGTTCCATATGATGGAGGCGTTATTTACGGTCAGCCTCTCGTCGATGGGTGCCGTGCTGTTATAGTAACCGATGTGAGTGTATGCGATCCCTCCGTCTGAATCACTCTGCCAGTTCAAGATCTCGTAAAAGCCGTCCACGTCACCGTTGTTGAAGTATATCTCCTCTCCTGTGTGAGGCACGGTGAACCTGAGGTTCTTCAGGTAGTACATGAGCTAGAGCCAGAACACAGTTAGAAATGAAACCAATGATTTCAAAAAGTGCATCACTGTCTGTGTGTGTGTGTGTGTGTGTGTGTGTCATACCTGCCAAGGCTCGAATTGATTAATGTCAGCGCATGTGCCATTCTCAAACGGGCCACTGCCAATTTCACAGTGCTCGAGGTTATGCAGGGCATGTGCCACGGCATATACAGCCTTATACACGTTATACGTAATCCTCAACTGCGACACATCCGAGAATGTGTTGTTCAGCGCGTCTACCATCTCTTCTCCGGTGCATCTCCTCATGCCTCTCAAAATTTGAGTATAATTCAAAGAACAGTTGAAGACAATTCCCCAAAACTCTTCCGTCAGAGTGTCGTTATATGGAGTAATGCTCAGCAGGTGCTCTTTCAGGCCGGGTATTTCCGCACGCTTGACCGCGAACCCTATAGTGCCTCCCAGGACCGGCAGTATGCCGGGGTGACGGGAGATGGCGGCCGACGTGACCCAGGCCTCGCTGGCGATCCAGGTGCGGTTGGTGATGTTGTTACGCAGCAGTTCCCCCACTAGAGGGCTCAGATCCACGTCAGAGGAGAACACCACGATGATCTTGGCCGTGGAGTCCAGCACCGCCTGCACGATGCGCTCGATGGCCTCGGGGTTGGTGACCTTGGGGAGGGTTTCGGAGAAGGATATGCACACTCCCGCCTCCTCCACCACCTCCTTGAACCTCTTGATGCCGTATTTCCCGTAATCGTCCTCGGCCGCGATGGTGCCCACCCAGGTCCAGCCAAAATGGAGCACTAGTTTTGCCATCGCGACGGACTGGTGCTCATCGCTGGGGATGGTGCGGAGGAAGGTGGGGTACTGAAACCGGCTTTCAAGAACCGAGCATGAGGACGCGTAACTCATCTAGGGAAGTGGAAAGACAAATTCGGCTCAGAAGTGCATTTGTGGTTGGATTATGACTAAAAGGTGTAATAAATTAAACCTAAAAGTACACAGGGTTGTGGGGTAACGAAATACAAGTAACTTAGTTACGTATTTAAAATACAAAATTTGAGTCACTGTATTTCATTACAGTTACATTTTAAATGGGTGGTAATCAGATTACAGTTACATCTGAAAAGTGTTTTAGATTACCAAAGTGATTACTTTGAGTTCTAATGTCATTTAAACAGAGATTGGTGATTCTCTGACTCTGACAGTCTGAAAAAGAGGAGTTAAGTTTCATGTTTTCGACTGTTTTCATGTTTTGTGATAGTTGTTTGTGAGTCATTTTATAATTCACTCGTCACTGCAACTTTTTCTCACAATTGTGAGTTTGAATTTCACAATTCTGACTTCTTTTTCTCAGAATTGCAAGATTTAAACTCACAATTGCAAGTTATAAAGTCAGAATTGGGAGATATAAACTTGCAATACTGACTTTTTTTCTTGCAATTGTGAATTTAGTATGAATTTATATCTCATAATTCTGACTTTTCTCAATATTGTGAGTTTATATCTCATAATTCTGACTTTATAACTCACAATTCCAACTTTATATCATGCAATTGTGAGATAAAAACTTGCAATGACCTTTTTTGTGTTTGTTTGACACTTATTAGTATTCCAAAGTATTCTAAAGTATTTAGATTAAGTTACTAAACTTGAGTAATGTAACGAAATACGTTACAAATGACTTTTTAAAGCATGTATTTTGTAATCTGTAGTGAAACACATTTTAAAAGTGACCCACCCAGCCCTAAAAGTACACAAGAACTATCAAGTAGGTCGATGACAAATCATATTTTTATGATCAAGTTTTGAGAAATGCACTCTTTCTGATCATGCTGCTTTCACACAGTTTTGAAAAGCTTTTATACCATTTTCAAGAAAATCTTAAATTTATGATGCCTAGTTTTCAGTGATTAAGATGTTTTAATATAGTCTTTAACTATATACAGTGTGTGTATTTATATATATATATAAAATGTCAAACAAGGCTGCATTTATGTCAAGTAAAAAAATATATATATTTTTTTTTAATCAAAAATACAGTAAAAACAGCAATAATGTGAAATACTGTAATTTATATCCAGTGATCAAAGCTGAATTTTCAGCATCATTACTCCAGTCTTCAGTGTCACATGATCCTTCACAAATCATTCTGATATGATGATTTGCTGCTCAAGAAACATTTCTGATTATTATCAATGTTAATAATATGTTAGTAATATTTTAGTGTAAACCTTGATACTTTTTTTCAGGATTCTTTGATGAATGTTAAGTTCAAAAGAACAGCATTTATTTGAAATCAAACATTTCTCTTGTCAAATAATGTTATTAATTTCTGTAAAAAAGCCTTTTGAATCCTGGAATGAATTTAAAAAAAATATATATATATATATATATGTGTGTGTGTGTGTGTGTGTGTGTACTAAGAAATAATAATAAACATTATTTTAATCATAATAATAATTATAAAAGAATATGCAAAACTACTAAATGAGGTTTCTTTTCAAGAATCTCATATTCTCTTCATTATGATATCACGACAATAGTAATCTAAATGTTTTTAATTCAGAAATGTATTCAGTCGTGGCATTTTTAGGTGTTTGTCAAGAAAATGAGGGTCGTGTCATTCCCCAAAAAGGTACTTGTGGGAAATAGTAGAGGCCTAGAATCCTGGCTGTGGCTATGGACAGATCCGAGCCTCCGGCGCCAACCAAAGCAGAGAGCGGCGGCCCGTCCCCGCAGCGGTAGTTGGGCACAGCCTCGTCCTGCCCCGTCAGGAAGGTGAGCGTTCCCTCCACAGCTTTGGAAATGGTGAAACAGGAGTCGTAGATGACGTGGCCCAGCTCAGTGAGGGGTAGCAGGTCCGTTCTGTTGTTGATCTCATTCAGGGCAAACAGCATGGTCTGAGCCCAGCGGAAAGTACGGAAGTTAAATCTGAGGGGGAATTCACGTGTTAGAATGGTGTTTCCCAGACTGAATCAAGACAGAATTATTATTTCATCTCATTCAGTCAAGATCATCTGTGACTGAAATGTTAGATTTAATGTAAGTCTTCCATGTTGTTACAATTTAATGCATGCTTTTATATAGCTATTTTGTCAAATTATGATTATAATCTTGTTAATGTTGGTGTTACTTATTTCTCCTTTTAGCTGCAAATTTACTTATAGTTAGTTATGGGAGCTTGTTTCTATGGAAGCCACAAAATAAAACCATTTAAAATATCATTTCGACTATTTTGAGAATTGCGAGTTATAAATTCAGAATTGTGAGATATAAACATCCAATTGCGAGAGAGTCAGAATTGCGAGAAAAAAGTCAGAATTGCGATAAATAAAGTCAGAATTGTAAGAAAAAAGTCTGAATTTCGAGAAAATGTAAGAATTTCGAGATATAAACTCAGAATTGCGAGAAAAAAGTCAGAATTGGGAGAAAAAGTAAGAGTTTCGAGATATAAATTCGCAATTGCGAGAAAGTCAGAATCACAAGAAAAAAGTCAGAATTGTGAGAAAAAAGTCAGAATTGTGAGAAAAAAGTCAGAATTGGGAGTTATAAACTTGCAATTTTGAGAAAGTCATAAATACAAGAAAAATAGTCAGAATTGCGAAAAAAAGTAAGAGTTTCGAGATATAAATTCGCAATTGCGAGAAAGTCCGAATTACAAGAAAAATAGTCACAATTGCGAGAAAAAAGTCAGAATTGGGAGATATAAACTCACAATTGCAAGTCAGAATTACAAAAATAAAGTCAGAATTGCGAGAAAAATGCGTAAATATCTTTTTTATTTCTTATTCAGTGGTGTAAACAAGCTTCCATATAAACTCGCAATTGCGAGTTATAAACTCCCAATCTGAGGGGGGAAAAAATTACTTTTTTCTCAGAATTGTGAGTTTACATCTAGTATAATAGTTTATAATAGTTTATAACTCGCAATTGCAACTTATTATGATGCATTTCTGCATCATTTATATCATGCGATTCTGAGAAAAAAGTCAGTAAAAGTCGCAATTACCTCTTTTATTCTCTGCCGGAAACAGGCTTCCACGGAATCGCACTTTAGATCTCGCAATTGCGAGTTTAAATCTCACAATTCTGAGAAAAGTCAGAATTGCGAGATATAAACTCGCATTTGTGAGAAAAATTCATAATAGCGAGAAATAAACGCGTAGTTGCGAGAAAAAAGTTTATATCTCACAATTCTGACATTCTAATTCGCAATTGTGAGAAGAAAAAAAATCGCAATTATTTATAATTTTAAATAGAATTTTGTTTTATTCGATGGTCAGTAGTTAGTATAATGAAAGTGAACCAAATGAAGTGCAACCACATGTCATATCAACCGGCACCACTAGATGTCCCTGTACCAGGAAGGCATTGTTATTTCCCATTAATTATGGAACATAAAAGCGGTCTCTCGGGACGGCAAACTGTAATTATTCCTCGGACAACAGTTTAATTAATTTTGCGTGATCAATGATGATTTTCAAGATGTTAAGCGCACAAATTAAGCATTCGCAATTAAGCGATGAATCTTTTTTCTTTAATAATATACATTTATCAAATAACGACAAGCACTTAAGAAGTATGCCAGTCTGATCAACAGGTTATCACGAGGCTGGTGGCCAGTTTTTGCTTGGTAAATGTGAAATGTAGAATCTTACCCCTCGCAATCCGAGGACTCTGGAGGGATCGTGGTGTTGCTGTCCGTTGAAATCAGGCGTTGATGAACTGGAAACATGCCACCAATAACCACCGTCTTCCTCACCACTTCTTTATAACCCCTCAGGTTGAACTTGGCCTTGAGTTTGCAGCTCCCTTCAGCATCGCTGGAACTGTAGAGGAAAGAACTCACACACAAAACTAACAAAAGTCCTTTGCAGCTCAATCCGGTTAAATCCATTTTTGGAGTAAGAACATGTAAAAGACAAGCTGCTTTGATGTGAATGTGTCGGAGAGGCTCGACAGACTGTGTGAATTACCAACGCCTGAGCTGCCCTGATCTCTCCTGAGATCTCTGAAGATTGCATAAGACAATTCACATCAGGAGCAGAATCACACCGAAAGTCACAAATACGCCCAACTCTTTTCCATCATCCTGAACTTTAGGCCTATTTAGCAAGGAGTTTTAGAGAGATGTAAACTCTAACATTATCTACAGCTGCTTTATATTAGCCTGTTATTATTATATGTATTTTAGTTTTTAAGGGAACAGAATTCATTTCAATTGAATTTACATTCTAAAAAATGCTGGGTTAAAAACAAGCCAAGTTGGGTTAAAAATGGGACAAACACAGCAATTGGGTTGTTTTAACCCAGCAGTTGGGTTAAATGTTTGCCGAACGTGCTGGACAGTTTTATTTAAATCAACTATTGATTAAAAATGACTATATGGCTGGATAAAAATGAACCTGAAATATGTTGGAAATTAAAAATCAGACACATAATTATCAACAATAATAATCAAAAGGTGAACGTTTATTAAAAAGCAATTTAATAAATGTTTATTGTTTAATTCATTAAACTTATTAATAAATGTTATTTTTAAACATATTTTAGGATCATTTTAAGTCATTTTTAAACAATAGTTGAGTTAAATAAAACCACCCAGCAGGTTGGGTCAAACATTTAACCCAACTTCTGGGTCAAAACAACCCAATTGCCGGGTTTGTCCATTTTTAACCCAACTTGGGTTGTTTTTAACCCAGAATTTTTTTTTTTACAGTGTGTTGAAGTATTTGGCATCAGATACTGTTAACAATTTTGGAGAATTTTATTCCTTTGGAAGAAATTAATAGCTTACTTTTCTTTAGGACACGTTAAAGTGCTCAAAAATAACAATAAAGACACACAATGTTACAAAAAGTTTATTTTTCCAATAAATTCTGTTCTTTGGAACTTTCTATTCATCCACGAATCCTGAAAAAATGCTGAATATTCAGCTTTTCCATCACATGAATAAATCATATTTTAAAATATATTACAGTTGTTTTAAATTGTAATAATATTTCACATTATTATCATTTTTAGTTTTACATTATTTGTGTATATAAAAATGCAACCTTGGCTTAATAAACATAAGACACTTAAAAAATAATAATAATCTTATGTAAATGGACAAATTATATACAAATGTATATATATATATATATATATATATATATATATATATTTTTTTTTTTTTTTTTTTTTTTTTTTAAATTTTCTCAGGAGCAAATAATTAATAAAATGATTATTTAAAACATTATAATAAAAAAAAAATCCTAAAAAAAAAATTCTGACAATCACATTGTTTCATTATGTTTGTGCATTCTGTGAAGATACTCTAGATTATCCTGTCAAATGGATAAATATATGCAAAATACAGACAACTGGAATATACTTTGTTTGCTTTTGAAGCACAAAATGCCCGAGAACTTACAGTACGTGGGCATGATGTTTGCTGCATTATGAATATTTTATCTTTTATCTTATTTGGCGCTCCAAGAACATCCAAGTGAAAGAGTGAAAACAGTCCGTGGAGACCGATGGAGACGAGCAGCTCCACCGTGGGGATGCGTTTAATTGTGATCGGCATGCTTCAGCTTGTTCGGTGACAGCTCTGGTGCTCGAACCTCCCCTGCCGTTTAGCTCTGCAACAGGCTTCCTACTGTATCCTTCCTTTCCTCTGGGATCTTGCTGTTTGTGGAAGTGCTTGTCACTACATGTCCTTCAATCAGCACAGCGACACACACCTGAACCCTCTTCCCAAGTGAAAGAGAGAAACACACACAAGCACACTGAAGTTCACAAACAAGAGCCTCACGTTACACAATATCTGCTCCTCACGCTTCAGTGAAACGTCACGTGATACTGTAACAACTGACACAGATGAAGACTTCTGGGCTTAAACATCCGAGATCAATCAAAGGTGCAAAGACTTTACCAAAAAGTGTTACACTCCAATAAGAGCATCACACGTTTTGGTTTGATAGTATGGTTAGCTTTAAGGGTGATTTAAAGGGACGGCTCACCCAAAAAATTTAAATTGTGTCATCATTTACTCACTCTCAAGGTGTTCCAAACTTCTGCTGAACATTTTGTGGAATGTCAGTAACCAAACAGGTGATGGACCCCATTGACTTCTATAGTATGGAAAAAAATCCTATGGAAGTCAATGGGGTCCATCAACCGACATTCTCCAAAAATATTTTTTTGTGTTAGACAGAACAAAGAAATTCATACAGGTTAATGGAACAACGTTTTTTTTTTGTGAACTGTCCCTTTAAATCACCCTTAAAGCTAATTTTATAAGCTGTAATTACATGCAGGTATTTTTAAAAACATAAGTGCAATGTAAAAACAGTGAATGCATATCGAATGATTCATTTAAATGTTAGTTATATATAATTTATTAATACACTTAATATAAAGTGGGACTGAATTTCCTAATAGACTTCAGCTAAGTGATAAAAAGCGACAACACACGTTAGATCACACTTGCTAGATTAAATATTCACTCATCTAAACTCATTTCTTTGCCGTGTGAAGACACCAAAAAACTGAGATTTTTTTCAGCGAATTGCAGTAAAAATACACATGCAGAAACAGCTAAAGAATGTAAAATATCTTTGGATTAAGATAGGTACAAAAGCATATTGTGGGCTCCAACAGTGATTTTGTCCACTAGTAGGCGCATTTGCATCTTGTGCTGAAACGTCTATGTGGATAAACACGGCTAACATGTGACCCATAAACAGCCAATAAATGACCTGAATGCCAGAAAGACCTGGAATAATTCCACAAACACCATGTGAATCAGGACACACAGGGCTGGGTGGGTTACTTTTAAAATGTATTTCACTACAGATTACAAAATACATGCTTTAAAAAGTAATTTGTAATGTATTTCGTTACATTACTCAAGTTTAGTAACTTCATCTAAATACTTTAGAATACTTTGGAATACTAATAAGTGTGGAACAAACACAAAAAAGGTCATTGCAAGTTTTTATCTCACAATTCTGACTTTTTCCTTCAGAATTGTGTGATATAAAGTTGCAATTGTGAGTTATAAAGTCAGAATTATGAGATATAAACTCACAATATTGAGAAAAGTCAGAATTATGAGATAAAAACTCACAATATTGAGAAAAGTCAGAATTATGAGATATAAACTCACATACTAAATTCACAATTGCAAGAAAAAAAGTCAGTATTGCAAGTTTATATCTTCCAATTCTGACTTTATAACTTGCAATTGTGAGTTTAAATCTCGCAATTCTGAGAAAAAGAAGTCAGAATTGTGAAATGCAAACTCACAATTGTGAGAAAAAGTTGCAGTGACGAGTGAATTATAAAATGACTCACAAAACATGAAAACAGTGGAAAACATGAAACTTAACTCCACTTTTTCAGACTGTCAGAGTCAGAGAATCACCAATCGCTGTTTAAATGACATTAAAACTCAAAGTAATCACTTTTGTAATCTAAAACACTTTTCAGATGTAACTGTAATCTGATTACCACCCATTTAAAATGTAACTGTAATGAAATACAGTGACTCAAATTTTGTATTTTAAATACGAAACTAAGTTACTTGTATTTCGTTCCTCCCCAACCCTGAGGACACAACTATCAAAAACAGTTTTTTGTGACACGAAATAGAGCTAAAATGAAATATAAATAGACAAAACACTTAAAAAGCCTCAGAATCCATTAATAAATAGTATAAACGCTGTATATAATATAATAAACTCTGATCTGTGACTGATTTCTGGGAACATGATCATGAACATCGGGTCATTATTTTAAACATTAATAGTGATGAAAGCCAAAATATTAAATGAATATTTACAGAGAAATCCACTTGAGATTTGAAGCCAAATTGCAGGGGAGCAAAAACGATTAAGACTTTATTTTTACACACAGGTGTATTCGTGATGCTCAGCCAAATGCAACTCGTATATAAAATGAAATAATGAACGATCGTGTGATGAGAGAAATCTGAACACAGAGTTCTTTATTAAAGCTCAGTTTGCATTATACAAATATCAGTTTCAAACTGCATGCGGTGGCTTGGTCTGAGGCACAATACTAAGGTAAAACAGCATTGTTCATGTTTAGACAAAAAAAAAGAAAAAAAAAAAAAAAAGAGGGAGAGGTCGACATAGAATTGCATAAATTAAACTGAATATCATGAAATATTGCAGTTTACCCACTAGGAATTTAAACTTGTTAGTTGTATTTTTAATAGACAAGTAAAATATTACACATGATAAATGTGACACTGAGAAAAAGACATTAAGAGCAATTAAGACAAGGGAGTAAATTCATCTTGCATTGAGATTTTTTTTGTTTTGTTTTTTTTTGCTATCGTGACAACAGAAGGTTTTGAAATTAAATCCTTGGAGACAATAAATACCGAGCATGTAATTCATATCACAACAATTCTCTACATCATAAATTAGACGGCGGGCCGGACACCAATCTCCATTTGAGCCCAATCAAAGCCCCCGTCTCTCTATACATACAAGAACACGCTTCTGTTAAAGGAGTGGAATATTAAAAACGAGGCCACGCACACACAGGAGGACTCCAATATGACAGTAACTCATGGTCCAAATTCATTTAAGCCCGACTCTGCTCAAAAGGACCTGGCGCATTTCGCCCTCGGGTCGTGTCCTGTCCGTCACCGATTCTTCCTCCCTCTGTAAATCTCCTTTTCATTTGCCTTCGGAAACACTATTGCTCTACCTAGCGCAAAAAATACCAAGGCCTTTATTGGTGAAAATAAGTACACTGTTGATCTTACGCGTTTATAAGACCAGCCCAGGCAAACTCATTTAAAACGCAGACATCAGATATTACACTATGGAAGAGCGTTTCCGTCACTACATAAAAAATAAATCGGGTAATTGCGACTTTTTATACTTGCGATTGTTTTTCTCTCACAATTCTGAGAAATAAAGTCAAGTTATGAAGTCAGAATTGCGATATAAAGTTGCAATTCTGAGGTTTTTCCCCTCACAATTGTGACTTTATCGTCACTCAATTCTGACTAAAAGTGATAAAAACTATAAATCTCTTGCAACTTTATATCATGCAGTTGTGTTTATATTGCAATTCTGAGACAAAATCTGAGAATTGCATGATATAAACTCGCAATTAAGTCTCATAAAATGTCGAATTCGTCTCATAAATTCAGTTTTTGTTTAGTTATCACACAATTCTGACCTTTTCTCAGAATTGCAAGATATAAACTCAATTGCAAGTTATAGTCAGAATTGTGAAATAAAGTCGGAATTCTGACTTTCTTGCAATTTTGACCTTTTTTCTCAATTACAATATAAAAAATTGCAAGTTATAAAGTCAGAATTGTGAGATAAAAACAATTGCAAGTTATGAAGTCAGAATTGCGATATAAAGTTGCAATTCTGAGTTTTTTCCCTCACAATTGCGACTTTATCATCACTCAATTCTGACTAAAAGTGATAAAAACTATAAAACTCTCGTAACTTTATATCGTAATTCTGACTTTATATCACGCAGTTGTGTTTATATTGCAATTCTGAGAAAAAATCTGAGAATTGCATGATATAAACTCGCAATTATGTCTCATAAAATGTCAAATTCGTCTCATAAATTCAGTTTTTGTTTAGTTATCACACAATTCTGTCTTTTTCTCAGAATTGTGAGATAAACTCAATTGCGAGTTATAGTCAGAATTGTGATATAAAGTCGGAATTCTGACTTTTGCAATTTTAACTTTTTCTCAGAATTTCAATATTAAAAAAAATTGCAAGTTATAGTCAGAATTGTGATATAAAGTCGCAATTCTGACTTTCTTACAATTTTGACTTTTTTCTCGCAATTGTGAATTTATCATCGCTCAGTTGACTAAAATTCAGAGTTGTGTGATAAAAACTCTCGCAACTTTATATCAAAATTCTGACTTTATATCACGCAGTTGTGTTTTTATTGCAATTCTGAGAAAAAAAGTCAGAATTGTGAGATATTTTCTTAAAATTGTATGATATAAACTCGCAATTATGTCTTAGGAAATCTCAAATTCGTATTAGAAATTCAATTTTTTTTTTGTTTTTATCATGTAATTCTGAGAAAAAGTCAGAATTGTGAGATATAAACTCAATTGCAAGTTATAAAGTCAGAATTGTGCTATAAAGTCGCAATTCTGACTTTTTTTCCTCAATTACGATACAAAAACAATTGCAAGTTATTAAGTGTTTTTTCCTCGCAATTGCGAGTTTATCATCATGTGATAGTCAGAATTGTGTGATAAAAACTATAAAACTCTCGCAACTTCACATCGCAATTCTGACTTTGTGATGCAATCGTGTTTATATTGCAAATCTGAGGAAAAAAGTCAAAATTGAGATATTTTCTGAGAATCGCATAATATAAAATCAAAAAAATCTCAAATTCGTCTTATAAATTCTGACTTTTTTTTTGTTTTCATCACGCAATTCTGACTACCTCACAATTCTGACTTTTTCTCAGAATTGCGATATAAACTCAAAGTCTTATAAAGTCAGAATTAACAGATATAAACTCCCAATTCTGAGAAAAAAAGTCAGCCTTTTCCCCCTTACGATTGCACATTATATCTCGCAATTGCGAGAAAAAGGAGAAAGTCGCAATTACCTTTTTTATTTTTTATTTCTTGGCGGAAACAAGCTTCCATACTTATCACTATTCAAAATATTAATAATCCTTTTCGTGAAATGAGAGAAACAAAATAATGCAGCATAAAATAAAGTCACATCCCTGAAAAAAACAAAGTAACCAGAAAAAAAAAAAGAAAAGAAAAAGAAAACAGGCACAAATTTCAGGAAGCCTCCAGATTTAGGAGTCTCCTTCACAGCAAAACCTCTGCGATAAACCGACCCGTCCACAGCGCAGAGAGCGGCTGTCTGACCTCATCTGTATTTGGCAAATAAACATGGATTGGTCACGGTTTTTAGACTACTGCCAGACTTCAGGTAAGAAATCCAAACCGAAATCAACACTGCACAAACTGGGATAGTGAAAACAAGCTTTTAAAGGCAGAAAGCGGCAAAACTTGAATCAGTGTACTTGCTTAAACGAAAAGTTTTGTTCGTGCCGTGCCGCACTCGGACAGTCGACGACAGAAAGTATGGAGGAGTGACCTGTCGCAATGCATCAAACACAGAGCTGATACAAAAAACTAATTCAATGTATCATCATTATTACTCTCAGTGAAGAGGATAATAATAACAACAATTATAATACCAATAATATTACAACCGACCCCAAATAATGAGGTCGAACTGAAGTAGCGATGTCAGCATAGCGCCAAATCACAGTACAACCTGCCATTGTAGGGAATGTTCCGGTCTCAGAGGGACAATGACAGGGCGGCGTGCCTAAAGGGGGGCGCGGGAGTGGAGAAAAGGGGTTTTGGGGGGAATGTTACAGTACTGGGAAAGGGGGAGGTAGAAGACGAGTCGACGAGGATAAATCAGAAGGTACAACAGTCCACTGCTCTACTCCCATTCGGTGGTTCCCGGCGGCTTGGACGTCAGGTCATACATCACCCTTGAGATGCCAGGGATTTTCTTGATCTCGTTGACCATTTTGAGAACCACCTGTGGTCAGAGGAGCACGAGTTAGTGGTGGAAATGATGGAGGGTTTACGGGGCTCAATGTTAAGGATATTTTTTCTACAGTGGTTCAAATTTTTACTTGCCCTTCTCACTGGCCCCACCACAAAAAAGTAGGCTAATAAATAAATAAAACGGGCCTAATTATTGTCTTCCTTGTTTTTGACCCATAACCTTAAAGGTATGAATGTAAAAATTTAAATTCAGTCATTAATTCCTCTCCCTCATGTCGTTCTACACCCGTCAGACCTTCGTTCATCTTCAGAACACAAATGAAGATATTTTTGATGAAATCCGATGGTTCAGTGAGTCTCTATTGACAGAAAGATAATGAACACTTTCAATGTCCAGAAAGACACTAAAACATATTTAAAACAGGTCATGTGACTACAGTGGATCAACCTTAATATTATAAAGTACCGAGAATACTTTTTTCGCCAAAAAAACAAAGTAATAACTTTTCAACAACATCTAGTGATGGACGATTTCAAAACACTGATTCATGAAGCTTTACGAATCTTTTGTGTTGAATCAGTGGTTCAAAGTCACGTGATTTCAGTAAATGAGGCTTCGTTACGTCATAAGAGATTCACAATTTTAATAGTTCATGTGACTTTGGCGAACCGAACCACTGAATCAAATCAAAAGATTCGTAAAGCTTCATGAATCAGTGTTTTGAAATCGTCCATCACTAGATATTGTTGAAAAGTCGTAATTTTGTTTTTTTGGTGCACAAAAAGTATTCTCGTCGCTTTATAATATTAAGGTTGAACCACTGTAGTCACATGACCTGTTTTAAATATGTTTTAGTATCTTTCTGGACATTGAAAGTGTTCATTATCTTTCTGTCAATAGAGACTCACTGAACCATCGGATTTCATCAGAAATATCTTCATTTGTGTTCTGAAGATGAACGAAGATCTTACGGGTGTAGAACCACATGAGGGAGAGGAATTAATGACAGAATTTTCATTTTTGGCTGACCCTTCGGTAACCCTTTAATAAATAAGGTTGTGACACGAAAAACTACAAGCCTAACTCATAAATTTCAAATATTGTTGCAGACAAGTAAACTGTCAGTAATAAAATAACAAACAATCAAATTATGAGCAATAGCAGAAATACAACAGAACAAACATAAAAAAATTGTTTTATTTGTATGTTTTTCAGGAAAATCTAACAGTATCTTCCAGGTAGAGAAAATGAATCAAATGAAGAATAGCACTGCGTAGTCTTCACTGTATGAATAGTCTAATCCTTATAAAGTTACAAAAGTTATTCAGTCAAGAGCAGTGAGTGATGTCTTTGTCCTTTGTTGTTTGATTAAGATCAAAAAAAGACAGCAGCAGGTTTATTAGGCTGCTGTCACTTTAAGAGCTGCACAGATCAGTCAGATATTTAAAGAAACAGTATTGCCCCCGAGTCATTCCCTTTATAACAGATCCAATATACTGTTACACATCAGTTTTATTTCTCAACTGTTTATGTTCACTTAAGACATGTTTACTAGGACACTCGCCACGACGGGCATTTTTTTGATGTAATTGTGTGTGAATATGACTATTTAAGCGTAAGATGACGAGAAAGAGTTCAAATCAGCATTCACAAGGTCTTAGAATTGGGTTTCTGGGCTTCCCGCAACTATTGAACAGAGTCTCTTTTGTGTCTTCTTGCGCTTGAATATTTAAATTGGCAAGGCTTAAAAACACGTGCAAATGATAAACTTTTGTGAGGCAGCATTGGCCCGATCAGGCCAGGGAGGGTTTATGTGTGGATGGAGGATCTGATCTCTCACCTCTTCTGGGATTTGGTTGTCTGGAGTAGCGGCGATGCCGGTCATGAAGTCGCTGGTGATGAAGGTTCTGATGACGACGGACCGTCTGCAGGACGGCTGCTTCTGCAGCGGGTCACGATCAAAGTGCAGTGGGGTGAGGATGACTGGCATCTGGCTGATTTTACTTGAGTAGCCTGGATATAAAGCACAGTACATAATGGTAATGATAGTATATAAACAGTAATGGTTCTATGATAATATTGCAAACAATCTAGCACCAACTGAAAAAATATATATTATATTGACAACATATCGATTTATGTTTTAGTAATGGTTCTATGATAACATTGTAAACTAATCTAGCACCAATAATCCATCCAATTGCACTTTAATGCTGGTTGCAACCCGTCATAAAACATAAAAAAGACGACGATTAGCTACTTCTGCCGCGCAGATTCAGTTTGGAGGAGATAATAGACAAAAGGAAGACACTCTACACGCTCGTCAGTTTGGGACTTTTTTTAGACCCCATAAAAAAAGATGGGCGTTAAGGCCTATTCACACCAGAAGATAACTATAGCCTCGGTTGCCAAAATGTACCAGTCGGTACAAAAAAAAAAAAAGTTACATTCGGTACCCGCTGACAGCTGCTGCTTTCAAATGCTCTCATTCGTGTTTGTTTGAACACTCTGACCGTCAAAGGTTTCTTTTTACAGCTTGTTTTTACAAGCATTGTAGCCAATCATAATAATATCTGTTGAGAGCATTAATGCAGTGCTAGTTAGTTATTTAATCAGAATCTGCCACTGAAAACACAATTTATTTTGTTCAACATGAGCCACACACTCGTGACTCCTTTCATTATAACCAACAAAGTTCATTTATAGCATCAAATAAACATGAATGAACATCAGAAGGAATGTTGTTTCAAGCGCGGAAAGACGTGAGGACACACAATTTATCATGTTCACCAACGTTAATCTACTAACTCCTCTGCTTTGTTGGATAAAATGGCGGATTCTGGGATATGATTGGTCAGATCACCTGTCAATCAAACTCCCAGCGAAGGATCAATTGGAACGGATCTCTGTTCTGGACTACATTGCAATCATTTCCCAAAATGTGTGTGGAATTATTAGAAAAGGGCATTAATACAGGCTAGAGATGGGAAATGCTAAATATGGATGTAAAGAGGAGCGAAAGCAGAGAAAATACTGTACCAGGCACAACAAGCTCGAAATATTGGAAGAAAATATTTGAAAATATTTTCAGTCTGCTGTTTGTTTTGTGTTAATGTTTTGCTATTTTGGCTACAGATATTACAGATTTGTCTATAATAGAGCAAATAAACAAATTTGGCAACTGGTTTAAATTTTGGTACCATGACAACCCTAACTATAAGTATAAAGTTAAGAATCTTTCTAATTCTATGTAAACAAGGAAGTCCACAAAACTATAAGATAACAACAAAGAGGAATGATGTCATTTGGAATCCCTTTCAAAATTTATTTTTTAATCCAGCTGAGGAATGATAAAACATTTACAGCCAATCAATCGTAGAACAAACAGACCATTATCGTCCGTCGGTGCGGATGTTGATATCATTAAAGTTATGTTTATAATTTTCATTCTTGGCGTGAAGAGGAATTTAGCAGCACCCCGGTCGGCAGGAAGCGCTGATCAACAGTTTTTTCTTTTTGTGTACAGCTGTGGTTACAAACTCTCACTTTGCCTCATCCTTTTGCCAAACTAACAAACTTAAAGAAGAATTTGACTTGTAGAATTATTTATTTACCTCTATTGTTATCATCAATTCTACTGGGCATTTGAAAAGTTCAACCCATATAAGCAACAGAAAACAAAGTGTTACAACAGTAACATTGACCGATGTTGTCTAACCAAGCAGAGACGTAGCTGTGGTGGACGTGTTTACTCAGCTCTCACAGTAGCCATAGCTGTGGTGGGACTGTTTACACATGTAAAGGTTATGACAATAATGAAGACGACAGTGGAAACGGCCAGCTCTTACCGGACTCCCTTAAAATGGAGTGTGCTACAAAGTCTGCCTGTCTTAGCGTGCTCAGTACACCAGTGGTCAGGAAGGTGGGCGTGATGTCAGTGGGCGGCTCCTTTACGTGTGACCCAAAGACGTAAACAACTCTGCAAAGGAAGGGACAGAAGGCACAGAATAAGACCTTTATTAGAAAACATATTAAGACACAAATTAAAAGGACTTTTTTTTGGGAACAGATTTTTTAATGTGTTTGAACTAAGTCTCTCATGCTCACCTAGGATGTATTTATTTGATCAAAAATACACAATATTGTGAAACTAACATTTATATCCTGTGATCAAAGCTGAATTTTCAGCATCATTACTCCAGTCTTCAGAGTCACATGATCTTTCAGAAATCATTCTAAAATGATGATTTGCTACTCGAAAAACATTTATGATTATCACATTTGAAAATGGTTGTGCCGTGTAATATTTTGTGCAAACGATGATACATTTTTTTGATGAACAGAAATCTTTTGATCAACCTTTCTAAAAAGTATTAATTTTAGTGCTGTCAAATGATTAATTACAATTAAATTGCATCCAAAATAAAAGTTTGTTTATATATTATGTGTGTACTTTGTATATTAAATACACACATATGTTTACATTTAAGAAATACAATACACACAGTTCACAAATATATTATCTAAACACAAACTTTTATTTTGGATGCAATTAATCATGATTGACACTTTGCAAAGACCCGCCCTCTTTAGTTTCTGTTGCTATGTCCGACAAGCCATGCGCTCTTATGCCACACATCATGTTCTCACACGGGGAAAAATACATCGTGGAGCAAAGAGGACACTGACAACGCGATGAGAGACAAGACAGAGCAGGTTACTTTTGATATGATTTTTTTAAAGAAGTTTAATCAATAAACAGCGTCTAGTGTGTGTTTAATGTGTGGTGACAGATCGCTGTAGCTCCTCGTGAACCGATCATCTCTTCATACTAGTTCATTTATAGCATCAAATAAACATCAGAAGGAATGTTGTTTCAAGCACGGAAAGACGTGAGACACACAATTTATCAAGTTCAAGTTCACCAACGTTAATCTACTAACTCCCCTGACTGCTGATAAAATGGCGGATTCAGGGTTATGATTGGTCAGATCGCCTGTCAATCAAATTGCCAGCGAAGGGTCAATTGTTTAACATCACTATTTTCTATTTTTTTTTGTTTATTTTTTTTAAACAACTGGTCAGAACCAGTGACATTTAGCATAAATGACATCACACTTGATGCAATACGCATAATAAATAATATTTTCAGACGGGACAATGAATAGTCAGTGAACAACACGGTTGGTGGGAAGAGAGCTGGAGCAAAGAGACAACTGACGTGTCATTACCTGTTGATGGAGTGACAGATCCGAGGGATGAGTCTGGCCAGGAACATCAGTGAATCCCAGTGAGGGGCCTCTTTACTGCTCACCCCACACACATAACTGTATGACCGGGAGTCACCCTGTACAGACGGATCATATGGAATCTGAGTTCGAACATGTTCAGCCCTCCAACATCAAATTTTTATTTGAAACACTTGTGCCGAATAACTAAATCCTTGCTGTGGAGACACCAACTGTTAAACTATTAACCGTTAACAACAACAACAACATGCATAAATACAGTGCCCGGTATTTAAAACTCTCTGCGCCCCTGTGTGTCAGCATGTCCCAGCTTAGAGTCTGGAGACCGTGATAATTTTAGCACAGCCGTGGTATAGAAGTAGGACGTCTGTGAGAGGAACACCCAGCCATGCATCATCAACCAATGTGGTGAGACACCGGCTGGCTCCGTCTGGACGTGATCCGTCTAAAGGCTTCATCTCACAGACGTACACCAGCCTCCTCTAGCACTATGATTGAAAACCTGTTTATAAATACAAACATCATGAGACCTGCACACGGCAGCAGAGGAACGATCACTCTATATGCTGATATGATACAGACTGTACGGCACTGACAGTACAGCTCTTTGACATTCTCAATATAAAATAACATCAAAATGGAACAAAGCAACAGAGGGTGAATAAGCAACACTGTGTGTGTGTGTGTGTGTGTGTGTGTAAGGCTAACCACAAAAATTTGGACACATTTCGGCACTATGCAGCCAGACAGGTCGTTCTGTCCTTCAGACAGAAGAGTTTGTCGTTTTGGAGACAATATAAATTCAGTACAGGGAACACGTATTCGCTATGAACTACAACTTTTGCCTCAATCGACTCCTAATTTACCACTTTATAATAGTTTTTGTGGCATATAAGTTTAGATATTAGCGCTTTATGAGTGTTAATAAACAACCAATATACTAGTAATATGCAAGCTAATAAGGAACTAGTTAAAGCTGCAATATGTAAAATTTTTGCACAAACCACTGGGTCAATGTCATATTTTGTTCAGTTGAGTACTTACAATATCCCAAATGTTTCCAACCATTTGCAAAACGTGAGAAAAATCGGGACATGTGAGGGAGTCGTCTGTAGATGGAGTCATATCCGCGTTACCCTCGTTTTCCGGTTTTATTTGAATTTACTAAAGACTCTTTAATATATTACATGTTTTATTAGACAAGGGAACATCTGTTTGATACATTTACAGACAGAAAACTAATTATTCTTATATAGCGCAACACGTTTAGTCATTGTTTAAATCTAATTTTCTTGATTTGTTGCGAGTACCATGTTTTATCACGCGTTAGAGAAAAACACTTTTGTCAAGTAACGTTAGCTAAAGTAGCATAATCAGATGCGGCTTTATTTCTAGTAACAGTAATACTGAATTTTCTCCATCATACAATACGTAAATTACCTGCGTTTCCTCATACTCATGACCAGAAAAGTGGAAGCGACGCCGGCGACTGTGTCATAATGCTCTCGAGGCGTGTCGCGTTCGTCTCTCATTATCAATCGCTCGCTCAGCTCCGAAACACTCGCTCCTGCTCTGCTTCACACTACAGTAATGCTAACAATCGTATCCATGAATGTGATTTCTGCCCGAGTCCCATCCCAATTCTTTTCCACCGGCTGTGAGGTGAAGACCACATGTCCCAAGATCCCACGCTCAAACTTGCCGTCATCTTTGTTTTGAATAGGCGACCTCTAGTGGACGATAAACTACACAGTGCAGCTTTAAAAGAGAGAATTGAACCCTAAA
This sequence comes from Zacco platypus, assembly GCA_038088235.1. NCBI lineage: Eukaryota > Metazoa > Chordata > Actinopteri > Cypriniformes > Xenocyprididae > Zacco > Zacco platypus. The sequence goes on from CM076075.1 coordinate 30,365,600, forward strand.
ATAAAGTGTTACCAAGCATTTATTATTTAGTAATTTTGTAATACGTTATTGTAATTTTTGTAAATGTGTCATCTTTATTTCTTAACTTTATTTACATTTCAGTTTTAGTCATTTTAGTTGTAAGGTAAGGGTTAAACTTGCTTATACACACACAGACCTTCCTACTTAACATCCAAATCAACCGAATAAGTGAGTGTTGTAAAATGCCGTTTAGGCAAATATCCTCCTAAACACAGTCAGTTATGTCTCGAGTGAATGTAAACACAGAAAGAGCGGGTGTGTAACAGTATATTGGATCTGTGCAGCTCTTAAAGCAACAGCAGCCTAATAAATCTGAGTCATTACTGTTAATCAAACAACAAAAGACAAACTTTTGTAGTTTTAATAAGGATTAATCTATATTTAATGTATACAGCAGTGTTATTTCTGTTGTAGGCTATTACCCATCTGAATATCACTGCTAGTATGTCTTCCCGAAACACCTAAATTATTTAATTTGTATTTACACTAAGTTGTATTGTTTTTAATTAGCTTCTTTGTTCTTATTGTATTGGATTATTTACTTATATTAGTTAACCTAGAATTATCTATTCCTGAAGTATCCATATTTTTTTTTAATTAATATTTAATATTACTCATATCATGAAATAAGACTTTGCTCACCCACCAATAATCATGTTAAATAACTGTGATTTCATTATTGACCAAAATAATCATGATTTTTGCCATAATCGAGCAGCCGTACTGCGTGTTGTGACACATTCCTCCCAAAAGCATCATTAAAGTTTAGTTTGACTTGTGCCACAGTAGACCTTCTGTTTGCTCGGACCAGATGGGATAGCCTTCGCTGCCCTCGTGCATCGATGAGCCTTGGGTGCCCAACACCCTGTCGCTGACTCGCTGGTTTGTGGTCAATTCTCACTATTGCTGACCAGGAGCAACACACAAGCCTTGCCATTTCAGAGACACTCAGATCATAATTCCTGCCCGTTTCTCCTGCATCCAATATATTGATTACAAGAACTGATTGTTTGCTCATCAGTGTATATTAGGGGTGTGACGAGACCCCTATCCCACGAGACGAGACACGAGATTGGGTTCACGAGACGAGATTTTTATAGTATTTTTAAGAAATCCTCAATAATGAAACGTATGAAGGGAAAATAGTCTTTTATTCGACTGAAAATCATAAAATGCAAAAAATGTTGGTGCATTTTGAAATCAACTTGTAACGCATGTCATTTTACTTCTATTTTAATGAATTATTTGCAGTGAAACAACATGCAAACACTGCTAAATGTTTTGCCACAAAATCAACCAATTGTTTTCTGCCCTGAAATCTCACTGAACTTCTTTCTACAGATTGAACATAAATTAAAAAGTATGAATAAAATAAACATATAAATAAAAAATTCAAATAACACTTTAACTGCAGTACAAAGTTGACCATTTCCCAGTCACTATTGATTGTGTGGCTGTAACTGTTATATAGCTCTGCGTACACCGAGAAGTCCAACCGTTAGCAGTGATAGCGATGCTTTCTGCCTCTTTAGGGGCCGTTCAGATATCGCGCCTAAAAAAGCGTGTAAAGCGCGGCCGCGTCGCTTCCTCCTTCTTTTGCAAGCGTTCGGGAGCGCGCGCTTCTGTAGCGTCTGTCGTTGCTATGCAACCATGACCTGTGCTCTCCACAACCATGAGGGAGGCGCGCCAGGAAAAAACGAGCGCGCCGCACCGCATGCGCTTCCATTTTGCGTGGATGAAAATGCGTGCGATATGTGAACGGCCCCTAAGAGTCTGTACAACCTTGGCCGAGGTGTAACGGCATGGTTTTATTACAATGTTTACATATTGTTTGTGTCTTGTGTGTTATTCTTTCGCCGTTTATTATTTCTACTCGAAAACCAACATGTTTCCACACAAACGATTTGAAAGTGGCGGGGGCATCTTCAATAATAATTTCACCCTCACACTGATAGCACGACGAGACAACTTTTCACCTCGACGAGAAATCTTGTCACGTTTTAGTCTCGCGAGATCTCGTGGTACGAGATCTCGTCACACCCCTAGTGTATAACACTTAATTCCCAAGCAAACTGACATGCAAATTTGCCAGCTCAATGAGTAATCCAGTCATTTATACAGATCAGTGATTAAGACTCAAGTCAAACAGTAACCTCATAAAAGCGGTTTAATTTTACACGGAAAGAGTCACCTCTGAATGTCCTGCCGAATACTATTAACTTTATCTCAGTTACACCGTTACGGGACACTTTTACATGTCCAAAGTGTAAATCAAGGCTGAGTGCAATTCTACAATGTCAGTATCAGTGAAAGTCACTGGTCAACGCAACAAACAAAAAATACTGAGTGAATCGTTCTTATGCTCACATTATGAATTATGTGTGAATGGCGCATGACGAGACTTACCTGAACACCAACAGTTTTGATTGGCAGCAGAAAGGCATTTAGTGAATGAAGGCTGGTGATCTGCATGAGTTTCTCTTCCTCCTCATCTGATATGCATGACTTCACTCTTTGAAGAAGGGTGTGAGGCTGAATGGATTGACATCAAAAGGATTAATATTTTATAGTTTGCCATATATACTCCAAAAGAAGTTGTGCTTTCAAGAACCCGCTTTCAACTTAATCAGAAAACATACTTTTAAAGGTGCAGTAAGCGATTTCTGAGAAACGCCTAAAACAATTTTGTGAATATTTGCTAGATGTCAATCAGCAGTAGGGGGTGTGTCCACTCATGAAAGGGGAGGAGAGATAGTGAGCCAATCAGCAATAGGGGGCGTGTCCACATTATTGGGGAGGAGAGAATGTGAGACAATCAGCAGTAGAGGGTGTGTCCACTCATTATGGGGGAGGAGAGATATTGAGCCAATCAGGAGTAAGGGGGTGTGTCCACTCATTATGGGGGAGGAGAGATAGTGAGCCAATCAGGAGTAGGGGGCGTGTCTACTTATGGGGGAGGAGAGAAAGTGAGCCAATCAAGAGTAGGGGGCGTGTCCACATGATGGGCGAGGAGAGATAGTGAGCCAATCAAGAGTAGGGGGCGTGTCCACTCATTATGGGGGAGGAGAGTGAGAGAACAAGATTGAGATTTGAATGAAGACTGTAGAAAGAGAGATGGCTGAGAGACATTACAAAAGAGAAAAGCTCAGAGGAACATCATTGGAAAAAGAAGGGTTGTGATCAGGCTTTAGCATCTGAGTTAATTTCAGAAAAACTTTCCAGCACTGGAGAGACATTAGAAAGTGGGAAGGCCTGAAAACGGACGCCAAGGCTGCTTTGTTTCTGCTCAATACGTGAATAACATCGTTTTTTGTTGTTTCACAGAACCAAGATATGTCGTTGTAAATCACAGCTATCCATACATGTGAGAGCTGTTTGATGCGCCCGCCATTAGTGGTTGTTGATTTGTAGATGTTTGTCTCTCAGAAATCGCTTACTGCACCTTTAAGTTGAAAAGTTCATTTATACAAGGTCGGTGTCAATAATTCAGCCAAGAGCAAGCAATGTTTAAACATGCACACACCTTTTTGACACTAGCAGAGAAGTCTGTGATGATTTTCAGGATGTTGTTGGTCTCGGCGAAGTCTTTACAGACGTAAGGCTCATCAGCACAGATCACTCTAATGGCCAGACCTGGACCTGCAACACATTACACACAATTTTAGCACAGCGCATTTCAGAAGTCATTAATACGTCATACATTTAAACCTTACACTACTGTTCAGAGTAATATTTGTGTTTTTGATTGAAGTCTGCATTCATTTGATCAAAAATACAATAAAAACCGCAATATTGTTTCGATTTTAAAAAACTGTTTTCTATTGTAATATATTGTAAACTGTAATTTATATCCAGTGATCAAAGCTGAATTTTCAGCATCATTCCTCCAGTCTTCAGAGTCACATGATCCTTCAGAAATCATTCTAATATGCTGATTTGCCGCTCAAGAAACATTTATGATTATTACAAATATTTTAAATGCTTGTGCTACTTTTTGTGGAAACTACTATACATTTTGCAGGATTCTCAAGTTCAAAATAAACAGCATTATTTAAAAAAAATATTTTTTTTTTGTAACATTATATACATCTTTATTATTAAATTAAATGCTAAATAAAATGTATTAATTTCTTTTAAAAAATTAGGCTTTTGAACAGCAATGAATGCTCTTTGTAGATTTGCTTAATTATATGATTATAAATAACTATTCATATTTTACATTCCAAACTACATTTAAGTGTTTTTGGCCCTTATTGCACTTATTTAGATAAGAAATCATGTGAAGTGTGGGGGGGAGAAACTGGATGAGGAAATGATGTGGAGCATGCTCAAACTCGTATAGTCCACATGCGCGCCAAGGCTCAGTATATTAGAACATTTTCTAGGCCATCGCTTCGTCCGAATATGTCTACTTACACACTATATAGTAGGCGAAAAGCAGTACGTGACCCGAGTAGTATGTCTGAATTCACAGTACTCATAAAACAGTAGGCGAATAGTACCCAGATGACCCACTACTTCCACCGAGATTCTCTAGTGTGCATACGATGGACACTTTACTATCCCATGAGGCCACGGGAGAGGATTTGTGAAAGGCAGTGAAGCAATGCAACTGACTGTAGGTCACATGACAATGCCAAAATGGCAGATGAAGTACGTCCAAATTGCATTCATACTACATAGAACATGCCTTTTTAACAGTCGCGAAGTTTAAAATCAAATGTAGTACCAACTATACAGTACGCAATCTCATGGCTAAAGGTTGTTAAATGTTTTTTCAAAAAAAAAAATTGGTTTTGAAGGTTTCTGATGGTCTTACCAGGGAAGGGGTGCCGGGAGACGATCTCTTCAGGGAGTCCCAGCTCTCGACCTAGTGCTCTGACTTCATCCTTATGGAAATCCTTCAGTGGTTCGATTACTTTACCCTGAAGGGCACAACGTTCAGAAGAATCAGCAAATAACAGTGAGAAGGCATATTTGAGTGTCTCTAACATGAAGAGGCAGAGACTCCCTATTGTGTGTCTCTATTGTGTCACACCGCAGGAGGCTCTGAATATACTGCAACCAACATTATAAAACCACTTTCCCTGCTTGAGTTGACCAATATTGACAAAAGAAACTGCATAAATGTGAAAATAAAAAATGCACATGCATCAGAGCTTGAATTATCTTTTTTAAAAAAAAAAAAAAACCAAGCTAAAAAAAGGAAATAAATACAGTCAGGGCCAGATTTGCGCACAGGCATTCTAGGCACGTGCCTATGCTCACAAGTGTGGGGGTGGGGCAATTACTAATAATAACTGAGGAGAAATAATTTTTCTATGATTAATATTTCACTCTAATGCTAAAAACACTGAGACAATTACTAATAAATTAACAAGAGTTAAAGTTTCGTCACTGTGGGGCAGAAATCAGTCTTTTTCCCGCCATAAATCATTATGATTGGTCATCTGTCTGCGGGTTTTGCAAATATTTAACCAATGAAAAGTATTAAAAAAATCTTGTGACTAAACCTTCTAACTCCATTGGATCCTTAAACTGTCAGTCGAACCTCATAACTCCGTGAATGAAGTGTGACACGCGGTTTGGAACGTTTCTGCTTGTTTGCAATGCAATGATTTCATTCAATTGCATGTTTTCTTTACTCAAGACACACTATTATATAAAGGCTAATGTTTTATGTAAGGAGAGAAGATGTCTAACATTTGTCTTTGAACCAATACTGTCTTAAATCTTTTATAACATGAGGTTTTGGCCAAATGACATAGCTACAATAAACTTTATTACCTGTAAGTTGATGAAAATGTAATGCGATGCACTCTAATGCATCTAATCTATCTAATGCGTTCTAATGATAGACATATGCATGACATTCGCAGATCAAAAAAACTCCATTTGAGCTTGATTTTGGTAAAATGTTAATAATATGACACCATGTATAAAGCCACAATATCAACTTTGACAACACAGCGTTTAATCATTTAAAAAATCATTAGTAAATAATTATTTTTATTTTGGTGGGCCCATAAATTGTCTCAAATCCAGGCCTGGATACAATGGAGAGTTACAGGACATTAATGAGGAAAGACTAGGACATGTTGCAGGCAGGACTCAAACCTGCCACAGCCATATTATCACCATTGCTCAACACAAATTTGGTTCATCTTTACCTCATCTCTGAGTTTGCGGATGAGCTCTGTGTCGTTGTGGTGCGTTTTGATCATTTCTGCCTTCCCGCTAGCAAGATGAGACGCACTCTCGATAAGGTCTGGCCTGAGCGTTCCTTGCGCCAAGAACACATCCTCTGGCTTCAGATTCATCTCTCCAATCACCTCATTCGCTACCTGAGAGAGACAAAGCACATCCGAGACTCATATTATAGTCCATCATCGTTCACAAAGACACTTGAATGCTCTATAATAGGTTTATTCTCCAGGCGAAGTCTTGTTTGATGTGTACACAAGACATTTTAGGAGAATCAATACTGAAGTCGACAGTTCCCCACACTCATATCATTACAGGACCATCTGATAATAATCACGACATTACTAGTGGGCAGATAGTAATCTACAAAGCAGAGCTACACACTTTTACAAAAGTATCCCCAATGATCTTCCGCTTCTCTTCTGGATTGGTGGTCATGTTGAGCGTTTTGCTGATGCGTTTCCTGGGTGTGCGGTCCTCTTCTGATATTGGCAGGGTTGTTGTGCCATTGTAGAAGGTGTGTGCTGCGTTTACAACTGTGAAGCACAGAGTGTGATGTTATAGTTACAACATTGATGCGTTTCAGAAAAAGGAATAATTAAGGCATGCACCGATATATCGTCCGATAATCGGTATAATTTCACTATTGGCCGATTTGATCTATCAATCCAAAACAGGGGTGGAAAAATGGTTTTTACCAACATCAAACATTATTTATAGCGTGCCTTCCATCCAATAATTTCATAGAGTTTTGTGCTTTGGTGCTTCTGATAAATGTGACGAGACGGATCGTAGTAACATACCCCTCTTTACTACAAGTTATAGCATGAAAAAACATGCATGAACATCAGAAGGTATGTTGAAAGATACAGCTCAACTTACTGAAATGAAGCATGTCTCATGTACTTGACGTTGCATTTACCTCAGGAAAGTTATCCAATGTTTACAATTCATTAGTTAGCTATAAACAAAACACTAGAGGAGGTTATTTAATGATATATGTATGTCTGAATATATTTGTCATGAAGACAAGCGTTTATGAAAACTAGTTTATGCGCAAATGAGCTTAAGTTTTTACAATTATTACATCTGAAAATAAGTAACAGTTGAATTGAATATTTTTGGCTCAGTTGTTAATTTTAACCTCTTATATTCTGAGAGGATTCCCTGTATAGTGTAGTTTTTTTTTCTTTAAGAGAATCAAACTATGGGCTGTTCTAAATAATTGGTATCAGCAGAGAAATTTAGTATCAGTGCATCTCTAGTAAAAAAGAAAAATGAAAATAATGCATAAACAACTTTAGTACAAGAATTAATTTATACGAAACAATTTAAAGGATTAGTTCGCTTCAGAATTAAAATTTCCTGAAATTTTATTGTTTTTAGAAAATGTCCGATGGTTTCTCTAGATCAGACTCTTATTCCTCGTCTGGGATCATGTAGTCTTTGAAGCTGCACTGAAACTGATCCGTTGAACCCCATTGAAGTCCACTATATGGAGAAAAATCCTGAAATGTTTTCCTCAAAAACCTTCATTTCTTTTCGACTGAAGAAAGACAGGCAAACATCTTGGATGACATGAGGATGAGTAAATCATCAGGAAATTTTCATTCAGAAGCGAACTGATCCTTTAACTGCCCCGAGTACCAAAAGCAACTTACCTTTGAGTTTGATGCCAAGTTTAGTCAATGCTTCCTCAACACTCTGGCTCTCTCGCTTTCTCATGAAGCCGTTGTCGATGTGAACCGCGATCACTTGCTCCTGATTTAGGGCTTTATTCAACAGGGCCGTGCACACAGTGGAATCCACACCGCCGCTCAATAACACCTGCACAGACACACACAGATCCTGATTTAGGTCTCACTTTGGACTCACTGTAAACAAGACATCCAGCAAACCCAAATGTTCACTTAAGGGGAAATACACAAATTACTAAAATATGCCCATTAATAGATTATAAATCCAATATAACCCTCAATCCACTCTCTAGAGGGAAGACCCACTTTGCAGAAGCTCAGGGAGGAAATCACCTTGCTTTAGGAAAGAGCACTAACTAATTGGCATTTTTAATTAGTTGCCCTCACCTCACACACACACACACACTCTCCACCCAAACACTGCCTGGAGCAACAGCAATTAACAGAGATTTAGACAAATTAGAGTATTATGGGAGTAATCACATATGTGCCTTCAACCAAACAAAAAGGCCTTTAATAGATCGAGGAAGATCAATATTGCTTTGAGCCCACAATAACAGGAACAACACACACGCACGCCAACCAATTAAATCTAAGCTTTCACACAATACCAATCTGTTAATTATTATAATTAAACGAGTTCTCTCCAATAAATTTTCTGTGCCACTATAAGAGTATTATTTATATACTATGTTCAGAATGCAGGCGAATCAAATCAGATGTGTTCATCTGCATGGGTTGTTTTGGTAACGATGTAGGCGTACCAATAAGGCGCATCAAATAAAGCGTCCTGTCGCGGGACATCACAATATATACCATCTGAATGCGGTTTGAATCAGATTTGAAAAAAATACAAATAAAAAAAATTTGATTCCATGTGTTTTTTGCGGTCTTGACTTTCAAAAACTCATGTGGATTAAATCTAAAAAAATCGGATTTTTCCTGGCAGTCTGAACACATCCATGTGCCAGAAGCAGAATAACTTATTCGAAAAGGCACAGAAAAAGAGTAATGCATTCTACGGAGCCCCAAAAGGGACATGGTTAGGCTTGCCGTGGTAGTCAGTGTTATATAGTGTTCGTATTTCTTATACTTAACAAATATCTTATTTAGTAAAATGTGTAGTCAGTACCGCCGCTCCCTACACACTACGGGTTGCGCCGACTAATCGACTTTAATGCTCTGCCGTGATGCTTTAAGCTGATCATGACCTATAGAGGGCGCAACAGGATAAGAAATCAAGTCCATAGCCTTGTGGGCGGCATCACAAGGCGAGATCATTCACACAGAACGCATTTTTGCTTTCAAAAACGGAAACCCGTTTATTTGTACAGCACTACGGTTCAACTGCTGTTGTGTTTATCGGTGCTTAATAAATACATGAGTGAAATGAATGAACGAAGCACTGAAATATATTTTTTCCTCCCATCTCATATTTGTTCCATCACCATGTCCCTTTAGGGGCTCCGTAGAATGTCAATTCCTTTCTGAATCGAGCACATCCCTAGAATTCGCTTTAATTTTCATTTTCATCCTAGTGTGTTTTTGTCATTTTTTATTCGTTTTTGGGGGTTTTCTATTGTTTTTTTTTTTAGTTTTTGATCTAATATTTACATTTCAGCTTCATTTTCAATGACGAAACTGATTTTGAATATCTATAGTTAACAAATAACAGCACCTGTAACTGATCAATGATTGTTTTAAATGGCAGGTTGAAGGGATTTTACGCCACTCACCAGAACTTTGGATTTGTCCACCTTCTCTTTAATCTCCCTGATGCAGGACATCTGACGGTTCTGTACGGTGAAGTTACTGCTGCAGCCGGCAATCTCAAACAGGAAGTTGCGAAGCATGTCCATCCCCCTCTCAGTCAGATCAACCTCTGGATGAAACTGAGTGCCATAAAGTTTCTTCTGCTCATTAGCAATGCCTGAGACGGAGACGGACATGGGAAATGTCTTAAACCAAAAACACTCGCAGCAATAAAGCATCCAGAATCCCTTTTTAGGATATGAAGCATGTCTAGGAAATCAGTCGGCCCACGCACCTGCGACGATGTTTCCAGACTGCGCGACAATTTTGAATCCTTCTGCTACTTTGTCAACACTGTCTCCATGTGTGAGCAGAACAGGTTCCTCCTTCTGCAGCCCCCTAGAGACACACAGAAGGGTTTCAGCACAAGATATTACAGTTCTCCTCACTTACGGCGAGTGATTTGGTGACGCACACAGCGACAAACCTGCTAACTGACGTAACAGAGGGAGATGTACCTGAAGAGTGAGCAGGAATTGTCCAACGCAATGTCAAAAACACCGTCCTCCCTCACACTCTTCCTGTGCACAGTGCCTCCGAAAACTTTATTCATCATCTGGTGAACATGAAAAAAAACGTTAGTCTTTTGACATACTAAGTGTGTTTATTTTATATGAGTTTGTAGAACTACCGTTGAAAAAGCGAGGACACATTAAATTGATCAAAAGTGACAAAGAAAATTCATAATGCAACCATAATACATTTTTAACTTTGTTGATCAAACAATGCTGAAAAAAAATGAAGCAGCACAACTGTTTTCAACATCGATAATAATCAGAAATGTTTCTCGAGCAGCAAATCATCATATCAGAATGATTTCTGAAGGATCATGTGACACTGAAGACTGGAGTAATGATGCTGAAAATTCAGCTTTCATCACTGGATATAAATTATATATTTCAATATATTCACATAGAAAACAGCAATTTGAAATTGTAAATTTTTTTTTTAGTTTTTACTGTATTTGTGATCAAATAAGAGCAGCTTTAGCGAGAAAAAAAAACTGACTAGTGTATTTGGTAATGCATTTCAATTTGGTTTTATTGTTATTCAAAAAAAAAATTCAAATTAATGAAATACACTAGTCTAGTTTTTTTTAACTAAAGCTGCTTTTATTCGATCACAAATAGAGTAAAAACAGTAACATTGTGACTTAATTTTTTTGGTAACACTTTACAATAAGGTTCATTAGTTAACATGAACTAATAATGAACTGCACTTATACAGCATTTATTTATCTTTGTTAAAGTTAATTTCAACATTTACTAATACATTATTAAAGTTACGTTATTAATATATTATATTAATATTAACATATTAATATATAAATATGTTACTAATATATTACGTAAAATTAGTTATTAACGTTAGTTAATGCCGTGAACTAACATGAACAAACAATGAACAACTGAATTTTCATTAACTAACGTTAACGAAGATTAGTAAATACAGTAACAAATGTTTTGCTCATGGTTAGTTCATGTTAGTTAATACATTAACTAATGCTTAACTAATGAACCTTATTGTAAAGTGTTACCATTTTTTTTACAACTTATAATAACACTTTGAAACTAAACCATAATAACAGCAATTATTATTATTAACCAATAACAATAATAGTAATAATAATTAGTTTCTCACCTGCATTCCATAGCAGATTCCGAGAACTGGCTTTCCGATGGTGAATATGGCCGGATCAAACCACGGCGCATCTTCAGCATAGACAGAGTTTGGCCCTCCGGATATAATAATGGCCCTAACATCGGAGACAATAATTTGATATACACATTATAAACCAATTTATATCAACCAAAATATAATCATAAAAATATCAAGTGGCTAAGAAAGATGGAAAGAGTCTGTCCGTCTGTTGAATCATTGAGACTGGGAAAGTTCTAATGCAAAGTCCAGATCATGTGATCCACTTATCTCTCCAACTTGTGGGTTTCTCACTCTTTCTATCAGCCTCATTGTGAGTCTCGATGTTCACCGCTTCAGGAAAACATCAGCGCTGTTTCCTTGTATGTTCTCACAGGAGGAATGCACGGCACTCGCACTGTGTTCTCTCAAGGACAAACTAACAAAATATATGACTGTTTAGCTTCACCGACTGGTGTTTTACACATTTCTAGAATAGTTTTAGGTTTTAAAAGAGGAACAGTTGCATTAATAGAGCTGTACAATAACAAAATGTGTCTCCAACAATGCTTTCAACAACTTCTGAAAGAAGATTTTATTTAAAGAGGTCATGACATGAGAAATCAAATTGAACTTTTGACATTATAAAAAGGGTCTTTGTACTATTGAAACATCCTGCAAGTTTCATAGTTCACTTCAGAATTCAAATGTCCTGATCATTTATTCACCCTCATGTCATCCAAGATGTTTATGTCTTTCTCTCTTCAGTGGAAAAGAAATGAAGGAAAACATTCCAGGATTTTTCTCCATATAGTGGACTTCAATGGGGTTCAACAGGTCAGTTTCAGTGCAGCTTCAAAGACTCTACATGATCCCAGACGAGGAATAAGAGTCTGATCTAGAGAAACCATCGGACATTTTATTAAAAAAAATATACTTTTTAACCACAAATGCTCGTCTTGCACTGCTCTGATGCGCCACACATTATGTAATCACGTTGGAAAGATCACGCATGACCATCGTGATTACGTACAAGACGAGCATTTGTGGTTAAAAAGTATATAATTTTTTTTTTTTTTTATAAAATGTCCGATGGTTTCTCTAGATCAGACTCTTATTCCTCGTCTGGGATCATGTAGAGTCTTTGAAGCTGCACTGAAACTGACCTGTTGAACCCCATTGAAGTCCACTATATGGAGAAAAATCCTGGAATGTTTTCCTCGAAAACCTTCATTTCTTTTTGACTGAAGAAAGACATAAACATCTTAGATGACATGGAGGAGAGTAAATGATCAGGAAATTTTAATCCTTTAAAACATCCTCCTCATCGTTTGTGGGATTTGTGACATCACACAGGAAAAATAAATTTGCATATGACAGCCTCCACAGCAAGACATTTATGAATAATTATACATCACTGCACCATAGGCCCCGCCCACCGGTTTTCAGTCACTGAACAGCTGACAAAAGTCGCTTCAAAAATAAAAAGAAGCCATTATAATCACGGACGCTGTCTACACTGATCCAGAAAACAGATGCCCGTCAGCCAATCATAAGTGGCCTTTTAAAAATAGTTTCAAGTCTCAAACTAACAAAATGTGCTACAAGCAATGAAGGTTAATAATTCTAATGTCTTCCGCTTTTAAAGGAAGAAGGCCTCAGTGTTAGTTGAGAGACTAAAGCCTGTCGGTTACCATATCAAACATTTCTACTTTGCAATTCAATTAGGCTTCCCTAGCACTTTTCAACATGAGATCCAAACAGCATCTACTGACAAGTCTTGGCACCGACGGGCTCACCTGAAACCCTGCTCTCTGATGGCGAAGGCTGGCGTCTCCAGAGGCAGAATCTCAGACTGGACAAACAGCTCTCGTACCCGCCTGTCAATCACTTTCCCGTACTGTGCTCCCGCATCTAGGATCACCACGGCACCCTCGTAGGAACATAAACCATCTTTAGGCTCTCCGACGATATCCAGCTGCAAAATACACAATGAAGAACACGTGTTACATAATTCCCCAAGTTAGGCAAGTAAAACGCTACTAATTAAATTTGTGATGCATTTAAAGGCACATGTTTGCATGTGACTGCAGCTACTGATAAATGCAGTCACATGACTTCCAGGAAGAAAGCGATCCATATAACCATTACTGCCCGATCCTGGATATTGTGTGTGTGAATTAATGCAGACACAAATTTTTATTGTAGTCATTCTTAAAATTTTGTGATTATGATCATGCGATATATTAATTGGCCAATATTTTGCCATTTTTAGTCAGATTAGTGGTAGAATACATTAAAACATACAGTAATTAAAAAGTACAAAATCTTTTTAACCCCGTTTTGAGCGATGATGTGAAAATGCACAATCCAAAATGAAAAAGACAAGAAAAAAAATGAAAGGGTAAAAAAGTTACAGAAGTTTAAGTTTACAGTAAAAAATGTACAATACTAAATATTTTATACAATATATATATATATATTTTACTCTAAAATTACTATAAAATCAAAGTCATATGTCTAACCAAGTTGTGTTTCAAGTTGATATCACAAAAATTGAAGTTCCTACGAGGTTTCGTTTAGGCGTAATACCAAAATTAGCCACCAGGTGACTCCCACATTAAATTTAATTTGAATTTTTATGTGTTCTCCTGCCACAAATTAATACATTTCTGTCACAATATCAGTTCTACCACAAAACAATCACCAAATATGGAAGCTTGAGTCTCAGACCTTTCCGACGATATGCATTTCGCCAAGTTTAGAAAGTATTTATTATTAAATAGTAAAAGTACGTTTTGCAATATGAAACATGCCCACAAGGGGGAGTGTACTTCAAGTATACTTCACTTTTTACATGCACGCGAGGGTCAGCATACAAAGCACATGAGGTGAATTTCGCCATCAGAAGAGTACCGCCAGATTTGTGTAACTGTACTTGTATGTGCAAGGTCGCACATGCGCATTTAATTTTTTTTCCCGCCGAAATCAGTTTATCCACAAGGTGGCAACTGTGCCCTGGGGGCGTCGATTCACAAGGTAGTCAAAGAAAAATTGCGTAAACACAACAGGAACGCATGCAAGCTACAGCAACGAACGCCTGTGTGCGTACGAGTCGAAAAAAGTATTCTTTACAAGTATGCGCGTAAACTAGCATACGCGTAAAAAACGAAGTTCAGCCCTGACTATCGGCTGTTTTTAAACTAAATATATATCATACATATACACATATTATATATGCACTAATATATCGGGTGATAAAAGCAAACTTTCACACTATTAGCTATCGGCTGATACTGAAGTTAGCGTATACCCAAGTTTTCAAAGTAGTTTCTATGGATTGACAATGTTCAAAACAGTACGAATTATGAGTTTTTAAGCTTTCTTTTTTTTAATGACGATTCCTAAAATATGTGATACGGAAAAAAGGCAATAAAAAAAAAGTGCCAAGCATCCTGTTAGTGGGACGGTGACAGTTAAAGGGTTAAATATCGAAAACATTTTCATGCACATTTATATATTTAAAAAAACAAACAAAAAAAAAAACAATAAATAACAAAATAATGCAACTTTATATTACATATTGCTATTAACCACTAATATTTTTTGCTAAAGTACATTCATATTTCTACATTATTATTTATTATTATTATTTTTATTATATGGCCTCCAAATATGGTGTATATACTTACATAGTATAAAGTATGATCAGACTGAGATAAAACTAGATCAGCCATTATTTCAGAAAAACAGTACGTACTACATGCATCTCTTACTATAGTTTATAAGTACGAAACCCTCCCACGTGGTTTGTGAGCGCAAGAAAACAGCTCAACTGACTCAACAGCACTGACTGACTGAAAAAAGAGTATAAAATGTCGGTAAAATGCGGTCAAAAGTTTTCTAATAAACACACGAAAGAGTGCAGGCATTAACTAGTACTCATTTAACATGTGAAGACTAAACAAACAGCAAACATGACGACCCTGGCCCTCCATTTACAGCTCATCATAGCGCGTTCACACACAACAACAGCTCAACTTTTCAGTTCGCCCCATTAAAGTGCACGAGCCGTGAATGTTTTTTCTAGCTGTATGAAACCCGAAGGTGTTTCACGGGTGGCTGTTCATTTCGCCTCATTAGCAACGGGAGCTCAGTGTGTCACATCGATCGCGGCTAACTAGCATTAGCTTGTGCGCTCGAGCCCGGCTAACTGAACGCAGGAGCGGCTGCGCGCGCGGAGCCTCAGAGCTTCGCCCGGGGCATGTGATGTTCTCACTATAATCACGTCCAGCCGCACGACATCGGCCAGGTGGAGTGCTGTAGGCAGGGGCAGGCAATATTCATTCTCCACGAGGGCAAATACGCATTAATAAATGTACAACAGTCAGCCAGAGCGGGTCGCCGCGCGCTCTAAGTTTCCCAGCGCAGACAGGCCGCGTGTGAACGGGGAGAACAGAACACCGGTGGCGCGCACCGGTGATACGCACAAGGACGGGCAGAAGAGTTTGGGTTCTGTGCATGCTTAGGCCGGTTTACTGACCTTGCTATCCCCGTTACACAGTGCCATGAATGCGTGATGTGGAGCGGACACTCCTGTCTTGCAGTGTTTCGGTTGCGAGCGTGTTCAGCGGGTCCTCTCTCTCTCTCTCTCTCTCTCTCTTCCGTGTGATCGTTGACGGTGTCCCACTCTCTCTCTCTCTCTCTCTCCTGCTGGCCGCTTGCTTACTACTACAGCTCCGTATCTCCAGTCTGCTCGTGGTGTGTGATTGCTGATAGGGAGGAGTTTGACGTTAAGAGTCAGAGAAAGTTTCTGTTGGCTGAAGGCCATGGGAATGCTAACAACGATTCGTTTGTTTTTAAAAAAGAGCCTTTTTAAAAAAAATATATATATATATGTTACTACCCAAATAACTAGATCTCATCAGAAGATATATAACAAGTAATCTGCATTGGGTGTACTTAATAAAAGGAATCTGTCATTTAAATACTTTTCCTTTGAAAAGTAACGTAACGGATTACTTTTACTTTAATTACCGTTACTTCTAATGTAATTGCATGAAATATTGTAGTATAGAGTACACTGTTAAAAATTTTCCCTTTAAAAAACAGTAAAGAACTGGCAGCACGGTTGCCAGCAAGATACTGTAAAATAACCGTATCTTACTGTTGGTGAAATTTACAGTTGTCTACTGTTTATTAAAAAACAGTAAAGAACTGGCAGCACGGTTGCCAGCAAGATACTGTAAAATAACCGTATCTTACTGTTGGTGAAATTTACAGTTGTCTACTGTTTATTAAAAAACAGTAAAGAACTGGCAGCACGGTTGCCAGCAAGATACTGTAAAATAACCGTATCTTACTGTTGGTGAAATTTACAGTTGTCTACTGTTTATTAAAAAACAGTAAAGAACTGGCAGCACGGTTGCCAGCAAGATACTGTAAAATAACCGTATCTTACTGTTGGTGAAATTTACAGTTGTCTACTGTTTATTAAAAAACAGTAAAGAACTGGCAGCACGGTTGCCAGCAAGATACTGTAAAATAACCGTATCTTACTGTTGGTGAAATTTACAGTTGTCTACTGTTTATTAAAAAACAGTAAAGAACTGGCAGCACGGTTGCCAGCAAGATACTGTAAAATTAATGGTGTCTTCCTGTTGGTGAAATTTACTATTGGCTACTGTTTTTGCAAATACAGCATACAACTGTTTCTACAGTTTACAGTAAAATTCTGAGAAACACATTTATGGTTTGTGGATGTTTATTTTCAGCTCTTCACAAAAGGGCATATTTGCAGGATTTTAGTGTAAATAATACAAATATACTACATGGTATTGTATACGCTATTGAGTAGTGCACTGCTAGCAAAAAGGATTCAGTGTTTAAATGTACCCAATGATAAAAAAAAAATATCAGAAGAAAAACAGTTGAAAATCCATGCGTGCTAACTGCAGTCTTCCGTTCTGAAAATACCGTAAAGTACTGATTTATTTCCTTCGAGCAGTAAATACGGTAAAATACGGTTAATACGGTTATATATATAATGTAATAAATACGGTTATATTTTGTCTACGTCATTTCACAAAAAAAAAAAACGGTAATGTACTGCTTTTGAACAGAACAGGATTATACTGTTTAAAATTTGCCTTAAATTAACAGCAATTTCTAACTGTGTACAATTACAACAGCTGTAATTAACGTTTTTAATGTAACCTTTTCCCTTTACACACTTGTGAGTTCAAGACTAATTCATGCAATCGCAAATAGTTCGATTGACATGCGATTTGACCAATCATAACCCTGAATCCTCCATTTTGTCCGACAAAGCAGTCAGGGGAGGTAGTAGATTAACGTTGGTGAAGTTGAACTTGAAAAATTGTGTGTGCTCGCGTCTTTCCGCGCTTGAAACGACATTCCTTCTGATGTTCATTCATGTTTATTTGATGCTATAAATGAACTAGTATGAAGAGATGATCGGTTCACGACACATTACGGTATATATTGTCACTATACGGTATTTATTGTTTAAACTTTACGATATATTAAATATGAAATGGTTTCATACGTTGTCTCTTTACTCCGCGATGTATTTTTCACTTCGTGAGAACATGATGTGTGGCGTGAGAGCGCATGGCTTGTCGGACATAGCAACTGTAACTAAAGGGGGCGGGTCTTTGCGAAGGGTCGTTTGTATATTATTTATTTGAAAGAATTAAAAGTTTCTAAAAAATGCTGGATTGAAAATGGACAAACCCAGTGATTAGGTTGTTTTAACCCACCACTTGGGTTAAATGTTTGTTGAACGTGCTGGGTAGCACCAGCTATTGTTTAAAAATGTCTGGCTTAAAATGAACCCAAAATAGGTTGGAAAATCAAAATTAGACACATAATTACTAGAGACAACAATAATAATGAAAAGGTGAACATTTATTAATAAGAAATTTAATTTGTTTAATCATTCATTAAACTTATTAATAAATGTTCATTTGTTAAACATATTAACAAATATTAATTAGCAACATGCTTTGGGCTCATTTTACGCAAGAAATTTTTCATTTTTTAATCAGTATTTGAGTTAAATAAAACTACCCAGAAACATTTAACCCAACCGCTGGGTTAAAACAACACATTTGCTGTCCATTTTCAACCCAACTTGGGTTGTTTAACCCAGCATTTTTTAGAGTGTAGTCTTCTTCAACTGCTCGAGGTTGATATGGGATTTTGATTTTTAATATTAGAGATGCACGGATACTAAATTTCTCCACAGATAACTGATATCTGCCGATAGCAATACAGATAGTTTGGGGGTTCTGCCTTTTATACCTTCTTTTAAATTAATAATTTCATTGTAATTAATAATTAATTATTATATTTTGAAAGAAATGCAAATAAAAACATTATTCACAGCAAGCCACAGCTGTTCGTCTAGAGTCAAGTCAAGTCATCGTAGATCATCACGAGTCAAGTCAAGTCATCGTAGATCAACGTGAACCAAGTCAAGTCATCAACGTGAACCAAGTCAAGTCATCCTAGATCAACGTGAACCAAGTCAAGTCATCCTAGATCAACGTGAACCAAACCAAGTCATCCTAGATCAACGTGAACCAAGCCAAGTCATCAACGTGAACCAAACCAAGTCATCGTAGATCAACGTGAACCAAACCAAGTCATCGTAGATCAACGTGAACCAAGTCAAGTCATCGTAGATCAATGTGAACCAAGTCAAGTCATCGTAGATCAATGTGAACCAAGTCAAGTCATCGTAGATCAACGTGAACCAAGTCAAGTCATCAACGTGAACCAAGTCAAGTCATCCTAGATCAATGTGAACCAAGTCAAGTCATCAACGTGAACCAAGTCAAGTCATCGTAGATCAACGTGAACCAAACCAAGTCATCCTAGATCAACGTGAACCAAGCCAAGTCACCATTGAACATCTCCAACCTCGACGTAAGCGCAAGCCGCGCCATAAGAAGGCCGCTCCAGCGCTCCATGAGCCGTTTCTCGCACTTCCCGAATCCACAGCAGCTCCAGGCCCCCAGTCACCTGAGCCAATGGATCACGCCACGCCTATCCAACAGCCTATGGTTCAAGCCACGTCTACCCAACAGCCTGCTGTTCAAGCTACGCCTACCCAGCATTTCACGGTTCAAGCCATGCCTGCCAAACAGCCTACGGCTCGAGCTACGCCAGCCCAGCAGTCCACGGTTCGAGCCACGCCCACACAGCAGCCAACAGTTCAAACCACGTCTGTCCAGCGGTATGCCATTCAAGCCACACCTGTCCAGCCTCAGACGGCTAACTTCACGCCTGCCCCACCTCAGACGGCTCACGTCTTGCCTGTTTTGCCTAAGCTGTCAGAGGATGCAGCCCTGACTATTATGGTTACTGCCATTGTATGTGTGTGGGCACCACACACATCAGCGACAGCCCCTGACCTGCCTCAAGAGGGCAAAAGGACGCTCCCGAGTCTGTCTCTGAGTACTCCTGTGTAGTTCAAGAGGGCGGTACCGAGTCCCGTTACAACAAATCAAGAGGGCATTTCAGCGGGTTCCGACCCAAATCCTATGCCATTTCCCGAGGCCCTGAAGGGGGATTCTGACTCCAGCTCTGAGCCTGACCACTCAGATGTAACCCATCATGCCACAACAACGTTAATTCCTGAACTTCCTGTCTGCCTTGATCTGACCATGAAGGCCTTGCCTGAACCTTCTGTCTGCTCTAACACAACCATGGAGATTACCAAGGAATCTCCTGTCAGTCCAGAAACAATCACGGAGGCCACACCTGAGTTCTCTCTCTGTTCTGACACGACTATGGAGGTCATTCCTGAAATGTCTGTCCGCTTCGACATGACCACGAGAGTCACTCCTGAGCTTCATGTCTGCCTTAATATGACCACGAAGATCATCCCTGAGCTCCCTGTATTTGCTGTGATAGCCACTATAGAACCTTCAGAGGTAGTGACAAGTGCTACAGAACCTCCAGAGGTGTCAGTTGTAACCAGTAAAGAACTCTCTGCCCGTTCTATCACAGTCAGTAGGACTGTCCCTGAACCTTCCGTCTGCCCTGAAGCGATCACGGAGTTCATCCCTGAACTTTCTGTCAGCCTTGCACTCTCCGTCAGCCCCGAGCTTCTTGTCTGCCTTGAAGCAATCACGGAGATCATCTCTGAACTGTCTGTCAGCCATGAACTTTCTCTTTGCCCTACAACTGACACTGAGACTTTACCTGTCTACCCAATCTTCCCCGAAATAATTGCTGAGGGCACTCCTGAACGTCCGATCTGCCCAGAAACGATCACAGAGCTCACACCTGATTACCCTGTCTGCCATAAAACAATTACAGACATCACCCCTGAGTTCCGTGGCTGCCATGAAATAACCACTGAAGTGGTTTCCGGACTGTCCGATGGCCTCGATATCACCCAGAAGGAGGTTCTAGTCAGGACCTTCAAGGGTGTTCGCAAGCTTCGTGCTTGCCCCATTATGGTTCAAATTCCCATTATTAACCTCTCTCTCTCTTGTGTTTCAGTTGTTCCCGGTCGGCTCTGGAAGTCTTTGAGATTGTCTGTCCGGTTGTGGGAGTCATCCATGCTACAGTTTGAGTCCTCAGTTCCGCCCTGGCCGTCAGCACAGCCTGTTCCACCCTGGCCGTCAGCACAGCCTGTTCCGCCCTGGCCGTCTGAAAAGCTTGTTCCGCCCTGGCCGTCTGAAAAGCTTGTTCCCCCCTGGCCGTCTGAAAAGCTTGTTCCCCCCTGGCCGTCTGCACAGCTTGTTCTGCCCTGGCCGTCAGCTCAGCCTGTTCCGCCCTGGCCGTTTGCACAGCCTGTTCCGCCCTGGCCGTTTGCACAGCCTGCTTCCCCCTGGACATCTGTGCACTTACATTCACCGTGTTCACCTCCACTCCACGGACCTGGCCCTCCATCCCACCCCTTGGCTCGCCTCCCTCCTGAACTTCGAGATGTTGCTTTGAGTGTCTGGAATCCACTCCTTAGGAGGGGGGCTATGTCACGATGGGCAGCTGGAGTGCCCATGAAAGCCACTAGAGGGCACTCCACTCTGGACTCTGATCACTTGCACTCTCATTCATTCATACAGGACTACAATTCCCATAAGCCCCATACCATTCACTGATCACCGCACCAGCTGCACCTCATTCACCAGTCACTGATTACCGCACCAGCTGCACCTGATCACCCACACCATATAAGCAATGCTCACACTTCCATTCACTGCGAAGTATTGAGCTACATACTGTACCAATTCCGAGCATTTATGCCTGTGTTTGTTTTTCCTGTTTTGATTTTGCCTGTTCCCTGTTCGTTATCTGCCTGTCTTTGGATTTACTGCCTGTTTACTGACCACGATTCTGATTATCCCTATATACCTGTTTGCTGATCTTTGACCACTGCCTGTTTTACCACGTCTACTTTTAATAAAGCTGCAATTGGATCTCACTCCGCTGACTCATTTTTCATATTTTATATTATATAGTTTATATATAAACAAAAAACTCTATTTATTCTATGAGAGAGAGAGAGAGAGAGAGAGACAGACAGAGAGACAGAGAGAGAGAGAGAGAGAGAGATGCACCAATATATTGGCCGATAAAAGCAAATTTTCACTCTATTAGCTATCTGCTGATACCGATTATTGGCCGATATATCGGTGAATCTCTCTCTCTCTCTCTCTCTCTCTCATAGAATAAATAGAGTTTTTTGTTTAAATATAAACTATATAATATAATTTATATATATATATATATATATATATATATATATATATATAACAACTACACTTTACTCATCCTCATGTCCTTCCATATGCCAGGTTTTTAAAAATGTAAAAAATTAAAATAATAAGAAAATGTTTAAAAATAAATAAAATTAAAATTAATAAATTAATATTAATAATATATCTACCAGAACAGCACTATAGGCTTTGAACATCACATGAACATACAGGAAAACAGGTCTCATTGCATCCTACCGACTTAGATTAGACATAGATTTTATGGAAGTCAATGGCAACTGTCAGCTGTTTGGTTTCCGACATGCTTTAAAATATCTTCTTTTGTGTTCATTAGAAGAAGGAAATTTATACAACTTGAGGCTGAGTAAATGATGGCGGAATTTTCATTTTTGGGTGAACTGTCCCTTTAAATGAGCAGCAAGAAAATGGCAAAAGATTGAGTTAGTTTACTCTCACACGTCTGGTCACATGTCTTTATTCAACATCCTCTGTCACATGCATCTAAACCGTTTACTGATTCCACGCGGCTCCACGTTCAGTCATTCATTATCTCTGATGTCTTCTTTCACAGTGAAAGAATAAAACAGACAGACAACACATTGCCTTGTATGGTATTTTATGGTTTTTAAAGATCAACATATAGCCTAAGTATTAGCATAGTGTTTAGTTACATTATGTGAATATGTGCATCATAGAAATCGAGAATATATTTGTCTTTCAGTGTTTTTCTCATTTATTTTTCAATTATAGCTGTCGACTCTAATTACACACTGCATCTGTGGCCTTGTGAGAATGGGACAGCTATTTCAGGCCATGGTCACATGTGTTTTAGTTTATGAGTTATGACTTTAGTTTGGGCCGGTGTTTAGAAAGACATTAAATTTTAATATGAGCCAGTAATATGTTTTGAGAAGCACCGGGTGAAGACAGAGTTATTTATGCCCATGCAAAAGTGATACCAGTATAAATATGTAAATCTCTTTGAATATTTGACTTTAATACTATTTAAAACTATATTCAGCTCATTATTTTTTAATTTACTTCATTACATTAGCTTCATAAAAACATGTTACAGGAATACACTGATTCCTTTAAACAATAGTGAAGAGCTTTTGTGTGCGTTGTTATTAAATGAATACTTTTATTATAATATTGTAATATAGCCTGACATCTTTAATACCAAAGGGTTGGGGTCAGTAAGATTTCTTTGAAAGAAATTAATACTTTTATTCAGCATGCATGCATTAAGTTAGGACATTTCACACTGTTAAAAAAAAAATTTCTATGCTTTTATTAAACTTTCTATTTATATGCATCAAATAATCCGGGAAAAAAAGAGTTTCCAGAAAAACATTCAAAGGTAATAAAAAATATAATTTATTTGACCAAATCTGAAGTAATTGCGGCTAAAATTCAGCTTTATCATCAGGAAAATATAATGAAATTGAAAACAGCTCATTTAAATTGTAATAATATTTCACAACATATCAAATAATAATGTTAATAATATGTTAATACAAACACACACTCTTCAACAACAACAACAAACCACTTAAAGTGTGTGTTAACATATATATATTATAATAATAATATATTAATAATATGTTAATACACACACACTTCAAGCATTTTGTTGTTGTTGTGAGAGAAGTTCCTATTTATATATATAAATATATATATAAATATATATATATATATATATATATATATATATTGAAGGGGTGGATTCTGGAATTTTGAAGCGGCCTCAATTGTTAGACCAGATGTGGTGTTTAGGACTCCACATTGGCCTTTAAGGGGGAACTGAAGGGTCCACTGCCGCTTCAACATATATATTTTGAGCGATTTATCACGAAATTATCTTTCTAAATATTGAATTATTTATAATGACTAACTTCAACTTATGTTAAAGCCTTTAATTTCCTTTTCATTTTCAAACACTAGAAAATAATGATATATATTGTCTGTACCTCTGACTGAGAGAAAAGTACAACTTATCCATATGTTTTAAGAAAGTTTCCTGTTCAGAGCAGAGCTCAGATCAACTTCAGCCTTGAAGAAGCTGTGAATCTTGTGTATCTATGTATGTGCGCTCAGTGTTCTGTACAGGTCCGTTATGGGTACTGGTGGACAACTGGGACTCTGCTTGAGACGTGCAGACGCCTTGTCCAGACTTAACAGGACATCCTGTGCCTAACTTCAGGGTCTGATTGTCAGCATCATGATGGAAGGAGATATGCTTCTGACTATTTGTCCATCTGTGGAAAATTAACAGTTTTGTCTAGTTTTCTTAAACAATCAGTATCTCAGTAATGACGTAGTTAGTGGACTCTGTTAGAGTATAATTGTTGTGGAAATGTGAATGAGAGCGGCCTACGAACTCCTTGTGAGACATATCTGGTCTTTTCGGTCTTTAACTGTAAAATCCCCTACAGTTTATGGTGGAGAATCCACGGGCAATCATTCCTCGGTGACATCCCTGGCTAAACAACAAACAAGGTAGGAAGTTGTTTTATTATTTTTGCTAGGACTGTCTGGAGTGGAAGTGGTGGAGAGAAAGGGGAGCGATGGGGTTCACTCAGACGTGAGGGCCCATGCATCTTCCAGAGGTCGATGTTGAGGTTCCAGTTCTTTTTCGCTTGATACGCTGTGCAAGGCGGGCGCTCCGGGGAGAACTCTGGATGGGACACTTTGGGACACAATTCTTAGTAGTAAAAATGCAAATGTCTGATATCAACAATTACATTGTTACTAGTGCAAATGTCTATTCTTGATATCAACAATTGAATTGCTACTAGTAAAAATGTTAATTTCTGATATCATGAATGTGATTGTTACTAGTAAGAAAGCCGTTTTAGATATCAGAAATTATATTGATATCAGGAATTCATTTTCAGATATCAGAAATGAACATTTTTTACTAGTAGCAATTCAATTGCTGATATCAGAAATGAACATTTTTACTAGTAAGAATTGTATTCCTGATATGAGAAACTGGAATTTCAACTAGTAAGAAATTAATTCTTGATATCAACAATTGAATTTGAATGGCAGTCTATGGCGAGATTTCACCAGTAAAAATACAATTCTTGATATTAACAATTAACTAGTAACTAGTAAATTAATAGTTTATACTAGTGGAGATTGAATTGTTGATATCAAGAATGAACGTTGTTACTAGTGGAAATCTAATTCCTGATATCAAGAATTAACATTTCAATTAGTGAAAGTTCATATCCTGAAAATGAATGCGGGCACATCAAAAACACTGCTGAATATCAAGCAAGTAGATCATTTAAATGGCAAAAGTGAGACTGCCAGTGTCAAAAAGACCCAGATTTGTAATTTCTAAATTCCCTGATATGTGGGTAAAAGTAAATATAAAAATGATGTTTAATTCAAAAGTGCATGTCAATTCTGGCAAAGTCTGAAGCTGGGCCACAGTCAAAAGATATCAGACAAAAGTCTGATGTTGCAAGTTTATGGAAAATGTAACCAGTCCTGAAAGCCACAGAGTCTCTCTCTCTCCATCTTATTCAAAGTCAGCTATAAATGCTGGTATCTTAGCCGGTGTTATAAGTGATAAGATATTTATTTACAGTAAAAGCATAGGGTGCCAGTTGAAAATCATTGACAAAGATGTTAAAGAAATGAAGAGGGCAATGTTAAATGTGACAAAGTAAAATGAAATGTCTTTAAATACAGACCCGGAATAATAGAAGTGACTATTTTGGCAAATTTATTTTATGACCAGTAACTTTTTTTTGTCTCATCCTAGTCACCACCATGCACAGGGCGGATGGTTCCAGTTAAAGATGTAGCAGAACATTACACTGAATGGATAAATAAATTCACAGAGTATAATCTCAGCATTGATATGTTCCTACTTTAAAGATGTCTAATGACTTTTAGTGATTAAATACTGCTGTAATTTACCCGTTTCCCTGTTGTAACACTATTAGGCAGTCCAATGGCTGTGGTAGCTCTTGAATGCATTTCCCTTAAGCTCAACAAAACACCTGATTCTGTTGAAGAAAACAGTCAAAGATTCTGCAATGGGAAAGAGTGGTTACCAGTGTGCACGAGGTGATTTCTCAATGACGGGTAAGATCCTCTTTGGCCAGACAGGGGACAACCTAAGGCAGGGGGTTACGGCCGCCACTGGGCATCTACCCTGAAGGGACGTGTTATATGTGAGATGGGTATGAGAGTGGAGCGGATGTCTGTGATGTCTGACTTAACAGGACATCCTGTGCCTACGTTCAGGGTCTGATCATCAACATCATAATGGAAGGAGAAATGCTTCTGACTATCTGTCCATGTGTGGAAAATTACCAGTTTTGTCTAGTTTTCTTCACCAATCAGTATCTTAGTAATGACGTAGTTAGTGGACTAACTAGTTAGCAACCTACGAAGTCCTTGTGAGACTTGAAGCTGATGAAACTGCAAACTATTCTTCAGTAAAATTTTCTTCAATTTATTTTTTTAAACTCTGACTCCGGGTCTTCATTTATCATATCTGGTCTTTTGGGTCTTTAACTGTAAAATCCCCAACAATATATATATATATATATATATATATATATATATATATATAAACATGTCACTGTCAATCATATTAATTTATCACGATTATACTGTAGACATACAGCAACTCGCACTGTGAATTAACAATTAACCACAGCAACTGCAATACTCGAAAACGTAACTATTTTTTATAGCTTTATGTGTCAGAAATGTGTCATAAAAGTGTGAAATGTACGCATGGACAGAGATTTCTTCTATACAATATAAACTGTGTGTAAACCGTCCGGGCGGAACCAAAAGCCGTCGCTGTAAGACACGTCAGCTGAAGCACCCGGACACATTAAACTGACGCACCGCTCCGGCTTCCTTCTCATTTCAGCAGTCAGGTGTACTTTCTGCGCTTCCCTGCGTCTTGTAAACACTAGGTATATTTCACATTTGCGTGGATGTGTTTGTGTCAGTAAAGCGCGGCTCGTTTGAACTCGCAGAACTGTGTGTTTGTTCCGTCATTCGTGTTGTTCATTGATTCAGTAATGTCATGTGGTGTGTCATCATAGTGCAAGGTAACCATGAATCGGTGTATTTCCTCCTTATGTGATCCTCACTTCTAATGCACATCTTTTGGTTATGTTTACTCAGCTTTACGTGATATAAAAGTCTGTCTTCTTCATCTGTGATGTGTCTCCAGTGAGATGTGATGCTGTTTCAGCTGTTCTCATTGCTTTGTGTCCATTCAGGTGTTTTGGAGACATATTTGGATTAATGCCTGGCAGATTAAGATGGAGCTGTCTCAATCTCTCACACACAAGAACGGCAGGCAGAGGAAGCTCATGGTGTCCGGCTTGGATATGCGCGCAAGGGAGTCCAAGCTAGAAGTTGAGGATGACGAGGAGCCTTTACTTCCAAACACGGACAATAACAGGGTTGACGGACGACCGAAGGTGTCCAATGGGATCAAAGGAGAGCTGGGCAATTTAGCGCTGTTACTGTTCTTGTATGTTCTTCAGGGCATTCCTCTGGGCCTGGCCGGGAGCATCCCTCTCATCATGCAGAGTAAGAGCGTCAGCTACAAGGACCAGGCCTACTTCAGCTTCGTCTTCTGGCCCTTCAGTCTGAAGCTGCTGTGGGCTCCTCTGGTGGACTCGCTGTACCTGCGGCGGTTCGGCAGGAGGAAGTCGTGGCTGGTGCCCACTCAGTACCTGCTGGGGCTCTTCATGCTGTACCTGTCCTTCACGGTGGACTCCATGCTGCAGACGGACGGACAGAGGGGGCCGGATGTGATCACTCTGACCGCCGTCTTCTTCATGCTGGCTTTCCTCGCCGCCACGCAGGACATTGCCGTGGACGGCTGGGCTTTGACTATGCTGTCCAGGGAGAATGTGGGTTATGCTTCCACTTGTAACTCTGTGGGTCAGACGGCGGGATACGTCCTGGGAAACGTGCTGTTTCTGGCTCTGGAGTCTGCCGACTTCTGCAACAAGTATCTGAGGTTCGAGCCTCAGGACCGCGGCATTGTAACGCTCTCGGGTATATTCAACAACGGCATTATTCGTTGTTTATTTACTTATATATGCATGTTTGTATATATTTGTGTGTATTTGTGTTTTTATGTGTATATTTGTGTGTGTGTGTTTGTATGTGAGTATGTTTGTGTGTGTGTTTGTATATGAGTTTATGTATGTGAGTATGTATGTGTTTGTGTATGTGTGTGTGTGTGTGTTTGTATACATGTTTTTTAATGTGCGTTTGTGTGTTTTGTATGTATGTGTATGTGTTTATGTATTTGTCTTTTTCTGGGTGTGTGTGTTTGTATGCATGTTTTATATATGTGTGTGTGCATTTGTGTTTGTTTGTGTGTGTTTGTATGCATGTTTTATATATGTGTGTGTGTTTGTTTGTATGCATGTTTTATATATATGTGTGTGTGTTTGTTTGTGTGTGTTTGTTTGTGTGTGTTTGTATGCATGTTTTATATATATGTGCGTGTGTGTTTGTTTGTGTGTGTTTGTATGCATGTTTTATATGTGTGTGTGTGTTTGTATACATGTTTTTTAATGTGCGTTTGTGTGTTTTGTATGTATGTGTATGTGTTTATGTATTTGTCTTTTTCTGGGTGTGTGTGTTTGTATGCATGTTTTATATATATGTGTGTGTGTTTGTTTGTGTGTGTTTGTATGCATGTTTTATATGTGTGTGTGTTTGTTTGTATGCATGTTTTATATATATATGTGTGTGTGTGTGTGTTTGTTTGTGTGTGTTTGTATGCATGTTTTATATATGTGTGTGTGCATTTGTGTTTGTGTGTTTGTATGCATGTTTTTTATGTGTGTGTATTTGTTTGTGTGTGTTTGTATGCATGTTTTATATATGTGTGTGTGCTTGTATGCATGTTTTTTATGTGTGTGCATTTGTGTTTGTGTGTTTGTATGTGTGTTTTTTGTGTTTGTGTGTGTTTGTATGCATGTTTTATATATGTGTGTGTGTGTGTATTTGTGTTTGTGTGTTTGTATGCATGTTTTATATATGTGTGTGTGCATTTGTGCGTGCACGTTTTTGTGATTTGAGGACACTTGTATAATGACATGTGTATAACACTGGTATTACAACACAAACATTTCATGCATCATATTTCAAATAGCTTTAAAAACATACTAAACAATGATTTATAAAAATGTAAAAATGCAGAACATTTTCTGTGATGGGTAGGTTTATGTAGGGGGACAGAATGTACAGTTTGTACAGTATAAAAACCATTACACCTATGGAAAGTCCTCACTTTGATAGCAAAACAAACCTGTGTGTGAGAGTGTGTGTGTGTGAGAGTGTGTGTGTGTGTGTACATAAAGTTTGTGATCAGTAAGATTAAAAACAAAGATTTATTCAGCAGTGATTGTATTAAAATGATCAAACATGACCGTAAAAAAGTTTAACACGTTACAAAACATTTCTATTTTAAATAAATTCTAAAAGAAATCATGTGACTAGAGATGCAGGTTTACTTATACTTTGTACTTTGTTCTGTTCTCAGATTTCTTGTTTTTCTGGGGGATTGTGTTCATGGTATCCACCACTCTGGTTGCTATCCTGAAACAGGAAAACAGCAGACCGCATCACACTAAGAAGAAGCCTAAGGAGGAGACGACGCAGGGCGTTATGGAGACTTACAAACTTCTGGTGTCCATCATTAAAATGCCCACTGTCTTTACCTTCTGTGCTCTTCTGCTTACTGCTAAGGTAACGTGTCACTCAGCCGAGCTTCACCCTCGTCATCTTCCTGTTTTAATTGCTGTGACTTTGGTATTATATTATGCAAAATTGATCTGATTCATCCCTCTTCGTCTGTACTTTCAGATGGGTTTCTCTGCAGCGGACGCAGTGACGGGACTAAAGCTAATAGAAGCCGGTGTTCCTAAAGAGCAGCTGGCTCTGCTGGCGGTTCCCATGGTGCCTCTGCAGATCCTGCTGCCTCTGATCATTAGTAAATACACAGCTGGGCCACGTCCACTTGACATTTTCTACAAGGCCTTCCCATTCAGGTACAATCTAAATCCACACACATGCCGTGACTCTTGAGTGTAAGAGCTGTGATGTACGCGGGAAACACGTGCATTGTATGAAGTAATAGGATACGTGTGGGTTGTGTTCCTCAAAGGCTGCTGATTGGTCTAGAGTACGCCCTGCTGGTCTGGTGGACCCCAAGTGTTCGGCAGGAGGAGGGATTTCCACTGTATTATTATGCTGTTGTGCTGCTGAGCTATGCTACACATCAGGTTTGTTCAAATTCATTTTTTCAGCAGTTTAATCAATGACTTGGAGGCATATATATATATATATATATGTGTGTGTGTTTATATGTTAACAAATAAAACCTTATTGTAAATTGATACCAATATGATATTATCATATAATTACATAACTCACAAATGAAATAAATCGATAAAATAAAACACTA
This sequence comes from Zacco platypus, assembly GCA_038088235.1. Lineage (NCBI taxonomy): Eukaryota > Metazoa > Chordata > Actinopteri > Cypriniformes > Xenocyprididae > Zacco > Zacco platypus. Next base: position 30,396,208 of record CM076075.1, read on the forward strand.
TATATATATATATATTAATATTTGTATATATATATATATATATATATATATATATATATATATATATATATATATATATATATGTGTATATTTATATGTATATATTTATATATATATTTGTGTATATGTGTATATATATATATATATATATATATATATATATATATATTAATATTAATATATATATATATATTAATATTTATATATATATTAATATTTATATATATAAATATTAATATATATATATATAAATATTAATATGTATATATATATATTAATATTAATATATATATAAATATTAATATATATATATATAAATATACACAAATATATATATAAATATATACATATAAATATACACATATAAATATATATATATATATATATAAATATATATACATATAAATATATTAATATATATATATATATATATATATATATATTTATTTATTAATATATATAAATATATTAATATTAAAATATAAATGTATTATTTATATATATATATATATATATTAATATATATATATTTATATAAATATATAAATATACACATAAATATATATATAAATATATACATATAAATATACACATAAATATATATATATATATATATAAATGTATATACATACATATAAATATATATACATACATATAAATATATTAATATATATAAATATATATACATACATATAAATATATATATATAAATATATATATATATAAATATATATATATATATATATATTTATTAATATATATAAATATATTAATATTAAAATATAAATATATTATTTATTTATATATATATATATATATATATATATATATATATATATATATATATATATATATATATATATATATATATATATAAATATAAAGAGAACCTATGTTACTTTTTAATATATAAAAGCATGTACATATATATAAAAATATCATATGTGTAGAAATACATAATGTTTTGAATTAATTATATTTATAATATAAATATATTACAATTATATAATAGGACCAAAACATCATAACTGAAATAACAAATTAAATTTTATATATATATTTATATATTTATATTATACGTATACTAAAAATTAAACAATATTATAATGCATCGCAAATAAAAATGTATATATAATGTTTGTAACATACAAGTGTAAATAATAATAATAATAACAATAAAAAAAGTACAAGTAAGTAAACTGCCATTTCATAATATAATATTATTTCAGCGATTAATTGACCATTTAGAATTAAATCGGCACACTTGGGGCAGGATGTTGCACTTCTATTCATTGTAAAATGTCTTTCTCCACTAGGTGGCAATATACAGCATGTATGTTGCCTGCATGGCCTTTCATGCCAAGGTCAGCGACCCTGTGATAGGTGGCACCTACATGACCCTTCTGAACACGGTGACTAATCTAGGAGGGAACTGGCCCTCCACTGTCGCCCTGTGGCTGGTGGACCCTCTAACCTCTAAGCAGTGCCAGGGAGCCTCCGGGCAGACGTGCGGCTCGGTCGAAGAAGCAGGGGTAAGCGTTTGATTCCATCTTTTATTTCCCTAGTACTTGACCGTCTACTTTAACCTGTCGTGATGTTGTCTTCAGCTCTGTGTCCGAGAGGGCGGTGCGTGCGTGACGGCGTTGGACGGTTACTACGTGGAGTCTGTGGTGTGCGTTCTGATTGGTCTCTGCTGGTGGATCTTCTTCGGAAAGAAAATGAAGCGGTTACAAGATGAGAGTCCCTCTGCGTGGCATTGCAGGGTGGCTAAATAACAATCTCTACTGGACTCTATTGTGTCTCGTTTTAAAGTTACTCCATGCCTTGGCCTCTCTTTCCCTCTCCGAGTCACTGCTTGTTTTTGTCACGCTACAGCAGGCCTGTAGTCAGGCTTTAAACTCTGAAATGGTTTAATTATTAAATTATTAGCAGCATATCCGTTCCAATATCCCCAAAAACCAGAGCTTTAATTCAGAAGTGAACATCTGTACAGATTCATGAGAGTAACAGCATGACATTCACTGCTCAGTTGCCTATTTAATCAAGCATTTGTCTTACAAATACTTGAGGTCCTGTGCCTTGCACATTTCTGTTTTTAGTATGATACAGGTTTTTTTTAAAAAAAACAAAACTTGAGTGTTCTGATATCGTACATGAATGATTACTTTCCCATTACAGCTTTTTTCTTTTCTTTTTTTTTCTCAAAGAATCGATTCTAGTTGAGCACTTCAGGTGAAATGTTAATATTTTTTTTTACTGCAATGACATCATCTTTTACGTGATTGTGAATGAAACTGATTGTACGACTACTGAAATCGGTTAGAGAGGGTTTATATTAATTTCATTGTATTCTTTTATGTCTATAAATCACGGACTTTAGCAAGGCCAGGAAAAAACATTATTGATGGAGACTGTATTTAATTTTTCTCATCTTAATTTTTAATTTGATCCTTTTCTGTGTATTTTTTATGGTCAGTGATATTAATGCAGTTTGAAAGTGTGTGACTGAACTTACTATTCGTGAAACCAACTATTTGTTTGCTAGTTTCCATAATCCATGGCAACAAAGTCAATCATTAGATTTTCTATAAATTATTTAGGGTACGTTTACACGACAATATGGAAGCCCGTTTCTGTTACTTAAAAAAAAAAAGATAAAAGAGATAAAAGGTCAGAATTCTGTGATAAAAGGTCGGAATTCTGAGATAGAAGGTCTGAATTCTAAGATAAACATCCGAATTCTGAGATAAAAAGTCGGAATTCTGAGATAAAATGTCAGAATTCTGACATAAACATCGGAATTCTGAGATAAAATGTCGGAATTCTGAATTAAAAAGTCAGAATTCTGAGATAAAATGTCAGAATTCTGAGATAGAAGGTCTGAATTCTAAGATAAACATCAGAATTCTGAGATAAAAAGTCGGAATTCTGAGATAAAATGTCGGAATTCTGAATTAAAAAGTCAGAATTCTGAGATAAAATGTCAGAATTCTGAGATAAAAGGTCGGAATTCTGAGATAGAAGGTCTGAATTTCTAAGATAAACATCAGAATTCTGAGATAAAATGTCAGAATTCTGAGATAAAAGGTCGGAATTCTGAGATAGAAGGTCGGAATTTCTAAGATAAACATCAGAATTCTGAGATAGAAGGTCTGAATTCTAAGATAAACGTCGGAATTCTGAGATAAAAAGTCGGAATTCTGAGATAAGTCGGAATTCTGAGATAAAATGTCGGAATTCTGAGATAAAAGGTTGGAATTCTGAGACAAAAAGTCGGAATTCTGAGATTAAAAAGTCGGAATAATCTTTTTTTTTCATTGGCTGAAACGGGCTTCCATACGACAACGATGAACTAAAAACGGAAAATATTTCCCTTGCGTTTTTCACGTACAGACAACAACATTATCAAAACGATCTCCGTTCACACGGATTTCCACCCTCACTCGGAACATTTTTTATAACGGTTACTTTTTTGGAATATGACAAAGCGACCTCATAGGACGCCTCACGAGGCAGTAATACGCATGCGCATGATGTCATACTTTCCACAGAATCGCTTTTTTGTAGTTTACACAAAGACGACAACGTTATATTATTCAAAAACTTGCACTTTGAAACTCCTTTTCAAAAGTTTGCATTTTCAGGCCCCCAAAACGCAGTTGTCGTGTAAATGAACGGTGAAAACGCATAAAAATCTTCCCGTTTTGAGTTGAAATCGGTGTCGTGTAAACGCCCCCTTAGATTTCAGCAGTGGAGCGGAAATCATTGATTAAAGTCTGTTTTTGGTGGACGTAGATAATTATACAATCACCAGCACTTTTATTACAAGTTGGTTCTCGATGAATAGAGGAAATTTATGAAGATGGTTCACCCAAAAATGACAATTTGTGTTATTTCAAACCTGCCAGGATCATCTTTTGGAGTTCCACGGAAATAGGAAGCCAGAAGTTTGAAACAACATGGTCTGAGTGACAAAAATGTTCATTTTTGAGTAAACCATCCCTTTAAAATCCTGCACTAACATTTCCTTTGTTTTTGTAATGCTCAATAAATATCCTTTTTCATTTGTTGTATGTCATATGGGGAAGAGAGGTTCGAGGAGAGGGTTTGGACTGTTGTAAATACTTGTAAACTGTTCCAAGAAATGTTTTTATCAACATTCCCAAAGTATGTAAAAAAAAATACAATAAAGGCATATCTTATATACAAATAAATAAAATGAATATTTGATCCATTTATTTTAAGCTTTCTACAAGGTATGTATGCGAAACTAAAAAGGCGTCTATTTTGGCCTAGCTGCTACCCTTTATCAGTGGGCGGGGCTTAATTTGTAGTTCTTCCTCTATAAACAACATGCCGTCAGGTTCAGAGACTGCAGACGTGAACGAGGACGACAAGCCCTCCAAAAATGTCATTACGCGTTTATCACAGTTCGCTGACGATAACTTAAACATTGTTCGGGTAAGTAGCAATTTTGAACAATACACGTCATCTGATTTCATTTTAATGGTGTAGAAATAAAACTGCCCACGTATCGAGATACTGAGGTTTGTGAACTACAACTACCAGCTATATGAAAACTGCTAATGCAATGTTATATTCATTGTGTTATCTCGTGATTTGCATATATTTAATGACGTGTTGCCCTACAGAACATCAGCACGTGTCTTGGTCTCGCGGGTCTTCTCATCATCGCGAGGAGCATCAGACTGGTAAATGCACAAACAAGACTTTTGTTTCATGCACTTCCTGAGATGCCAAGTCTGCAGTTTTCCTGGTTTTAGACTCCTCTCCCACTTGCAGTGGCATTTCTTCTCTGATGACGTGTTTACTGGCGCGAGGGCGGGGCAATCTGTCACTCACGTTTTTCCTATAGGGATTTAAAAAACAACAACTCTTTGTTTTGTTGAAGAGTTATAAGCCGTGAACCAGGCCAATCAGCTATGAGGTGAATCTCAACACGACAAACTTTGGTTTGAAGCAAAAAATATTTGTGAAAATCGGACCAAAAAAGATTAAAGTATTTAACGGCTTTAGTGAGGGAAAGAACTACAATCCCATGAAGCATTGCAAACCCGCATTATCAAATTAAGAATGACGGAGAAGTGACTCTTTTATATAAATGTAAATATATTTTGTTAATTGTAAAATATGCACGCATACAAACATTTCAGTATTTTAAGAGCGTAGAAAGAACGGCGTTCGCAGTACTTCACGAGAGTGGGCGGAGCTATTTTGGTGCATGATGCGACTCTGATTGGTGTAATTTCTGTACAGCATCATGGGTAATGTAGTTTTTCATCAGGAATTCCACTGTTAAACAATAATTTTTTTTAATTAGCTTAAATAATGCGGCGTGACTGCTTTAACAAAAGCAAATGCCATCGATTGACAACCTCGTAGCTCACAGTAGAGCTGTCCTTAAAGTTTTGTATGTTATCGTTCAAAATCAGTTTCCCTATGGATAAAATGAATTGAGTTTTTTCTCCAGAAGATGACTGTTGCGCTTTATTGCACTGTTTGTGGCTCCCTCGAGATTTTCCTGTGGGTTTTTATAGTGATGTTTTTCAATTTATGAGAAAAATAGGGTCTGTGGTAAACATAAGTTGACGTTTCTTGAATGTTTTGTTCTACAATATTTAATATATATATATATTTTTTCTTTTTTTTTAAAGGGTTAGTTCACCCAAAAATGAAAATTCAGTCATTAATTCCTCCTCCTCATGTCGTTCTACACCCGTAAGATCTTCGTTCATCTTCAGAACACAAATGAAGATATTTTTGATGAAATCCGATGGTTCAGTGAGTCTCTATTGACAGAAAGATAATGAACACTTTCAATGTTCTAAAACATATTTAAAACAGGTCATGTGAGTACAGTGGTTCAACCTTAACATTATAAAGTGACGAGAATACTTTTTGTGCACCAAAAAAACAAAATAACGACTTTTCAACAACATCTAGTGATGGACGATTTCAAAACACTGAATCGAATCTTTACGAATCTTTTGTGTCGAATCAGTGGTTCAGATCGCATATCAAACTGCCAAAGTCACGTGAACTATTGAAATTTCAAAACTCTTATGATGTAACGAAGCCTCGTTTACTGAAATCACGTGACTTTGCCGCTCCGAACCACTGATTCGACACAAAAGATTCGTAAAGCTTCATGAATCAGTGTTTTGAAATCGTCCATCACTAGATGTTGTTGAAAAGTTGTTAATTTTCTTTTTTTGGCGCACAAAAAGTATTCTCGTCACTTTATAATATTAAGGTTGAACCACTGTAGTCACATGACCTGTTTTAAATATGTTTTAGAATCTTTCTGGACATTGAAAGTGTTCATTATCTTTCTGTCAATAGAGACTCACTGAACCATCGGATTTCATCAAAAATATCTTCATTTGTGTTCTGAAGATGAACGAAGATCTTACGGGTGTAGAACGACATGAGGGAGAGGAATTAATGACAGAATTTTCATTTTTGGGTGAACTAACCCTTTAAAAAATTTGCATTTTTGAAGTGTGTGTGTGTAATTTACTTTGTAGAAAAAAAACATCCAATTGTCTTCAACTTTATTTATTAGTCTTCCTGGTTCTGACGTTTCTCCGCAAACCACAACAATTCAACAAACTGACAAATTCCCTGTGAATTTTGTCTCGTTTGAGAAGCTGTAGCTTCATGAAAACATCCCTGTTATCTGTCAGGTAACTGGGACATTATTTTTTCAATATCAAAGAAACGACTACATTTAAATAGTTGTCAATGGGAAAACATGCTTTCAGCCGGTGGGGTGATGTAGTTTTGCCATTCACCAGCAGAGGCTCCCAATGCCCTGGAATAATATCAATGTTTCCTGTGTTTGCTCTGCAGATTACAAAATTCGGCTCGGCCGCTGATATTCCAGCTCGGTTCATTGAGAGAAACATCAGTATCCGAGGAAAAGTGAGAAATGTCACAGAGAAAGGGCTTGAAGTGGAACACATTCCCATTTATGTCCCTCTGCTCTGTCGTCTGCTTGCTAAACGTAAGTAACCACACGAACCCCCCGTGCAGTCCTTCAGGAAGACCCCCTCACTCGCTTTAATTAAATGTCCTATCAGTCGGCCTGCACATTTATTTTACAGCTGTCACCGGGATCTGAACAGCTGCTCTCAGTCTTTAAAAGCCCGTTCCTCTTAGAAACAGTTCTCGTAATTGTGCGTCTCCAGCTGTGTCAGAAAATGTAGAGAAGTTTTCACTCTCTCTCTGCCTTTGAACTTGAATCATTTCATCTTTTCATTTTTCATCATTTAGCAGACGCTTTTATCCAAAGCGACTTACAAGGGGAGCAATTAGGGGTTAGGTGTCTTGCTCAAGGGCACTTTAGTCATGTTGTCAAAGGTGGAGAGAGTGCTGTTCATTCACAATCCCCACCTTCAATTCCTGCCGGCATGGGAATCGAACCGGCAACCTTCAGATTACAAGCCCGACTCCCTCACCACTAGGCCACGACTACCACGAAGCCCATTCGCTTATTAGTCTTTTAACTTCAGTCATTGAAGCATAAAAGATTCTTCTCTCCCGTCGTCCACACGTTACACTCCAAATCTTGCGAAATGCAAATTAATCTCGTTTCGCCGCCGAATCAAATTGCTGCTGGGTTATTAACATTCGCTCATTTACAAGATCGCGTTTCAAATTAATCTCTGTAAAGCAGTTAGTGAAGGGAGGCCGTCGGTGTAATTCTATTACGCTCCAGACGTGCCTTCACAATGAGTTTAGACGGGATCTAAATGTGCTTTTCTAACACTACACCAGACACAGATCAGCTCTCTGAAGTTTCAATGAGGGGATCAGATCTGTCAGTGTCACTGTGTTTCACAGATGGCCGTGTTAAGCTTGACCTCGCGGTGCTTGTGCCATATGGACGCGTCTAGCTTTCTCCTGGACATCACAGAGACTGAAACTCGTATCAGGGAAGCATTATGGGGTGAGGCTGTGTTGTTGATGCCGTCATTTTACGCCAGACTGCTTCACAAACGAGGGTCAATTCAGTGCTGGATTTGCTCATGACGGCACCATTCCAGTTAACAACTGGTTACCAAAATCTGGGAGACCTCTGAAGGGGAGGGGGGAGGGGGAGGGGGGGGGGTTGTTGTATTATTATGATGATACATAAACAAAAAAGCAACATTTTAACAGTGTTTACAGTTGCTATGTCCGACAAGTCATGTGCTCTCACGCCACACATCATGTTCTCACGCAGTGAAAATACAGTTTCATATTTGAAATATTGTAATTTTTTAAAAAAGTTTAATCAATAAATAGCGTCTAGTGTGTGTTTAATGTGTGGTGACAGATCGCTGTAGCTCCTCGTGAAGCGATCATCTCTTCATACTAGTTCATTTATAGCATCAAATAAACATGAATGAACATCAGAAGGAATGTTGTTTCAAGCGCGGAAAGACGTGAGGACACACAATTTATCAAGTTCAAGTTCACCAACGTTAATCTACTAACTCCCCTGACTGCTTTGTCGGACAAAATGGCGGATTCGGGGTTATGATTGGTCAGTTGAACTGTTTGCGAAGGGTCACTTCTAGCAGTGATGCTGCTACTTGCGCAGATGTCAACTGTAGGTTGCCAGGTTGAGGTCAAAAATGGGTTGAAATTTGTATGATTGTGCGAGTAGAACGTGTTTCATACAGGATCTGGCAACTGGACACCCTTGGAATAATATATTGATGTGATTTTCATATGACGAGGTTTGGGCCATACAAATTATGGGAGTTTCCCGGGGGAATTAACAAAACGGGAGGGGGGGGCGTGAGATGGGTGTGAAATAAGGGAGACTCCCAGTAAAAACGGGAATGTTGACAGGTATGGACGACACATGCTAGTGATGAGTTGATCAACTCCACAGCAACTACATCAATTTATCCACTAACCGTTCAGAAACGTCTAAAAGTTGGAACTTCTTCCTGAGTCTCTCCATCAGTGTCGACTCCGGTTTGAACAATGTAAGGATGAACACTTTCCTCATTTTGTCTGCGTGAGATTCTCCAGCTTTGTTGTTGTTGAGCTGTTAAAGCTCCGCCCTCTTCTGGAGCAGCAGCTCATTTGCATTTAAAGAGACACACACAAAAACTGCGTGTTTTTTCTCACACCCAAATAGAGGCAAATTTAACAAGCTTTAATAAATGATCTGTGGGGATTTTGAGCTGAAACTTCACATTCTGGAGACACCAGAGACTGAGATTACATCTTGTGAAAAAGGGCTTTATAGTTCCCCTTTAAATCCCTTAGAAGGCTCACAGCTTTATAGTGGCTCTGTAAACAATCTTCCCATGGTAAAAGCACTTTGAAATGAAGTCTTGTTGATAGAGCTGTTGGTTGGCTAGAGGTGACGCCTCATTCTGACTTCAGCAGGTCAGCCTGTGACTCTCCTGGACGTCCGTCTGGCCGGAGTGGAGGTGACCTCAGAAGGGCACGACTGGATCGTTCAACAGCTGAAACCGGCAGAGACCGTGTGGCTCCGACTGATCGCTCGACAGAACGAGACCCTCCACTGCCTAGTGTCAGTTAACAGGGTAAGTGAGGTTTACCAGATTAGCACAGAGTCAGATGTCACTGTGAAAGTTGTTAGTTTGACAAATGAGAGGCTTTAATAAAGACACTTCAGAGCAGTCGTGGTTTTCAATCTTTTCAACTGCTTGGCCCAATTATACACAACAATTGTCTAGCTAGATAAATATGTTTTGCTTAAACTTTGGAACTGATTAAATATTTTAGAGCTTGGCATAACTAAGAGAAATGTGATATTATTGGAATATTACTTAATATAGAAATGGCCATGGAGTTATACAAATTTATTAATTTGCACCCACTTCAACAAGTTGACATTAGAAGTTAAAATAAGAAGTTCCTTGATTTGTAGTTGTTTTAGTCTATTTTAATGCTTATTTTAAGTTATTTTGAGTCAACTTGAAGCCAAAGACTTCATATACAGAAAGACGATGCACTCGTATATTATGAAAGAGAAAGTGCAACGCGCAATATGGTGGAACAAGTCCCGCCTACTAAATAAAAGAGCCAATCGCTGATTGGTAAAGTCTTGCCATCAGAAGCTCCGGTTGATGTAGAAACCATCATGGTGATATTTTTAGGGGATTTTATGGTACTAAATTATATTTATGCTGTAGTTATAATCCATTTATTACGTGTTAGCCATTTTTTGAGCATAGAGAGAAAAATATAATGAATCTTGAATGCAATCTTAAGTTTTTCTCTTTTTAAAGAAGACACTTTAAAGATTATTGCTGAAGTGAAAAAAAAAGTAAAAAAAATAAAGGCCTTAAAGTTATAGAACTTTAAGTTTATTACGAAAAATGCAGAAAAATGCCATTTTCAGTTTTTATACGAAATATTTTCCAAAACATGTTTTACTCTAAAATCGCGATTAAAATCAAAGCCATAAATCTAAACAAGTTTTGTTCCAAATTTGAAGTTGATATCTCAAAAAAAAATGAGCTTACCGTAAGATTTTGTTTGGACGCAACGTTTCCACTTGCTGAAATTCGTTTTACATTCATTTCCAATTCTGTTATTTTTGACTGCGAACAGTACAATTATGACATAGCAAGTGCCAAAACCTTTACAAAGTCTCTTACGATGAATTTAAAACATTTTAAAAAACCAAAACGTAAAATTTGTCAAAAATGAACAAAGAGCACAAAAGGGTTAAAAATCTAGTAATAACAAACAACTAGAAAAAACATGGAAAAATGAATGAAAACGCAGGGAACCCTGTAATAAAATACAGGATATATTAAATATAAATGTCACAGATGTTTGTTATTAGTCATACTGTGTTTACAACACATTATCAAACCCTCTTCATCACATCGTCTTCTTTCTAGGGCTCACTCTTTAACACTTGTGTGAACGAGGAACTTTTGAGGCATGGTTTGGCAAGGACTTCTCCTCTTGTGGGTCTGGATCCTCGCTCTCGGATTTACTGGAGTCTCTATAAGCGCTTGCTGAGGGCCGAGAGCCGGGCGGAGAAGAAGGGGAAAGGCCTGTGGAAGGAAGAGAGTCGCTGGGAGAGAGCTGCCGATGTCTTGAGGAACAATACGCTGGTTGGCTCAGTTAAGAAACTCTTCAAATGGACCTCTGGGACTAAAGAGAAGTGAAATCTTCACGTTGGTTATAGACTTCAAAGTTGTGTTTTATACAATATTTATCCTAGATGTGATCAGGGAAGCAGCGCAATTAAACTTTCATGTGAGAAAATTCCATGTGTTGTTATTACTTCGTGTCTCTTCACGCAACATGAAATTCTCAACACCATGCGTGATGGTTTCGCTGTTGAATAATCAATCACATTATTCATGCTGTCTTACACTTGTAGCGTTGTACCCCGTCATCTTATTCCTGACAACCGGAAAGCCTTTGTACTCTTCCCTTCTGCCATAAATCCATCTCGGTTTTCTCTTTCCCTGGGGAGACGGGGGAGTGCTTTGTCACCGTGACATGGCAGTGGGGGTCTACCGACGCCCCCAATGGAGACAATGAGGAGGAGGGATCCCCATTACTATAGAAACATGAGGGGTGCCGCCTTCTCAGGGTCCTAAAGGCCTTCAGACTTGGAGACAGGAAAAGAAGGCTAGAAGAGGAAAATAAGGTGCTTGAATTGAAGAAATGGTCTAATTTTTGGGTTTTAAAAATCAATGTATAAGTAGTAATATTATCCATGTAGCTGCACTGACACTATTGGATGAGAACAAAATTTGAGCTGGATGTTTATCGACATTTGTTGAACTGAATTCAAAACAACATTGAGTTGAATAATGAGACTTTTCTTGTGTAGAGCTGCTTTTCCGCTAAATCTAATTTGTTTCATAATTGATTCATTTGACAACATTAACACTTATTTCCCTATAAGAATTGCAAGAAATACTCACAATTGCGAGTTAAGTCAGAATTGCCTGATATAAAAATGAAATTGCGGGTTAAAAAGTCGGAATTGAGTGATAAAGTCGGGATTGCATGATAGAAAGTCGGGATTGCGGGATGGAAAGTCGGGATTGCGGGATGGAAAGTCGGGATTGCGGGATGGAAAGTCGGGATTGCGGGATGGAAAGTCGGGATTGCGGGATGGAAAGTCGGGATTGCGGGATGGAAAGTCGGGATTGCAAGTTATAAAGCTGGAATTGTGGGATAGAAAGTTGGGATTGCGGGACAGAAAGTCGGGATTGTGGGGTTAGAAAGTCAGAATTGCGAGTTATAAAGCTGGAATTGTGGGATAGAAAGTCGGGATTGCGGGATAGAAAGTCGGAATTGCGGGATAGAAAGTCGGAATTGGGGGTTAGAAAGTCGGGATTGCGGGGTTAGAAAGTCAGAATTGCGAGTAATAAAGCTGGAATTGCGGGATAGAAAGTCGGGATTGTGGGATAGAAAGTCGGGATTGGGGGTTAGAAAATCGGGATTGCGGGGTTAGAAAGTCAGAATTGTGTGATAGAAAGTCGGAATTGCAAATTAGAAAGTCGGGATTGCGTGATATAGTCGGGATGGTGAGATAAAAAGCCGCAAATCCCTTTTTTTTTATTATTATTATTATTTTTTATTTAGTGGCAGAAACAAGCTTCCATAGTATAAAGTGCTAATATGTGAATAAAATATTTAATGCTTTAGGGCTTAGATTAAGCCAGGATTAGGCCTTTAGTTCAATTGGGACATTTAAGTATCTTTCATAAACATGCCTTACAAAAAAAACATTACTGGTGTGCATACTGAGACAAAACAATGGCACGGACACATTAATATGTCAGTCCAAGTCTAGGACTAGTTAAATCCTTGTCTGTGAGTCCAGGGGATTATATTCAAGATGCAAACATATAGTGAATATATTAGTGTTGCACATACAAAAAGAGGCCTTATGTTGTATTACTGTTGTCTCAAAACGGTTTCATTTTCTCTACCACGTGAAAAAGATCGAATAACAGCTCGTAGAGAAGATGTAATCTCAGACTGGTTAGTCTCTGACTAACCTCTAACGGCCCTCCCAGTGGTTTGCTCAACAGAGAGAGCGCAGGTCCTCTGGTAGGGGTTTTGTTTTCTCCTCAGCTCTCAATGGCACTAGTCTGTCTGTTTTAATAGGCACAAGGGGGAGGAAGTGACCTGCCCCCTCCTTTTTTGTGCAAATGTCCCCTGTGACTGTGGCAGAGATGCTGGACTCTAATTGGACAGACGGTTTGAATTGTAAGGTGCATTGGGTCTGAATCTAGCAGACTTTGAACTGGGCGGTCACACAGAAGAACCTGTGCAAACTGTGGAAGGACCGACGGACGACAGGAAAATATGCCCTTTGTGTTGATGTGGGAGAGAGGAGAGAATTTTGAGCTTCTCAACTGCGCTCTCGTTTTAGGTTTTGTTATAATAAACAGAAATGAAAATGTATTTTTGATGATATAATAATTATGAATAAAATAATGAACACATTTATGCTATTTTAAGTTTATATTATTATGTATATAAAGGTCAAAAATGCAGATATCTTTTTTTTTTTTAATTTATTTAATAAAAAATTATTTATTTTACAATTTGTGTGTGTTATTGTTTAGTAATAATTTATTTTTTAATTTTATTTTTTAACAATAACGACTTGTTATTAGTGGACACAAACGCTTTCATGTACGAATTATTATTACTGCTAACTGAGAAAGAAAGAAAGAAAAATTTAAGGTTATCTGATTTCCAGTCGGTGGTTATCAGTCCGTTCCCGAAAGTCCGCTCCTGTTTTTCCGGCTGCTCCTCTCGACTCCGGTCAGTCCGGAGCTTTTGAATGAGAGCGGAGACTTGCAGTTAAACAGTAAACACCGCTTTACATGGAAAGGAGAAGCCTGGAGAACCCTTAAAATCATAGCCTACACAATGTTTAGCCCACATGAAGAGAGTCAAGGTTGTCTTTGAAACCAAAGCGGAATTATAAGCAAACTCTTGACGGAGAGGAACTGAAGTAAGTGATTTGTCTCCGTTCTTTGTTGAGAGCAGGTGCACGTTTCGAAGAAGTTTCACTTTTATACCAAGGAATAACGTTTCCTAATTCTAATGAACTGTGATTTTTATTTATTTATCTATTTATTTTTCTGACAGTGTCATTGAACGACTTGTCTCTTAACTAGAGTTGAGTTTTATATATTTTTTTTATTATATATATTTATATGGTCACACTTTTGATTCTTTTGCTTCAATAAACTCCTAATTACTGCTTATTAATAGTTAGTAAGGTAGTTAAGTTAAGGATTAAGGGATGTAGAATAGGGTCATGTTGAATAACTCAATTAATATGCGTTTTATAAGAACTAATATTCTAATAGTATGCATGCTATACTAATAAGCAACTAGTTTATAGTGGGAATTGGACACTAAATTTATTTGTCACATAGTCTACATGATGTACAGTTGATATATCATCATAAGTGCATTACATATGCACAGGGCTGGGTGGGTCACTTTAAAAATGTATTTCACTACAGATTACAAAATACATGCTTTAAAACGTAATTTGTAACGTATTTAATTAGATTGCTCAAGGTTTGTAACTTAATCTAAATACTTTAGAATACTTTGGAATACTAATAATTATGTAGCACACAGAAAAAAGGTAATTATGAGTTATCATCTTTTTTGTCAGAATTGCATGATAAAAAGTTGCAATTGTTATAAAGTCAGAATTATGAGATATAAACTCGCAATGTAGGGAAAAAAAAGTCAGTATTGCAAGCTATAATGTAATTCTGACTTTATAACTTGCCATTATGAATTTATATCTCCCAATTATTGATTTTATGAAACGCAATTGTGAGTTTAATTGAGATGCACACTCGCAATTGCCAGGAAAAAAGTTGAATTGTGAGATAAAAAGCTGCAAATGGAGGTGATTTTTTTTCAAAACACTACTCATGTACAGAGGTGACTGCTGTGTGTTATGATGTTCAGAGGGTAAGTCAGTCAAAACACATTCATTTTTGACTTTTAGGTTGGTAAATTTATCTGACACCACAACAGCCACCTTACTCGTGTTCAACATTTCCCCAAATCCAAATATTATTCATAGACTTTAACCTGGGGGGGTGTTCCAGAAAGCAGGTTGTGTGACATACCCAGGCTATGTTTAAGAGTAAGTAGGCAGATAACCTCAACTTTCGGTTCCAAAAACGGAGTTAACTTTCAGGCTAAGTAAGTAACCATAGCAACTTACTCTCTGAATATAACCTGCTCCGGAGCAGGTTATGTTCGAGGGTTAGTTTGCTTAAGAGGTATTCAGATGCGTGTTATTTAATCAATATAGTTATATTGATATATATAACTATATAACTTATATTATATATAAGCAAAATTATAATGTTTAAACATTTATTATTATCTATATGTAATGTATGTATTTATTTTATTGTAATCTCACATGGATCTGCTTTTTTCCTTTTTATAACAGGACGTTTTCTATTCTATAATTTCTATAATAAAATACATATGTGACATCTTATTAAATATTTAGCATCAAACAAACAATATAATTCTTATTCTCAGTGAATAAAGATTACTTATTCAATAAAAAGATTGAAAAAGTGATTACACAACCACCAAATAGGTGGCGACGTGCACTAAGTAGGTTATGCAAATCGCCATTAAACAAAAGAAGTAGAATGGCGAGCTTTTTCTTAGCGTCTGTTTCCATGGTGAATCATCGTTTCGTCGCTCGGTTGAGAATGTCGAGAATAACCGCGAACATACTCTGGGTTGAACTTACTCCCTGTTTCTGGAACCAGCATACCTCGAGTAAGCAAGGTTT
Organism: Zacco platypus; assembly: GCA_038088235.1. Taxonomy (NCBI): domain Eukaryota; kingdom Metazoa; phylum Chordata; class Actinopteri; order Cypriniformes; family Xenocyprididae; genus Zacco; species Zacco platypus. The sequence continues at coordinate 30,412,043 of CM076075.1, forward strand.
GGGTTAATCAACCGAGAGTTCAGGATATATGTGACGGTAAGTTAACCTTGCTTTGTGGAACACCCCCCTGATAAATATGGATGTCGTCTCTGTCTCTAAATCTGCTGGCCTTTATGGGTTAAACCTCGAGTGTGTCATGAACTTGTCTTTTATATTTGAGATCTATCCTGTTTTAGCTCAGAAAGCAAATAGATGTATCATATATTCACAACAAACTGTTATATTACCTGCATGTTTGGCTCTACAAGACGCCCCCACAGAGAGAATCACATTATAGCGAAGTAAATGTCAGACACACACTGACTTGGTAAAGGTTAGGCTTTGCAACCAAGACAGTCTTGTATTTGTCGCTGCAAAGAGGCGCTGCATATTTCTGTGTATTGGAACGTGTGGAGTAAAATGACTCCAGTGTTTTCCAAGCACAGCGTATCGGGTGTAGCGTGGGGCGGCAAACAAGCTTCTGTGTGGAAGCGGAGACTAGATTAATTATTTAGCCTTTATTCTCCGGGAACAGAAGACAAGACATGTTAACTGTATTCTTTGTGTTCTCAGTATGGCTTCGGTGAAGTTAGTCCTCGGCAGCCTTGAAACGGATCCCAGTGTCTGTCACTGTAGTTCTGGGTCATAGTAAATGTGGCTGCCACTCCTACTGTACAGATCAGCCAAAGCCATGAAACTTTCAGAGTTTTACTGCATTCTTTGGAAAACAAACTTTCTTAAAGCCAAGCAGATCAGCCGAAAAAAGTTAGATCCATCTTAATCAGGCACTCTCTATAACAGTAATTATTAGGGTGCGTTCACACTTGTCATGTTTGGTTCGATTAAAACGAACCCTGGTGCGATTGCTCAGTTAGTGCGGTTCATTTGAACTTATGTGAACGCTGCCATCTGAACCCTGGTGCGGACCGAGACCGCTAAAAAGATGGGTCTCGGTCCGCTTCAAAACGAACTCTGGTGCGGTTCGATTGATATATGAACGCAACACGGACCAAAAACGTGTAAATGAACCGAAAACAGGACGTGATGTCACAAGATGCGACGCTACAAGTCAGCTGATTTGACGACGCAGAAAGATCGGTGTATCCAAAATGAGTCGAGGGCAAACGTGGAGCAACGAGGAGGTGAAGTTTCTGTTTCTGCGTTCAACGGAGGAAATCCTGCTGCTGTTTTGAATGTTTTGAACATTTCATGAGCTCTTCGTGAGTTCTCAGCTGGTAAAAATAAAGTATTTGTACACGCATAAAATGATGGCTTTTAATCCAGAACACAGCATTGTTTTGAATGTTCGGTAAGCGAGCTTTTATACGTCATAAAAGCCGAGCAATCAGGTTGTGACCGTATCCCTATGCCTTTGGTTCGGTAACTTAAGGTTCGCTGTTAAAAATGCCAGTGTGAACGCTAAGAGAACCAGGACTATATGTTTTGTTTTTGGGTCTGGACCAAACGAACCAAACCAACCGAACTACAAGTGTGAACGCACCCTAAAAGTGTGGTCCACGGACCACTAGTGGACCGCCATCGCCCCCTAGTGATGAAAAGATGACCTAAACTAGGCAAGCTCTTAACCCGCACCGGATCGCGGGCGGGGGTGGGGGGGGGTTGACGTCAGTGTGTTTAAATAACGAAAAAATGGATTATATCATTGCATTTGTGTTTGAATAATTAGTTTTTGACTTGAAACAGTTGCATATTAAACTTAAATTTAGTTCATCCTTCCTATTTTGTTGTTTTTGGGAGGCGTGTTAGAGTGGGATTCTGTTAGGTGGTCCTCAGAAAAAAATTGGAAGATAAAGTGGTCCTTGGGCTGAAAAAGTTTGAGAAACACCGCTCTATAATGACCTTCAGAAGAATTTATATGTCATCTATTTTCCACCTGTGCATACTTTAAGGAAAGGTGCGTTCGAATTACCATAATTACTTGATTCCGACGTAAAAACGTTGCGCTTACAAAATGTAGTTCCGTCATGACTACACTGTTTGTCACGGTAATGGATATGACAATGTTGATATGTTTGGCGGTTATTTCTGCTACTGCAGAGCAAGTACCGGACAAACACGACACGCTGCTGCTGTACAAAATAGCATACATGAATTTCCCGTAGCAGATCTATACAGGTGGAGCTGGGGATGGTGGAGGGTTTCTGAAAGCTACTGCATGCAAGCATTTTACATTTTCTGTTGCATTTTTTGAAAATGAGCATTTCTTTCAGGTTGCACATGAAGTGTTTGAATGAATATAGCCAATAATTTCTATACTAATGTGGTATTTTATCTCTGGATATCTTTTGACGCATGTAGTAGGAAGAAGCCTATGTTGTATTCTCCCAAAAAATTGGCAAAAATTCATAACAAAGTCCTTCTCTGTTCTAGCTGTAAAGACTGATTCTAATAATGTAGAAGACTTTCTGGGAATTCAATGCATAATAGATGGTGTCGTGGGAGGATGCAAGTGGGCGAGTGGTTCTCAAAGTGGGCTATGAATACAAAAGATCTGCGTAGCAATATTGTCATGGTCTCATAGATGACTGAGAACCTGTTTGTGAGTGAAAAACTTTCAGATAGCGATGATGCTGCAGAAACATGAGTCGGTAGTTTAGCCGGATTGATCTGGAGAGTCAGAGCGGCTGTCCACGCTTTCTGCAGGATAAGGGAGGAGGTGAAGAGGGGAAAGTGTATTGCTCTACAGTCAGAAGGGGTCAGGGGTCACGGGGTTAGACCCTACCCCCACTGTTAAATCTATTTTAAGTGCTGACACCCCAATCCCCTGTGCTTAAACCCTCTCACACTCACTGATTTATTAATGACCTTTCTTTCCGCTATTATAATTACTCATACAAGAATCACAATGGATGCAGACTTAAAGGGTCATGAACTGCAAAAAACATCCTAATTTAAAAGTAATAGTCTATCCTGTTTTTGACCCTCTCTGGGCCGTGCCACATTCAAAACATGGAAGTAAACACCCACTGTTATGATTTGGTAACAGTTTTGCATATTAAAATATTTGTCAATTACGTGTGGAATTGTATTGAAAATGTCAGATGCTGAAAAAAAAAAAAAAAAAGGCAAATTTAGTGAAATTCAGCCATACATTTTTGAGTCTGATGCCGTATAATAGATTAATCTAATCTATTTCAGTTCAAAGCACATGCTAAATGCAACTTATTTAGTGTGTATATTTAGTAAGATATTATTTGTCACTGGCATTAGTGCAGTCATTGCTTATATAGTCAATGCAGTGTTTACCTTCATGTATCTAATGGTAACAACTTCAACATTACAGAAACTCTTTTAAATGTCAAACATAATGGTATTAAACACTAATAAACACTTTCCCTTCGCTAAAAACACATAAATTAACACTTAACTTCAACATTTATTCTAATTATCCAGCCCTATGCAAAGCATACTGGATATCCGAAGTTATCAAGACAATTTAATTACGTTACTACAACTTAATTACGCAGAAATTAGTTTAAATTACAGACTATATTAAGTGGATGTAATGATCAACATTATTATGTCAACAGAACTCTACAAAGTAATGTTTGCAACTTTAAAGGTTTAATTAAAACAATAAATTTGAATTTTTAACTTGCAAGCATGCATTTGTTTGAGTTGTGGTAATTACTTTTTAGAGTGTATTTCTAGAGGAAGTCGTTACATTATATTAGTGTTGAAGTGGAGACATTACATAATTATAAACATTTGCCAATTGTGAAACATTTATATGTATTACATAGGCTTTGGTTGTGGCAAATACAGTTTAAGTACTTGGATTTACCACAGTTATAGCTGACAAATGAAAACCTATGGTGTTTTGTGTAACAAATACATTTGCTGCAATGCAATGATGAATGCTATATTGAGTTAGTTGATGTAGTTTTATGGTGGGAGCATCCGCTGATTGATGATTAAACAGCCCTTTATGATTTACAGTGACAAGCCAACGGAAAGTCATTTGTTTTCAATGAGAGCTTGCGGCTGGAGGTGATATTAGTGACAGAAACTGATGGTAATGCAACAACGTTTAGCAGACTAAATTTATGCAAATGTGCAGCGACACAATGCGACTACTAACGTGATCCATCGCTTGATGCGGTTCATGCAACCGAGAAGAAACGCCTACTAGCAACCAACTATAAGCTTGCCAAACATCCAGCGATTTAATTTTTTGCATCCTCCTTATTTTATGTGCATTTTGGGATATTGCATAAAAAATGTGCATAAAAATGTGTATAAAAAAGATATGCGCTTAATTGAGGGGGATAATTTTATTTATCCAATAAGAAAACGTGCATAAACTACGATGGAAACACAGGCCTTGTCCAAAATGGTACATTTCATGTGCACTTTCGGTCTTGTGGACTTACAATGGCTGCCGTGTGCACGTGTCTGTTGAGTCCACGAGACCATAGGGTATCCCATTCGTCATTTTAGCTTTCAGAAGGATGTTGTACGGTGGCCGAGAGAGCTCAAAGCGTTGCAAATAAGAAAACATGCAAATAAAAAAAAAGCACATGCAAATAAAAAAAAAAGCACATGCAAATTAAAAAAAGCACATGCAAATAAAAAAAAGCACATGCAAATAAAAATAAAAAACGTGATCATCAGTTTGGCAACACATGTGCTGCAAATCCTCACAACACATGCAAACACAAAAACACACTGCATATACAAAAACGCGCTGCAAAAAGCGCAAAACACAACAGAAATGTTTCAAGGGGGACCCCAAAAAAAGTGACGGACCCTACTAGGACCTGCTTATTAGCTGTGTCCAAAACCAGTTCAACTCACCCTTCACTTATTCACTGATCCCTATATAGTGTACGACATTTGAGTGCACAATGTGTTCACAATCATTAAATACTATAAAAACTGCAAACAAAAACAAACAACTGTACATTATTTCATGTATTTATTATTTTTAATAAAGTGTTTTTCAGTTTGCTAGAAGCTCACGCTCACAGATGACGTGGTCGTCGAGCGCCTCAGGCGGCCGTTATGATGACGTCACATTAGTACGCTACAGATGATTAACGAATATTTTTAAATCATCCACTAAATGATCATCTCTTAAAGTTGAATGAGTGAACAACAATGCCACATATTAAAACACTTTTCTGTTAGTGAAACACATTACATGGAGTTAATCCCTACATAATATATTTTAATATTTTTTAGTTTGTGCTGTTGTCAAGTAGCGTCCGTCACTTTTTGGGGTCCCCCTTGAAACATTTCCGTTGTGTTTTGCGCTTTTTGCAGCGCGTTTTTGTATATGCAGTGCGTTTTTGTGTTTGCATGTGTTGTGAGGATTTGCAGCACATGTGTTGTCAAACTGATGATCACGGTTTTTTTTATTTGCATGTGCTTTTTTTTTATTTGCATGTGCTTTTTTTTATTTGCATGTGCTTTTTTTTATTTGCATGTGCTTTTTTTTATTTGCATGTGCTTTTTTTTATTTGCATGTGCTTTTTTTTATTTGCATGTGCTTTTTTTTTATTTGCATGTGCTTTTTTTTTTATTTGCATGTGCTTTTTTTTTTATTTGCATGTGCTTTTTTTTTTATTTGCATGTGCTTTTTTTTTTATTTGCAGTGCGTTGAGCTCTCTCGGCCACCGTACTGTTGGCAAACGGCCCTTTTATGGCCACTATGCGCCCTTGATGAGCACTTTTCCTGAGGCGCACTGGTGCGAGCTTCGCAGCTGACGTCTTCCCGACAGTCAAAGTGCCGTTGCATCACAAAAGTGCTGACTCGTAGGAAGACCGCAAATGTTTAGAGTGCCATTTGGGACAGGGCCTCAACGGAGGACGGGATTGGATACCTGGACTAACCAGCGGACCAATCGCACCGCAGCATCTCAAATGCTGGTTTGGTGGTTCTGAAACACCTGAGCCAAAGTCTGTCATCAGAATGATTTTGGTTTAATTCCCTCCAGAAGCGTCTCGCATGATTGCGTTCCCAAACGCCAGCATCTGAACGCAAGACGACATGACAGCATTTATTGCATTTCGTGTGCCTCTCTGAGAAGCAACATTTAGGATGGAGGATAAAACAGCCCGATTGCTTCAACTTCCATTTTTATTACTGTTATATTGTGCCAATTTCCCAATTGGAAGTGATGGTTTTGTTCTCTTGAGCACATGGGATGGAAACGCTGCTTTATTCACAAATGTTTTATGCGATATTCCAATAAATTAAATTCGCAACTTTAGAGAAAACAAAGCCAGTGGGAACATCCTTAAAACCTTCAATGATTTGTGTTGGTTTTATACAAAGATATATGACCTCTGTCCATCAAACTCCCAGCCTTGTTGCTGAAATGAGCCCATCCTTGATTTGCTTCTGCAACAGAAGCTTTAGATGCAGGACTTGCATAATCCAGGAAGGTTATATTTTTCCACTTCCTAATAATGGAACCAGATTGTGTTCCTCGGGGTCAGATGGGACTTTCTTATGACAGTACAAACAGCATGGTTTATTGAAAAGCCAAGTGCTCACATTACCACACTCTGACACTATAATCATTCTCAATTTTCTCCCTCTGTGTGGATAATGCCTGCTGAAAGGGGCTGCTAGCCTCTATTCCCATAGCTAATGTGCCTCATAGTCACAGGAATAAATTCCTCAGGCACATGTGACAGTTTTTGATTACTCTCACATTTATATTCCAGCTACTCTGACAGTAAGCGACAAATCACGAGATGAGAGAAACCAGGAGAGCTGAATGGAGCGAGAGGTTTTATCCTCTCACTCACGGTGGGCAGTTTTTCACTCAGGTCTCCTGGACCATATATGGGTTGCATTTAGAGCATGTTTTATTCATCTTTGAGATTAAAAACCAAATTCATTGCTGTTTGGTTCAATTCAGACTTTCTCTCTGATTTTGAGAAGCTACAATTTCCTTTAAAGCAGAGCCTTTCACAAGATGTAATATCAGTCTCTGGTGTCTCCAGAATGTGTCTGAAGTTTCAGCTCAAAATCCCCACAGATCATTTATTAAAGCTCGTCAAATCTGCTCCTATTTGGGTGTGAGCAAAAACACACCGTTTTGTGTGTGTCCCTTTAAATATAAATGAGCTGCTGCTCCCCACCCCCTTTCCAGAAGAGGGCGGAGCTTTAACAGCTCAACAACAACAAAGCTGGAGAATCTCACGCAGACAAAATGAGGAAAGTGTTCATCCTTACATTGTTCAAACCGGAGTCGACACTCATGGAGAGACTCAGGAAGAAGTTACAACTTTTAGACGTTTTTGAACGGTTAGTGGATAAATTGATGTAGTTGCTGTGGAGTTGATCAACTCATCACTAGCATGTGTCGTCATGTTCATCTTTTGTGCAAATCCAGCGTTAAGTTTGTGAAGCAGTCCGGCGTAAAATGACGGCATCAACAACACTCGACTACAACAACTCTTCCTCTTCTCTAAAGCAGCCCAACATGGCCCCGCCCCCTTTGTTACGTGTTCTGGGAGGAGGAATTTATGTAAATTTTAGGGTTAGTGATGTCACCAACATAGAAGTTCATCGTAAAATATCTCCCTTTGCATTGAACTTTAAGCGTCATAACTTTGCAGACGTTGTTTCTGCTCAAACTACACCATTACACACTAACTAAAGCAAAAAAAAAAAAAAGTGAAATCATAATCAAGATCCCCTTTAAAAGGATACTACACCAAATTCTTGCATCATTTACTCACCCTCAGTTCATCCCAATGACTCAATGACTTCTTTTATTATTAGAAAAATAATCCATCTCTGTGAATCCGTATAACGCAAGTGCATGGGACCTCCAAAGTTGACACTTCATAAACCACACAAAGTGAACACCACGATAATCCATGCTCTGCGAATCTTCACTTTTTACATCGAGAGTGAACTCATGAATGATTGACAGTTTGCTGGAAGCAATAACTTTGATTAAAAAACAAATTATTTATTGCCTACATTTAGCTTTTGACTTTTGCTGATTTGTATTTACTCTTCAAAATTCATAAAAGAAGTAGTGTTTATTTGTTAAGATTACAACAATGAACAAAATGTGTAAGATTCATGAAGTTGTGTTAGTCACAGACCTTATTTTCTGCAGTAATGCAAAAGTCAAATAGGGTTTTTCGAGGGAACCAGGAACTTCCAGGTTGGCCTGGAAAAACACATCATCCTTGCACCAATCTATAAAGACATATACATCTGGGATGGCTTGAAGATGGAGCAAATTTTCATTTTCGGATGGAGTATCCCTATAAAATACCTCCCATGGAGTCTCTTGCTGGACGAACCATATTTCATTTACATCTCCCTTCCGTTACCTCTGTTAGGTCTTTTTCCAGCAGCACCTGTTACATGTTTGTCTGCTGCTGATTTATGGGAACATCCTGAGGGAGAAAGTTCCGGAATAAGCGAGACCCCCGTCTGCTCCTGCTGTAGTGTCTTATTTCAGCTTGTTTCAGGAAATTAGTGCAGACTGAGGTCACAGGGTCAAACGCATAGACTTTGTGGGGCTCCAGTATGAGTGGATGGTTTCTGTTATGATACATTTCCACCTCTGAATTATGGGTAGCAAAGTACGTATTGTATTATATTTTATCTGTGTGAACGCAATTCAAAGAGAAGGAGATAAAAGTAGTATTATTTTTTAATATGTATATTTCTAATGAAGGCATTGAAGTTTGAAAAATAAGTCAAGTCTATGTTTGTCTATACTGAGTGAGTATTGCACTTTTTTTATAAACATTTTATTTTTTCCACATTTTTTAAATTCAATTATATATTTTTATTTAATCCATTCAATTTTAATTTGATCATTTATTATTGCTTGGCCTTTTCTCTTTATTATTTAGATAGAATAGCTGAGAACTGACAGGAAAGCCGGATCCTCACAGGCTAATAGCTCTGTGCCACAGCTCTGACTCAATTTGACCTTATTTAGTTTAATCCAAGTCGATTTTCTATTTTAATTGGATGTCCATTTCTACAGCTAGGGGTGTGCGGTATGATGATTTCATATTGTGAATGATTAAAACGTCTCCACGACGTGCCTTTGAAGAGAGATTGTAGAATCGTGCTACAGTGTACACATTCTATCAGCAGGGTTGGGGAGGAACGAAATACAAGTAACTTAGTTTCGTATTTAAAATACAAAATTTGAGTAACTGTATTTCATTACAGTTACATTTTAAATGGGTGGTAATCAGATTACAGTTACATCTGGTATTTTGGATTACCAAAGTGATTACTTTGAATTTTAATGTCATTTAAACAGCGATTGGTGATTCTCTGACTCTGACCGTCTGAAAAAGCGGAGTTAAGTTTCATCTACATTTTAATACTTTTAAGAGGGATCATAAAAATGTTGTTATTTTTATTTAGTTCTGTCCTGAACAAGACAAAATGACTGAATTTGTAAAAAAAAATTGCCAAACTGTCAACTGAACTGTCCTGTCATGACCTGATGATCCAAGACTGTTTTCATGTTTTGTGAGTCATTTTATAATTCACTCGTCACTGCAACTTTTTCTCACAGTTTTTTTTTTTTTTTTGCATATCTCAGAATTGTGAGATTTAAACTCACAATTGCAAGTTATAAAGTCAGAATTAGGAGATATGAACTTGCAATACTGACTTTTTTCTTGCAATTGTGAATTTAATATGTGAGTTTACATCTCATATTTTTGACTTTTCTCAATATTTACAGTTTATATCTCATAATTCTGACTTTTCTCAATATTGTGAGTTTATATCTCATAATTCTGACTTTATAACTCGCAATTGCAACTTTATATCACTCAATTCTGAGGGAAAAAGTCAGAATTGTGAGAAAAACTTGCAATTACCTTTTTTGTGTTTGTTCCACACTTATTAGTATTCCAAAGTATTCTAAAGTATTTAGATTAAGTTACTAAACTTGAGTAATGTCATGAAATACGTTACAAATTACTTTTTAAAGCATGTATTTTGTAATCTGTAGTGAAATACATTTTAAAAGTGACCCACCCAGCCCTTTCTATCAGTTGCAACATACTGTACAATGCAATGTACATTCACATCACGTTTAGTAACGCAGCGGTAGGGTTATGCTCAAGTGACGTTGCAGTTCTTCGTTATACAGCCTACTATCACTACATCTCAAATTTTTGCATGTTCATCAGATGCTTTAAATGATTTGCATGATGCGGAATATTCTGATGGCTTGAGAAAGACACTAGCTATTCTTCCATATTTTAATGATTAGCCTTATTGCAGTTTAACCAAAAAGGTTCAGATAATGTATGGATGGTCCAATTAATCACATTTTTGTGTGACTTTGAGTCATTTAAAAAAAAAAAGTTCACATTAGAGCGCCCGTCTCCCATGCCGGAGGTCCCGGGTTCAAGTCCCACTTAGAATGGACTTACACGTGCATTTGGTCACAGTCATGTGACCTACTAGCGTCAGTTGCGTCACTTCACTGCCTTTCACAAATCCTTTCCTGTGGCCTCATGGGATAGTAAAGTATCCATCGGATGCGCACTTCAGAATCTCGCTGGAAATAGTAGTACTAGATTTTTATACTTTTGTCACATATTGTTTATATACACTATTACACTAATTCCTCTCCCTCATGTCGTTCTACACCCGTAAGATCTTCGTTCATCTTCTGAACACAAATGAAGATATTTTTGATGAAATCCGATGGTTCAGTGAGTCTCTATTGACAGAAAGACAATGAACACTTTCAATGTCCAGAAAGACACTAAAACATATTTAAAACAGGTCATGTGACTACAGTGGTTCAACCTTAATATTATAAAGCGACGAGAATACTTTTTGTGCGCCAAAAAAAGAAAATTAACAACTTTTCAACAACATCTAGTGATGGACGATTTCAAATCACTGCTTCAAAGCTTTACGAATCTTTTGTGTCGAATCAGTGGTTCAGATCGCCAAAGTCACATGATTTCAGTAAACGAGGCTTCGTTACGTCATAAGAGTTTTGAAATTTCAATACTTCACGTGACTTTGGCAGTTTGAAATGCGATCTGAACCACTGATTCGACACAAAAGATTCGTAAAGATTCGAATCAGTGTTTTGAAATCGTCCATCTCTAGATATTGTTGAAAAGTCGTTATTTTGTTTTTTTGGCGCACAAAAAGTATTCTCGTCGCTTTATAATATTAAGGTCGAACCACTGTAGTCACATGACCTGTTTTAAATATGTTTTAGTATCTTTCTGGACATTGAAAGTGTTCATTATCTTTCTGTCAATAGAGACTCACTGAACCATCGGATTTCATCAAAAATATCTTCATTTGTGTTCTGAAGATGAACGAAGGTCTTACGGGTGTAGAACGACATGAGGAGGAGGAATTAATGACACAATTTTCATTTTTGGGTGAACTAACCCTTTATATAAATGACACAAATATTAGTAAATTGCGTTGCGCGATTCATTTAAATACTCTCCTCCCATAAATTTTGCGCCTGAAAGGGAAACTCCTACAAATGCATATGCAATAATGTGTCCACGCCTTTTCAGTGCTAATTTTGGACTTTAGTAAATCCCGACAGTAGTTTTTATAAACCCCAAAAAGATTTGTACTGGCGTAAACGGTCAGTAAATCTAGTCTTAAAGTGGTGACACTGCACATAATTTTACACCTCTGAGAATAGCACAGTGTTTCGTCTTTAAAACAGCACTTACTCTATCTTATTGTTCCACGTCTTTAATTTATTCTGCATTTATAACTGTAGTGGATGTGTATTAAACCATCTCAGGGCAGCTTCAGTCCTCGCGATCCCTTTGTACCCGACACACATACACACTCCATTTCATTCTCGCTGCCTATTTCTCCCTCTCGTCTCTTTCTCCACAATCTCTTGTAATCCCATCAGTCCAATCAGTGTTGTAACTGTAGGACCGCACCTGTCATTTCCAATCAGAGCGTTTTGTGTTTGACGAAATGTGAGCCTCTCACTGAACACCTCTAGCTGTCATAACATAACATTTACTATCATATGAGTAACATATCATCATACGTATTTTAATAAACATTTAAATATTGTAATAACACCGTTCTCCGTTACAGATATTCCACTCTCTATCCTTCCTGGATCCGATCATGAGTTACAGGAAGATGGACAAGCAGGGAAGTCCACAGTACTGCCGTCATTTTCTGACAGACAACAGCATCTTCCATGGTAGGTTTATGCTTGTATGATGAATATATTGTTATGCAGTAAATCAGGTCATTTGAGAACCGGGATAAAATTGGCTCCTTTGCAAATTGGAAATGTGAAAGTTTTGGTTGCAACTGGGACTGGTATACACAAGGTGGTGCTGTCTCTCACATCATGAGGATAATAAAGCGTTGCCACCTAGAAAGGAAAGGAAATCAGTCCTCCTTGACTTGATGGCATTTGTATAAATGGGACTGTGTCCCCAAGGCCACATAACTGAACACAAAACTGACAGCTTGACAGAAATATTTCTACAGTACCTTCTACAAATAGCTACAGATGGTTTGAAAAATGGAGGAATTTGTCCAGCATGCTCACATACAGATTGCAGAGACAGGAGGAGAGGAGGGAATATTGACAGATGTGCTGCGAACCTGGCAATAAACTTTCATATTTAAATGCATGTTTATCTGATGCTTTAAATGATTTGCATGCTGCTGAATATTCTGATAGTTTGAGATACTAGCTGTTCTTCCATTTATTTGAGATTAAAATGAGCTTTATTGCAGTTTAACCAAAAAAGGTTCAGATAATGTATGGATGGTCCCACTCGTTTTGACCACGTTTTTCTTTTTAAATCATGATTTTCAGATCTGGAAATTTAATGGAAATTTAAACCTCTATAATTAATGTAATAATATATTTTCCCATGAAAATTAATAACATTTTGTAATGTCACTGGAAAGTCTGTTCAAAAGTCTGAGGTCACTAAGATTAATTGATAAGAATCTTTTGAAAGTTCAAAGCAAAAACAGCATTTATTTGAAATATAAATATTTTGTGACATTATAAATGTCTTTCCTGTCACTTTTGATCAAGTTATGTCTTCTTGCTGAAAAAAATCATTATTCTTTCTTTTAATTTTTAAAAGTATTTTTAAGTGACCCCCAACTTTTGAATGGTTCTGTAGATTTTTCTCTTTATGGTCTCTTCTGAACAATTGTTCTGGCTAGAAATGAACCTTGTAAGTGTGAATGATTCTTAAAAATTCTTGTCCACTCACAAACAACAGGAAAGTCATGGAAATTAATTGGTCAAAAAGTGTAGAAATGCTGTCTTTCTGAGTAACACAAGGAGCTGATCTAACCCTTAAAAGTTGTTTTTGTAGGTCTCAATTCACTCAATCATATTTTTGACTTAAAGGTACCACTTTGTAACCGTTAAGTCAATCTTTCTCATAACTAATGCTGCTTTCATGTGCTATCGGACATTTGGTAATTCCCAATTCTGAAGTGGTGATTGCATTCGAGTTTCTAAATGGGAGGGCGTTCATGTGCAATTTTTACCTAGAAAACTAGTATTTATTTCCAAGAGCACAGTGAAGGCAGTGCATAAAAAGAGAGAGGTTATCCTACTGCTCATAAAACATTCACTACTAGGCTTAAGAGATATAACCAGTTTAGATGGAAAGATCTCAAGCTGACTGGCTGAAGCCGTTGCTCTAGCTTTACCCATTAATAGACACGGTACTTCAATGAAAATGAATTCATAACAGATTTTTGAACAAAAAAAAGGTGTGGCTTTAATAAAACCAGTCCAGATGTTATGAAGGAAATATTTTAGGTTGCCTGACAAAACATTTTTGTACTGCAATTTTAAAGGGGAACTATAAAGCCCCTTTTCACAAGATGTAATATCAGTCTCTGGTGTCTCCAGAATGTGAAGTTTCAGCTCAAAATCCCCCACAGATCATTTATTAAAGCTTGTTAAATTCGCCCCTATTTGGGTGTGAGCAAAAACACGCCGTTTTTGTGTGTGTCGCTTTAAATGCAAATGAGCTGCTGCTCCCCGCCCCCTTTCCAGAAGAGGGCGGAGCTTTAACAGCTCAACAACAACAAAGCTGGAGAATCTCACGCAGACAAAATGAGGAAAGTGTTCATCCTCACATTGTTCAAACCGGAGTCGAAACTGATGGAGAGACTCAGGAAGAAGTTCCAACTTTTAGATGTTTCTGAACGGTTAGTGGATAAATTGATGTAGTTGCTGTGGAGTTGATCAACTCATCACTAGCATGTGTCGTCATGTTCATCTTTTGTGCAAATCCAGCGTTAAGTTTGTGAAGCGGTTCGGCGTAAAATGACGGCATCAACAACACTCGACTACAACAACTCTTCCTCTTCTCTAAAGCAGCCCAACATGGCCCCGCCCCCTTTGTTGAGTGTTCTCAGGGGCGGGGTTTATGTAAATTAAGGTTAGTGATGTCACCAACCCGGGAAGAAGCTCACTGTAGTCCCTACCAGCAGTTTGTTGTAGTCCTTAAAAACCAATCCCTGTAAAAAAAAAAAAAAAAACTCTTTGCATTGAACTTTGAGCGTCGTAACTTTGCAGATGTTGTTTATGCTCAAACAGCAACATTGCACAGCAACTAAAGCTAAAAAAGTAAAATCATAATCAAGGACCCCTTTAAAGTGTCTATGCAAGTGCGGTATAACGTAATTCATTAATAAGAAGCGATCAAAACAAGTGTGACGCTTAAAATATTTTGCTGATAGAAGGTACATCAGATGACTGAGTTTATATATGGGTTGAGTTTGCTTTAGCTATAATCTCTCTGTATACGTACAATCACCCGCATCTCCCTTTCGAGATCATTATAATCTACATTAATGCTTAAGTAGAGCTTCCATACACATATTCCAGTGCCATATATTGACAAGACCAAGATGCAGTTGTGCGGTGGCATGGCGACACGTTTATCCCTCCGAGAGAGGCGTGATTGTTGTCTAGTGGCTGGGCAGTTGATGCATGATGTCCATCAGCCCTGTAAACCGCAGACCGCCTGTCTGTCTGACTCTGTTTTGTCTGGCTCTTCTAGCGTGGCTTGCCAGGCTGAACTGCTGCAGTAATTTACCCTCATATTTTAAGCCTTTTCGCTGCTCCCGCAGCCAGAGATGGTTCGACCTGCCTGGAAAAAAGAAAAAGCACGTGATTTGATCTAATCAAACCTGTGTTTGCTTCCCAATTCCACAGGTCCTTCTTTATATTGTCTTCCAGCTTCTCACTCTCAAACTGTCTCACACTCTCTCGCCGTTTCATTTGTCTCAGATGGCTGGCGTAATAATGATGGAGGAGGAGATGGGAATGAAAGAGAAAAATAAGCAGTAAAGATGAAGTGAAAATCGAGTTTAAGTGGATCATTGGAAAATGCTTAGAGGTATTATGCGGATCAGGTTGTGTATAATAAAACCGAGAGCTGCTTGTGTCGTGTGTCAGAGTATAAATTGATTAGTGCTGAGATTCCCCCAGTAATGCTTGGCTAGCCCAATTTGATAGCGCTTAGACCTCAAGCACATTTTCCTGCCACACAATACATGAATAGAGCAGGACGGGAAGCCTAACATTGTCCTGACATAACAGATTCTTCAGACGATATTGATCGGATCAGCTTCATTCCAAGCCACTTTACGGCTCTGGGAATGTCTACATCTATCGGGAGCCACTGCAGTGTATTCTTGGGAATTTGATTGGTTATTTTAGGCTGTTTTTCAGTGAGCGGCACCCTAAAGGCAGTAACACACACACACACACACACACACACACAAAATCTGGAGATGAGGAGCATATTTGGCTTATTTACATGCTGTGAATATGAAACCCTCTAAGGAGTCAGCAATGAGATCCAGACTTGCTTATATTTTATAAGGATTTATTTCCGCCTGTCACTGATGTGCTGTGATGGATGAGTGTGAGGGAGGCGTTTCAGTCAGTGTTGAACTGTGTAATATAGCTGTTTGTGAATGTAAAACGTCTGTAAAGTGCACGACAAATAAAGTTGTTGCCTCCTTAGAGAAAGAATCGATTCTGAACTGCTGAAACGAGTCGTCAGCAATCTCAGTCTCACTTCTGTATCGTCTAAATTTGCATAATTCGTTTTCATTGGCTGCCTGCGATGAATGTCTACTTAGCCCCGCCTTCACACATTTTAGTTGTAGCTGAGAAGCAATATTTTGTAGGGTCATGTGATGTTGTCACTATGCCGAGAAGACGCTGTTTTCTGTGCTGCGAATCCACTTTGCATGGGGACTCGCGCTTGAATTTAAATGTAAACCCGACGCCATCGTTCATATCACTGAGTAGCAAGTGCTGAGAAAGAGCTGAAAAGATGTGGTAATGGGCGTTTTGTTTCCGACACGCACTGTAAGCAGTTGACCAATCACAACAGACTGGGCCATCTGACCAATCAGAGCAGGGGAGACTCACGTAAAGGCGGGATTTAGAGAGACTGAATCCTTAATCGAACCGTTTCAGACACTAAGAGAAAAGAGCTCATGTATGTTTTGAGAAAATGTAAGTGTTTTTTTGACATTGGACGCATGTAAATCTATTTTAGGAGACTCCAAAACAAAATTAGGAACATTTATTATGGAATGCCATTTTAGCCTGGATAAAGGTGATGGCAACTCCTTTTGAGCTTCTATGTAAACGTTTCAATGAATTCGATTCAATCAATTTTTTGATTTTAAAGTTTGTCAGATATTAGTACGCCAAATTTGTTAAAGGAGTAGTTAAAAGAATAGAAAAACAGAAAAACACACATTTCTTTCTTCTGTTGAACAAAAAAGGAGAGATTTTGCAAAATGTTGTTTACATTCAGCAAAAAAATATAGTGATTGTGGCTGACACACTTTTGTATTGTCAGACACACCGCGTCTGGTTTGACATCAGTTACCAAATACATACACTAACGTACAAAAGCTTAAATTCAGCAAGGATGCATTAAATTGATCAAAAGTGACAATAAAGACTTTTACGATGTAACAAAAACATTCCGTTTCAAATAAATGCTTTTCTTTTGAACTTTATATTCATGCAAAGTAAAAAAAATGCCTGGAATTTACAGGATCAAAGAGTATTATTTGACAATAAATGACTGTCGATAAGAAATTTAC
The DNA here is from genome assembly GCA_038088235.1 of Zacco platypus. Lineage (NCBI taxonomy): Eukaryota > Metazoa > Chordata > Actinopteri > Cypriniformes > Xenocyprididae > Zacco > Zacco platypus. The sequence goes on from CM076075.1 coordinate 30,429,147, forward strand.
TGTAAAATCAATACATGCTGGGTCATTTTCTTACAAATTACTGTAAATCAGAATTATTTCACATTCATCACTTTCACAGTGATGTGAAAGCATGTGACCTTGCAACGCATGATTTTTTTTCTTCAATATTCGACATACAAAACTATGGAAGCCCGTTTCCTCCGAAAAAAAGATTATTGCGACTTCTCAGAATTGTGAAAAATTCAGAAAGTCAGAATTGTGAGATAAAAAGTCACAATAATCTTCTTTTTTTTTTTCAGTGGCCCGTTTCCGCCACTGAAAAAAAAAGATTATTGTGACTTTCTCACGTGGCGGAAACGGACCACTGAAAAAAAAAAGAAGATTATTTTGACTGTTTATCTCAGAATTCTGACTTTTTATCTCACAATTCTGAGATAAAAATGTCAGAATTGTGAGATAAACATGTCAGAATTGTGAGATAAAAATTCGCAATCTTTTTTTTTTTAGTGGCGGAAATGGGCAACACAATCGGCTAAAAGTGAACCAAAAATAGGTTCAGTAGCACAGATACTCAAGTATCAAAAGACATAATCTATTAACTCTGTACTGCATGCTGGGTGCTTTCATAAAACATATGCACTGTAAAAATACAGTGTGATGCTTAGTCATTTTTGTATTTTCCAACATTGTAAACTCACGGTAAAACCAAGCTTTTTTTTTTACAGTAAAAACTTGACTAAAATGGCTCGACTTTACATGAAATTTAAGTGCGCATGTACTACTTTTATTATGCTTTTTTTTGTTCCATTTTGGAGCTTGAGTTTTTAAATTAAATGGAATGAGCATTATGAACATTCTACCAAACATCTTCTGTTTTGGAATGTTTGGAACGGCACGAGTAAATATTAACAGGATATTTTTGGGTGAACAGTTCTTTTAAGTAAAGCATTGAAAACAAATGTTTATCATTATTTTTGTCAGCAGTTTGTGGTAAATGGGTAATGTAGGCTATTATGTGCCTGCATGAGGAATAAAGCAAGTCTGTTAACACTTTACGTCTCGTCGTCATATTTCCTCTCACCGTCAGCAGCAACATTCAGATTAACGAGAAGTACATTAATCTTTTAGAAACCTTCCGCTTAACTCTAATAGCTCTGAAGCTTGTGTCAACGCGCATTCATCTGTAACGATGAAGAGAAAGTTCATTAATTATCACAGAAACGTGAGTTAAAACTAAAGCTTTAATCGGTTTATTCTCTAAAAACCTGCAAAATAGGGTTGTCAAGTAAATTGGGACGTTTTATAAATCAGTGTCCCTGAATTCTCCCTAAAACAAAACAGTTTCATTGAATTTACTGAATTATATTTTGCTGAAAAATTACACGTCTGTCATATATTCACTCAAGTTTTGTGGGATAGAGAAGGAGAAGTGTGGCAGAATGACAATCTGAGATCATTATGTGCAAGTCAAGTCATACTGGTTTGGAGCGACTTGAGGGAATTGGAGTATTTTTGGGTTAACTTCCGTTCAAAATGACACGCGCCTCATGTGAACCGCTCTAGTTGTCTGAATTACAAGAAAGTCTCACTTAGACAACATGTTCCGTTGACCCCCGGTTTCATAACACCCACCTCCCCTCGTCTTCCCTCCTCCTCCTGCACGAGAATATGTGCAGAAAAGAAGCGCAGAAATGCCTCGTGCAGAGATCAGAGTCATACGAGCGCGAGTGTGAGAAGAGGAGCGCGCGCCTCACTGAGATTGGAGAGCTCCTTTCCGCGCGCGTTGATTTACACGAATCAAATGGATTTCTTTAGTTGATTTATTGAACATGCACAGCCACGAACTGTCTATTAGAATGTAACTGCATAGAAATTCCTGATGAAGGGTGTCATAGCACAGATATGGTGAATGGAAGAGTGCGGGTGACACCTGCATTCCGAAGCGCACATCTCGTTCTCTGATCGCGGAGCCGAAAGAGATTCGTTCTTAATGCGGTGTTTACCTGTTGTCAACTATAATGGCGGAGCTGGAAGTTTTGAGAAATATCAGTTTGGAGAAGGGTGAGTCATGCATTACGCTGTTGAAATATCACTCACATGATTCATTTATGTTCTGGCATGTGTGCATTAATTATTGTTCATTTTCTGACTGGTATATTAAGTCTAACCAATTAGATGTTAGATTAAGTCTCATGTGATGCAACTAAAAATGATAAATGTTGCCAGTGTGTTTGTGCTGGGCGTGTGTGTGTGAGTTTCAGCGCTGCGAGAGGAGCTGTCCAGGGTTCTACAGCGGAATGCTGTTGTACTCTGTTGGAAGCCGCTCCAAAAACACGAATCTACAGGCTGTGGCTAATTGAATGTTTGCCGTCTATTTAGCTCCCAAGCTGTGAAACTCAATGCTCTGATTTTATAATTGACGTTCGGGCTTTTTGTGATACTAATTATATTAAAACCATTACGCTCCATCAGGAATGAGTTCTCATCGGTATTTTGGAGCAGTGAAATGGAATGTTGGATTTTTTTACCCCAGCTTTAAAAGCCTTGCTTTATTAGAATGGAGTCAGTTCATATTTTAGGTATCAGGGATTCTGGTATTACTAAATAGTGTAAAATAATAGTTGACTGGATCATTATCTCAGTGATTCTTATGGTTCTAGCATGTTAACTCAAACAACCGTGGCCATATTCCTGGATGAAAACGCCAATAGTCATCAGGGTTAAAATTGCAAAACAAAAAAAAAAATTGGTTGAGAGAGCATGAAGAATCATTTTCACACATGAATCAGCAGCTCTGAGTCCTTAAATTCATTGACAGGATGTGCTGGAGGAGACTTTACAGAGTGCTCGACTCTTGCATTGTCAATACTTCACCAAAAACTGATGGACCTCTCAATGGAAATGACATCACAACATTTATTTCCATCAAAAAAATTGTCAAGATCAAAAAAAAAAAAAAAAAAAAAATTGGGGGATTCGGGGTTGTGATTGGTCAGATCGCCTGTCAATCAAACTGCCGGTCAAGGATCAATTCGTGTGTCAAAATGATTCTTCATGCTCTCTGAACCATTTTTTCACTATGTTAACCCTGATTGGCGTTTTCATCTAGGAAAATGGCCATGATGTGTCTTCCTACATGGTCGTTTTAGGGTTAAAATAACCGTTTCCAATCATAAAACATGCTAGAAACATAATAATGACTGTGAAAATGATCCAGTCATTGACTCTTAAGTATTTGCATATTAAACTCCAAACAGCGGCTTTTTTTTGGGCTGCGCAGTGTGTATATATATGTATATATATATATATATATATATATATATATATATATATATATATATATATATATATATATATATATATATATATATATATATATATATATATATATATATATATATATATATATATATATATATATATATATATATATATATATATATGGTGGGGAGAACAATTATTTGATACACTGCCGATTTTGCAGGTTTGCCCACTTACAAAGCATGTAGAAGTCTGTAATTTTTATCATTCTTCAACTGTGAGTGACTGAATCTAAAACAAAAATCCCGAAAATCACATTGTATGTAGCTGTCGTTACACAGCGCTCTGGTCTTGGCCATTGTGGAGAGGTTGGAGTCTGTTTGATTGAGTGTGTGGACAGGTGTCTTTTATACAGGTAATGAGTGGAGAACAGGAGGGCTTCTTAAAGAAACACTAACAGGTCTGTGAGAGCTGGAAGTCTTACTGGTTGGTAGGTGATCAAATACTTATGTCATGCTATAAAATACAAATTAATTATTTAAAAATCATACAATGTGATTTTCTGGACTTTTGTTTTAGATTCCGTCACTCACAGTTGAAGAGTACCTATGATAAAAATTACAGGCTTCTAAACTAAAGACTTAATAGTAAATTATTGTCGGACCATCAGTCATCATGCTCAGTCACAGACACACAAAGATGTACCTTTAATTTCTCCAAGCTGATTGCTCACTAAAAAAAACCCAAAGTCATCATGTTTTCAGGCCATTTAAAGTTAGATTTTGATGTGATATAAATCGGTGATATGCAAGTGGCTGAGCTGATTAATTACCTTTTAATTATACATGCATGCATTTGTAATTCCAATCAAAGATGTGATACTTACATATACATATTTATGTGCTGCTTCTTGCGTTTGACACCAGCAGTTCAAAACAAAGGAAATTTTGGTTACATAAAGTGTTACATTTTAGGACTAGATGGTAATAAACCATGCTGTTATTGCACCAGCCTGAGATAATGCATTATGTAATGAACCGTAAAGGTGTTTATGGAAGAGCGAGGCATTCCTTCGGTGCTTTTCTACAATTTTTGTAGCCTGAAGTTACTTTAATGACACGTCTGGAGACTGGTGAAGGATTTTTAGTTGTCATTAGAGATGTTGTGCTATTCTAAATAATGGTGAAATTTATCACTGTAACGTATGAATATCAGTAAAATAATCTTGACCAAACAAACTAAATCTTGTTTTAGTCTCTGTGCTTAAAATACCATGATACAAACAAAGAAAGATTGAGGCATTATAATTTATTGAAAAATACCAGCATAAAATAATAAAAGCTGTTTGGTGACCTTGTTCTCCTCTATGGGTAATATTATGCCAACAGGTTGCTCTCATGCCATTTGTGAGTTTATGTATGTTTTTGACTGCTGTTACTCTTTGCTACTCCCCCGCAAAGAGAAAATAGGTCTTTCATGTAAAAAAAATGTGCTTTCCCTTAGATAATGATGATTCACTGCAGTATTCCCTTTATTTTCAGGCCTCACCTACATACATCTTTCCTTTCCGCTCCTTGTAAAAAAAAAAATCAGAAGTTGAGAAAACTGAAATACCTCTCCAGCACTAGAAAGCTTTTCTAATATTAACACGGGTCCTAAAGCTCTTGCTTGATCATAACCAATGATTTTCCTCTGAGCTTTTCTCTTTTGTAATGTCTCTCAGCCATCTCTCTTTCTACAAATCTCCCTCTTGTTCACTCACTCTCCTCCCCCATCACGAGAGGACACGCCCCTACTGCTGATCGGCTCACTTTCTCTCCTCCCCATCACAAGAGGACACGCCCCTACTGCTGATCGGCTCACTCTCTCTCCTCCCCCATCACGAGGACACGCCCCTACTGCTGATCGGCTCACTTTCTCTCCTCCCCATCACGAGAGGACACGCCCCTACTGCTGATCGGCTCACTTTCTCTCCTCCCCCATCACGAGAGGACACGCCCCCTACTACTGATCGGCTCACTTTCTCTCCTCCCCCATCACGAGAGGACACGCCCCTACTACTGATCGGCTCACTTTCTCTCCTCCCCCATCACGAGAGGACACGCCCCCTACTGCTGATCGGCTCACTTTCTCTCCTCCCCCATCACGAGAGGACACGCCCCTACTGCTGATTGGCTCACTTTCTCTCCTCCCCCATCACGAGAGGACACGCCCCTACTGCTGATTGGCTACAACTGGGTTGTGTCTAGGGTTGGGTATCGTTCACATTTTAACCAGTATCAGTACCTGAAATTCAGTGCCGATACCAAACAGTACCTTTTGTCGGTACTCTACTCTCCGTATAACAACAAAAACATCTATTTCGGAGAAAAAAAATAAGCTCAAACCTCTCAATTTCAAAATTTTTTTATTCATTTGAATAAATTTTACACACTAGACGGCAATTACCCGTTACGTGTGCACTGTAGTACGCGCAGCGGAGAATTCAAATGTCACGAAAGACTCTAGATTCTCGCGCTGTTCAGCGTTGAGTTCGGACACGTGTGCCGTAAGTGTATGGCTCCTCACCACAGAAACACAAAAGTGCGGTTTCATTTTCCCCACGATGCTGTCAGAGCTGGAATTTGACTAACAACACATGGAAAATATGACTGACAGTATTTAGTGTGTAATATGCGCCGTTGTGTCCTCAGAAATCACTTACTGCATCTTTAATTATGCTTTAACTTGATGTAAAGAGGTTGTTTCGGGGATGTGCAGTAGCCGCCACTGCTGTTTTAAGTAAGTCATCAAGAGTAGCGAGTTCAAGATAACAAACATGACTTTTAATTTCAATGTTGGCATCACTCTGTTTAACCTAATAGGCTTCATTTCCACAACAAGCGCCATTAGAGCCAAGCTGGAGGCAAATTTCCATTCAATGCATCTCCATGGCCATTTTCTCTGAAGTGGAGGAGATTAGACAGTTCACAGGGGTACTCGTTTCTGTTCTGAGAGATATCCGTATCAGCGCTTCTCCATCCTGGTGCTGGTTAAAGGAAAATGGCAAAGGGGAGGGGCTTCCCCAATTGGCCTAGTGCCTTCCTGAATATCTCCCCTAACGTCATGGCTTCTTTGATGTCAATACGAGGGAATGCTGTCGGAGCAGCGGTCTTGAATATATTAAGATTCTGCACAGTTATTTTTGCTCTGATGGATTGTGGGGCTCGGTGGGGTTCCTGTTGAAACGCGTGGTGGTGCAGAATGAGTGAAGGCAGTGATATCAGCATTGTTTCTAATTAAGAGAGAGAGAGTTGATACGATAAGTGGCTATTTCCTTTGTTTGGATCCACCATTTGGTGCGTCGACACTGGGGATCTTCCTTCTCTCAAGGGAGCTCTGCAAGGAGCCAAGTCCCAACTGTAAGGTGCTATCATTGCTCTTTAACTAGTTCTTATTCACTCCCACAAGATGTACCTCCAGCTTTTCTGAATATCCTGACAGCTTTTCAGATTAATAATAGAAGAAATAAATAAGTTATTTGGCAGTGCTCACTTGCATAAAAAGAGCATGCTATTAAAGGGACAGTTCATCCAGAAATTAATTTTGTTTTCACTCTAACCCAACTGCTGGGTTTGTCCATTTTCAACCCAACTTGGGTTATTTTTAACCCAGCATTTTTAAAGTGCCCCTATTATGGCATTTGAAAGGTTTGTTTTGGGAGTCCCCAACAACTTGCATGCATTCAAATGTCAAAAAACACTTTCATTGTCTTAAATATGCATTTATTTTTACCTTATTTGCTCGACGACTCCCAAACGATTCACTCAACGATTCATTTTTCCAAACCCCTCCTTTGCGCGACACTAGTCTGCTGTGATTGGTCAGATGATCTGGTGTCTGCGTGTGCAACAAGCGAGTGGTCAATATGCAAATGTTTCGTCTTGACGTCACAATGAAACGGCTTGGGATTCGTTTAACAAACGACTCGTTTAAGTGACTCGTTTAAATGACTCAGAGTCGACTCTTACTTTTGAGAGATAACGTTAAATACGGTGCACATTCAGATTTAAAACTTTGCAGGATGTTTTCATTCATGTGTTACACACGACATGGAAGGCAATTTTCAAAAATCCATAATAGGGGCACTTTAAATGTTTTATTTAACTTATCTATTGTTTAAAAATTATTGTAGTGCTCGCTTAAAATGAACCCAAAATAGGTTGGAAATGAACATTTATTAATAAGTTGAAAGAAGGATAATTAAACATTTATTAAATTTCCTATTAGTAAATGGTCACCTTTTAATATTATTGTTGCTTCTAGTAATTATGTGTCTGATTTTTAATTTCCAACATATTTTGGGTTCATTTTAAGCCAGACATATAGTCATTTTTAAACAATAGTTGGGTTAAATAAAACTACCCACCACATTTAACCCAACCACTGGGTTAAAACAACCCAATCGATGGGTTTGTCAATATTCAACCCAGTATTACTTTTTTTAAATTTAATTAAAGAGAACAGGAATTTCTCCAAGCTCCAAAATCATAAAAAGCACCATGAATGGACCATAAAAGTGGTTCATGTGTGTGTATATATATATATATATATATATATATATATACACATATACATACATATACACACATATATATACACACATGCACATTTTTTTCATTATGAAATGAATTTTTTCATTATGAAATGATATATGATATATATATGACACGGTGTTCAATATAACAATATCTGTTCAACATGTTTATCTTGTTAAATAACCCATTTTTAAGTTCAGACACAGAGAGACCTGCTTATTCACAGAAGATATGCCTCGTTTTCCTGCTATGGAGAGCGGAGCACCCAGATTCTCCCGCAAAAATATTGTCCATTTAATCCCTTTTCTAATTTCAAAAAGTCTAGAGAGTTTAAATGCCACATTCCAGGCCATCTTCCTGCATCTGACCAGCGGTCAAAAAGCAGAGAGACACACTAATACAATTTCATATGTGGATGAATTCATCTTCACTCTAGCATGTGAAGAAGAGAAGAGAGTGAGAGAAAACCTTTGAGATGTGAAGGTGTCGGAGAAATGCATTCATATTGCAACTTGTGAGACTGAATGATTTATAGTGGATGTTCATCTCATATCATGAGGAGTTCTCAATAAATTAGTGGCTTCCCCTCCAGTTCTACTCCAGAGAGATCCACCCACATCTGGAAGTTAAATCTTAGGTTTTTCAAAGAGCTCACTTTAGATCTGTCTTTTTACATTTTTCTCGGCCTGCACTGGATTGCAAAGGTTTTTACGTGCCCTGTGAACACTAATGTCCTTTCGAGTACAAAAAAGGCCCATCGGATTTTGCGGGATCACACTCGGTTGTACTCGTGTTATGTCATACCATTAATATTATCTGCTTTCCATCTCTATTACTTATGCTGCTCTTTTCGACCCTCTAGGACAAAAACACATCTGTTCAAAGCTTCACCATCATGCACATTTCCCCCCACAACAATACATTAGCTATTCTGTGTAAATCCTTGCTCGGTACTGCTTTTTACTTTCACAAAGGTTCAAAGGCTCCGCGTGAATAGCTGGCGGGATAGAAGATAGATGACCAAAGAGAGGGTGGAGTGAGGGGTTCTGGGTAAAGAAGTGGGCGTTAGTAGTGGACACTCGGAGAGAAATTCGGCTCGCAGTTTTAAGGGAAGAGCACGAGAGAGTTCAACAAGGATGACGCTCAATTTCGACCGCTCACTTTTTTGCTTTAATGGGACGGGACCCTTTATCGTGACATCAGAGCGCTCGGCCATGGTCAACGTGGCGTCTCTTTTGGCCCGTAGGTTCTACCATGTTGGAGGCAGCGTGGCGGTGCCACAGAAGTGTCGTTTGGCTTATCTAGGTGAGATGTTTCTTGTAAGAGTAAGTGTGAGCGCATCACATCGGTTATCAGCTGATATTATTCATTTTTTTAAAAAAATGTGTATCAGTAGTTAATGGATATTTAATTGTTCATGCTAATTTTCAAAATTAATAAAGTTATTAGAAAGTAAAGTAGAAGTAAAACAGTTAACACGGTTATATGCAAACTACAGTAAATATCAAGTGAATATGTACTTTCATGCTATTAATTATAATATTGTGATGCCTAAATTCATTTGTAGCATTGCTTGATTTAATTTTTTTAAGTGAACTGAAAGTTAAAAAAAAAATGTCTTTACTGTCACTTTTGATCATTTTAATGTTTCTAATTAAGAGTCAATTTTTACTTTTATTTTAATATATATATATAAAAATTCAGTTTATCCTTCCTATTTTGTTGTTTTTGGGGGGCGTGTTAGTGTAGGTGGTCCTCAGAAAAAAAATTGGAAGATAAAGTGGTCCTTGGGCTGAAAAAGTTTGAGAAACACTGCTGTAAAGTATTATCTATTGTGAGGGCTCCTTTCATTACGGTTGTTGTAGCTGGAATTTATTTTAAGGAAGTACCGTGCCTATTAATGGGTAACGCTACAGTAACGTCTTCAGCTTGAGATCTTTTCCATCTAAACTGCTTATATCTCTTAAGCCTAGTAGTGAATGTTTATTAAAAGTAGGATAATCTCTATCTTTTTAGTTATGAGAAAGAGTCATATCCATCCACAGTCACACAGAACCGAAGCACAACCAAAACAATGTTCTTCTACAAAATGCATGCGGTTTTGTTTAACCGCTTGAGGGCCCTATCATACACCCGCCGCAATGCGACGCCAGATCAAGTGTTTCTGCTAGTTTCAGCCATTTTCACATCCAGGGCCACATTGTTTAAATAGCAGATGCATCTGTTCGCCATGGGCGTGCTGGTCTGAAAACGAGGTGTGTTCAGGTGCACTGTTGGCGTGTAGCTATTTTCAGGAACTGCACCATTGACCAACAAAAACCTGCTCTAAAGGTATTTTTTGTTATTTAAAGGGCGCGTTAGTAATATTCGCCTATAGGCGGGTGCACAACGTGTGTACACGTTACACACACAGGGACAAGCGACAACTCAAACATGACAAATATTACAATGTAAAAGATTATTATTGCGTACATAAAGAAAAAAATGCCTATGTCGTAATGCAGGGGATCCCAAACTTTTTAGCCCGCAACCCCCATGATAAATGCGCTGCTACCCCGCACCTCCCCCACCTCCCCCACCTCAACAACCCCTCCCCCACCTCCCCCACCTCCCCCACCTCCCCCACCTCCCCCACCTCCCCCACCTCCCCCACCTCCCCCACCTCAACCACCCCTCCCGTCGCGTGAAATGTACAGCAAATCGATTTAAGGAAGTACCGTGCCTATTATTGGGTAACGCTACAGTAACGTCTTCAGCTTGAGATCTTTTCCATCTAAACTGCTTATATCTCTTAAGCCTAGTAGTGAATGTTTATGAAAAGTAGGATAATCTCTATCTTTTTAGTTATGAGAAAGAGTCATATCCATCCACAGTCACACAGAACTGAAGCACAACCAAAACAATGTTCTTCCGCAAAATGCATGCGGTTTTGTTTAACCGCTTGAGGGCCTATATATAATATAATATAATATAATATAATATAATATAATATAATATAATATAATATAATATATATACACACACACACTTTTGATAGATAGATAACATAGATAGAAACATTAAAATTATCAAAAGTGACAGTAAAGACATTTTTTTAACTTTCAGTTCACTTAAAAAAAAAAAATTATATATATTACACTATATATATTATAATATTATATTATATATATTACATATATAACACTTTAAATATAAAAATAAGTATTAAACTTCTACTTTTTAAATATAAAATATATATAAATTAAATAGCTAAATATAAAAATCTTACCGATCCCCAACTTTTGATGTTAAAGCCTCTTCTGCTCACCAAGGCTGAATTTATTGGATTAAAAATACCCAAAAAAAAAAACAAAACAAAAAATCAGTAATATTGTGAAATATTATTACGATTTAAAATGACTGTTTTCTATGTGAATATATAGTAAAATGTAATTTATTCCAGTGTTTCTTGAGCAGCAAATCATATCAGAATGATTTCTGAAGGATCATGGGACACTGAAGACTGGAGTAATGATGCTGAAAATTCAGCTTTGATCACAGGATATAAATTACAGTTTACAATATATTCACCTAGAAAACATCTATTTTATATTGTAATAATATTTCACAATTTTACAAATTTTTTTGTATTTTTAATCAAATAAATGCAGCCTTGGTGAGCAGAAGAGACTTCTTTCAAAGATTTTACCAATCCCAAACTTTTAAATGGCAGTATCTCCACCATTTACCAAATGTCATAACATATAATTACCAGCTCGCTGGTGGCTGTGCGTGTGCGTTTGTGTGTATGTGCGTATTCCTCAGCCTCAAATACATGACACAGGTCTCAAAGTCAATTTGTCTTATTGCTCTGTATTGTTTAATGGCTTTCCAGCTGTCAGTTTGGCTGAAATCACTAACCTCCTACTCCCTGCTCTAGTTAGCACATACGTTCATTAGACCGACTTCTGTTTTTACCGCTACGTTGCATCAGATACGAGAGTCAATTGTAAAATAGCAAAAAAATGATGCTCTGCCTATTATCACCTTTCAGAAATAGTGGAAGACATCTACTCTGGGATTCAGAGCCCAGGAGAGGGTGTGAGAATGAAGGGGTGTGTGTGTAAAACAGCCTGCTATTCTACCTGACTGAATATGTTCGGTGTGAAACTGACAGGGTTTTATGGAACAGATGGCTCAAAACGCAGCGTTCTCCAACAAATGTAAACACAAACCAGCTTTTGGGCTATTTTAGGTCTGAGAGAGCTAAGGTGCACCGAATGCGTCCCATTGAAATACGTTCGTTCCTCTGCGCTCATTCCTGTCGGAGCTTGGTTTAATTAATCGAGAGCAAGCGAGTTGGATTTTGATGCGTGAAAAGATTTGAAATTGAAGTGCTGGTTAGAATGGGAGCAAATTCATTATCAGGTATTTGACACTGAACAATGAGAGCATGCACAGCTGTATTGTTGGTATTTATAGCGCAGGCTGTGCACATACACGGTTTAATCTGCTTTATCGGTGTGTGCGACACGTTCCCCATCCAGATCCTCTGCCTCGCAGCGCTCTGAGGCGCTGTGAACACTATGACAGGCCTGCTAAACCATCTCACTGACTTGGCTGTGGCTCAGATCTGCTTTGTGGAGGGAGTCTTTTCATCTTCTTCTGGTGTGGGGCGAGATGTGGTGATTGCTTTGATTATAATCTAACCTGATCGCTCATGACGATCAAGATAACAGTGCTTTTATGATTAGAGAGTTTATCAGTAGCCGATAGTGATGTGGGTATCTGGACATCTGATTGGCTGATGGAATTGCTGATATATGATACAGTTTAATGGTGTTGAGATGGACATTAATTAAAACATTTTTTTATTTTGTTCAGAATTAACAGTATTAATAGATCAATCCTTCTTCCAAAACGTGTTTTTGGATGTGACGGTTTTCGCGGGTGTGCGTCTCGTCATATCCGTAAATGGAGAGAAGTTGCTCCGGCTAGTTTGACCAGTGTCCGGTGTGGGAGTGGAGCGGGTTAGTCGTCACAACGAGTGAGAAAGTTTCACACGGAGAAGCTAAAACTCCAACCTCTGGAGAATCAACCGTTTTAAACGAAGAGAGTACGAGACAGAGCTTGTAATAAAACAAGAATCAACATTGGCTTGGCTTTTCGGAAATGGCGAGAACTGAGGGATTTGAAATGTACATGGAGATGGTGTTTTTGTTTCTCAACGTGTGAATAAGGTATTTTATTGAAAAGAACGTAGCTCTTTAACCAAGTTCACTGTAAAGCAGTAATTCTTAAAGTGTGGTCCTCCATCGCCCCCTAGTGGTCTGTGAAAAGATGACCTAAGCTAGGCAAGCTCTTAACCCGCACCGGATCGTCAGTGTGTTTTAATAACGAAAAAAATGGATCATATCATTGCATTTGTGTTTGAATAATTCGTTTTTGACTTGAAACAGTTGCATATTAAACTTAAATTCAGTTTATCCTTCCTATTTTGTTGTTTTTGGGGGGCGTGTCAGTGTAAGTGGTCCTCAGAAAAAAATTGGAAGATAAAGTGATCCTTGGGCTGAAAAAGTTTGAGAAACACTGCTGTAAAGTATTATCTATTGTGAGGGCTCCTTTCATTATGGTTGTAGCTGGAATTTATTTTAAGGAAGTACCGTGCCTATTAATGGGTAACGCTACAGTAACGTCTTCAGCTTGAGATCTTTTCCATCTAAACTGCTTATATCTCTTAAGCCTAGTAGTGAATGTTTATTAAAAGTAGGATAATCTCTATCTTTTTAGTTATGAGAAAGAGTCATATCCATCCACAGTCACACAGAACCGAAGCACAACCAAAACAATGTTCTTCTACAAAATGCATGCGGTTTTGTTTAACCGCTTGAGGGCCCCATCATACACCCGCCGCAATGCGACGCCAGATCAAGTGTTTTTGCTAGTTTCAGCCATTTTCACATCCAGGGCCACGTTGTTTAAATAGCAGATGCATCTGTTCGCCATGGGCGTGCTGGTCTGAAAACGAGGTGTATTCAGGTGCACTGTTGGCGTGTTGCTATTTTCAGGAACTGCACCATTGACCAACAAAAACCTGCTCTAAAAGGTATTTTTTGTTATTTAAAGGGCGCGTTAGTAATATTTGCCTATAGGCGGGTGCACAACGTGTGTACACGTTACACACACAGGGACAAGCGACAACTCAAACATGACAAATATTACAATGTAAAAGATTATTATTGCGTACATAAAGAAAAAATGCCTATGTCGTAATGCAGGGGATCCCAAACTTTTTAGCCCGCGACCCCCATGATAAATGCGCTGCTGCTCCGCGACCCCCCACCTCCCCCACCTCAACAACCCCTCCCGTCGCGTGAAATGTACAGCAAATCGATTTAAGGAAGTACCGTGCCTATTATTGGGTAACGCTACAGTAACGTCTTCAGCTTGAGATCTTTTCCATCTAAACTGCTTATATCTCTTAAGCCTAGTAGTGAATGTTTATGAAAAGTAGGATAATCTCTCTATCTTTTTAGTTATGAGAAAGAGTCATATCCATCCACAGTCACACAGAACGGAAGCACAACCAAAACAATGTTCTTCTACAAAATGCATGCGGTTTTGTATAACCGCTTGAGGGCCCCATCATACACCCGCCGCAATGCGACGCCAGATCAAGTGTTTTTTGCTAGTTTCAACCATTTTCACATCCAGGGCCACGTTGTTTAAATAGCAGATGCATCTGTTCGCCGTGGGCGTGCTGGTCTGAAAACGAGGTGTGTTCAGGTGCACTGTTGGCGTGTAGCTATTTTCAGGAACTGCACCATTGACCAACAAAAACCTGCTCTAAAGGTATTTTTTGTTATTTAAAGGGCGCGTTAGTAATATTCGCCTATAGGCGGGTGCACAACATGTGTACACGTTACACACACAGGGACAAGCGACAACTCAAACATGACAAATATTACAATGTAAAAGATTATTGCGTACATAAAGATAAAAATGCCTATGTCGTAATGCAGGGGATCCCAAACTTTTTAGCCCGCGACCCCCATGATAAATGCGCTGCTGCTCCGCGACCCCGCACCTCCCCCACCTCAACAACCCCTCCCGTCGCGTGAAATGTACAGCAAATCGATTTTATGCCCAGTCTCAAAGCACACAAAGTTATATTTTAATGTTCTCGTGAAAAATCAGTGTTACAATTCTGCATGAGCCGCTCAATATCCACCTGTTCTGTCTCGGAAAGTAACTGTGCAACTATGTTGGGTTGAACATTGTTCTGCCATCAGGAACCAGTCGAGCAGGTCTGAGCGGCACGCCCCTGCACTCATGCTAATCCGATGGTCAACGTGTCCGAAACACTAAGTACTCGGTAAAGCATTTCTGTGTCATGCGGAATAATTCTTCCTCATTTCTCTCAGCATCACACATATAATGCAATATCAATGTCAGTTTTACACATCAAAACGATGTCCTTCATTTACAATAAACATTTCAATGTCATAATGTCACAATATCTTGAAGCTACTTGTGTTTGTGTGCATTTATAAATGTGCTTGCATTAGATATTAAGTGTGCATAAAGCAGAAAAATGCTATGCTAAAGCTTTGAAAATATGAATGCTGTTCATAAAACCTCCGCAACTGCAGTCGTCGCACCATCAACCAGCCTCACCTGTGACTTTTCTCCTCCTCTCGGTTTTTCTGTTGTGGATATTAACCACAGTTTCATTTTAAAGCGGGTATTATTTGTTTGTAGCCTCCAAACACCTTTAGCTTCAGCAAACAACAGCGCGTGATGTACGCAACTTGATTGTGATTGATGCTGACATAATCTCGTATAATGTCTGGGACAAAATTACAAATTTAATTAAAAATTATACATATATATTTTAATCAGACTTTTCTGCAAACACCATTTAATAAGTATTGAATTAAATTAATTGCAACAAAAATATATAGGGCCTATATATTTTTTCCACTTTAAAAAAAAAAAAAAAATAGAAATCATCTCACGACCCCCCGACCCCCACTTTGGGAACCACGGTCGTAATGGATAGTCATCGCATGTATCAGAATGACCTATTTGCAGTAATGATTAATGATTGTTTGACAAATCGTGGTAACACACACATGTATTTAAACTGACTCTTCAGGTTGAGGGTGTCTATATTCCACCATGTAAATAGCGAATCCGCCATGGTGCAAGCGCAACTGGCTTTTAAAAGGAATGTGAGATTGGTTTATTGCACGTTACGCCCAAAACACACCCATGACTCATTAAGAGACTAGGTACAATCCGTTTGGACCATGCGCCAACCATTTTTTCTGTCATTAAACTAGCAAAAGTGGATACCAAGTGCACCTGCGCCATGCACTTAGATCGCTAAAATAGGTACATAAAATTGTGTGCCTTTAAACTCCCTAAAAAAAATTGAAAATGCTTTCATGTCAAATTTACCTGAGTGATAATGCGCTGCTTTTCAGCACAGTTCAGTGGTTTAGCCAGTGTGATCTGAAGCGCAAAAGTTAATGCGTCGATGCATGTGATTCATTAAATATGTTGACATTATAACTGTTTTAGTGTGTAATTTATCCATTTATCAACACAGATGGGACTTAAAAGTCATTTACACTCTTTGCATGCTGAAATGTAGCTAATTGTTGATGTATGTAGATGTATACAATATTATATTTTGGAAGAAACTTTAACGAAGAGACTATCAGACTACAGCAGCAAAAACATCTTTGTAGAGTGCAAGGAAATTTGTTAGCCTATATTTATAAAGATGTGCACTGAATTCAGTGCATTAAACATATGCAGTGGCAGCACTGAAATAAGTGCAGTTTGTTGAAGCTGTGTGCAGGTGTCTGACTGCATAATGCACATCTCATCCTCGGTTTTGTGTTCCTGCTCTGATGGTTCTGAACGCACAGTGCTTTGTGATTTAGGCATCACAGAGTCTCTACGACCCAATTATTCAGTGTTTGATATCTCCCTGTACTTCTCACCAGGCCGCTTTGATCTGCTCTCTCATCTCCTTTGTCTCCAATACTTACAAAGATGCTTTCCCTCTGCTTTATTTACACCTATCTCCTGTCATCTTTAATTTTCCTGGGTCAAAAGCAGGTAAAAGCAGTAACGCTATTGTATTAGGAATTCAATGTATCTCTGCTTTTCTGTTTCACTCCGCTGGCCTCTGTATTCAGCCTCTGTTTTCCTCTCTGGCTGCTTTGTGATGCGCTGCTAAGCTGCATTCCTACTTAAATCTATCTGGCCCATTGACAAATATAGGAATATTAGTGCGTTCCAAGCCAATAGCTTTGATTAAACAATCAGGTGGACTGCATCAAGAAGTGGGGCATGAATAATTGAGCTAGACTGTGTCCGAAATCATCTGTAATACTCTTAAATAGAGCACCGTTTGAAGGGTCAGTGGTGTCCGAAACCATGGTGGACGTTCTCCAGTGCACTTATTCAATCCTAGAATGCACATATATGATGTGATCAATAATGATGTACACTGCTAGACAACGGCTAGAGATTACCCATGATTCACCGAATGAATTCTCAACTCCAGAAGATGGCGCCCGCAGTGCGTATGACTTGGCACAATACGTTTCAGCTCGGCTCACTTCACTTTTCTACTCCGTACGACTCGGCACGGTATGTTTCGGCGGTATGACTCAGTTTGGAGCGGTATGTTTTTGGCTTGGCTTGCTCCACTCTGTGGTACGACTCGGCTTGGCACGGTACGTTTCAGCTTGCTTCGCTTTTCCACTTTGTGGTGCGACTTGGCTTGCTTCGCTTTTCCACTTTGTGGTACGACTTGGCTTGCTTTGCTTTTCCACTCTGGGGTACGACTCGGCTTGGCACGGTATGTTTCGGCTTGGCTTGCTGCGCTTTTCCACTCTGTGGTACGACTCGGCTTGGAGTGGTACGTTTCGGCTTGGCTTGCTGCGCTTTTCCACTCTGTGGTACGACTCGGCTTGGAGCGGTACGTTTCGGCTTGCTTCACTTTTCCACTTTGTGGTACGACTCGGCTTGGAGCGGTACGTTTTCGGCTTGGCTTGCTGCGCTTTTCCACTCTGTGGTACGACTCGGCTTGGAGCGGTACGTTTCGGCTTGCTTCACTTTTCCACTTTGTGGTACGACTCGGCTTGGAGCGGTACGTTTTCGGCTTGGCTTGCTTCGCTTTTCCACTCTGTGGTACGACTCGGCTTGCTTTGCTTTTCCACTCTGTGGTACAACTCGGCTTGGCACAGTATGTTTCGGCTTGCTTCACTTTTCCACTTTGTGGTACGACTCGGCTTGGAGCGGTACGTTTTCGGCTTGGCTTGCTTCGCTTTTCCACTCTGTGGTGCGACTTGGCTTGCTTCGCTTTTCCACTTTGTGGTACGACTTGGCTTGCTTTGCTTTTCCACTCTGTGGTACGACTCGGCTTGGCACGGTATGTTCCGGCTTGGCTTGCTGCGCTTTTCCACTCTGTGGTACGACTCGGCTTGGAGTGGTACGTTTCGGCTTGCTTCGCTTTTCCACTTTGTGGTACGACTCGGCTTGGAGCGGTACGTTTTCGGCTTGGCTTGCTGCGCTTTTCCACTCTGTGGTACGACTCGGCTTGGAGCGGTACGTTTCGGCTTGCTTCACTTTTCCACTTTGTGGTACGACTCGGCTTGGAGCGGTACGTTTTCGGCTTGGCTTGCTTCGCTTTTCCACTCTGTGGTACGACTCGGCTTGCTTTGCTTTTCCACTCTGTGGTACAACTCGGCTTGCTTCACTTTTCCACTTTGTGGTACGACTCGGCTTGGAGCGGTACGTTTTCGGCTTGGCTTGCTTCGCTTTTCCACTCTGTGGTGCGACTTGGCTTGCTTCGCTTTTCCACTTTGTGGTACGACTTGGCTTGCTTTGCTTTTCCACTCTGTGGTACGACTCGGCTTGGCACGGTATGTTTCGGCTTGGCTTGCTGCGCTTTTCCACTCTGTGGTACGACTCGGCTTGGAGTGGTACGTTTCGGCTTGCTTCGCTTTTCCACTTTGTGGTACGACTCGGCTTGGAGCGGTACGTTTCGGCTTGCTTCGCTTTTCCACTTTGTGGTACGACTCGGCTTGGAGCGGTACGTTTTCGGCTTGGCTTGCTGCGCTTTTCCACTCTGTGGTACGACTCGGCTTGGAGCGGTACGTTTCGGCTTGGCTTGCTTTGCTTTTCCACTCTGTGGTACAACTCGGCTTGGCACAGTATGTTTCGGCTTGGCTTGCTGCGCTTTTCCACTCTGTGGTACGACTCGGCTTGGAGCGGTATGTTTCGGCTTGGCTTGCTGCGCTTTTCCACTCTGTGGTACAACTCGGCTTGGAGCGGTACGTTTTCGGCTTGCTTCGCTTTTCCACTTTGTGGTACGACTCGGCTTGGAGCGGTACGTTTCGGCTTGCTTCGCTTTTCCACTTTGTGGTACGACTCGGCTTGGAGCGGTACGTTTTCGGCTTGGCTTGCTGCGCTTTTCCACTCTGTGGTACGACTCGGCTTGGAGCGGTACGTTTCGGCTTGGCTTGCTTTGCTTTTCCACTCTGTGGTACAACTCGGCTTGGCACAGTATGTTTCGGCTTGGCTTGCTGCGCTTTTCCACTCTGTGGTACGACTCGGCTTGGAGCGGTATGTTTCGGCTTGGCTTGCTGCGCTTTTCCACTCTGTGGTACAACTCGGCTTGGAGCGGTACGTTTCGGCTTGCTTCACTTTTCCCCTTTGTGGTACGTTTTCGGCTTGGCTTGCTGCGCTTTTCCACTCTGTGGTACAACTCGGCTTGGCACTGTATGTTTCGGCTTGGCTTGCTGCGCTTTTCCACTCTGTGGTACAACTCGGCTTGGAGCGGTATGTTTCGGCTTGGCTTGCTGCGCTTTTCCACTCTGTGGTACAACTCGGCTTGGAGCGGTACGTTTTCGGCTTGCTTCACTTTTCCCCTTTGTGGTACGTTTTCGGCTTGGCTTGCTGCGCTTTTCCACTCTGTGGTACAACTCGGCTTGGCACTGTATGTTTCGGCTTGGCTTGCTGCGCTTTTCCACTCTGTGGTACGACTCGGCTTGGAGCGGTATGTTTCGGCTTGGCTTGCTGCGCTTTTCCACTCTGTGGTACAACTCGGCTTGGAGCGGTACGTTTTCGGCTTGGCTTGCTTCGCTTTTCCACTCTCTGGTACGACTCGGCTTGGTACGGTACGTTTCGGCTTGCTTCACTTTTCCACTTTGTGGTACGTTTTCGCTTGGCTTGCTGCGCTTTTCCACTCTGTGGTACAACTCGGCTTGGAGCGGTACGTTTCGGCTTGCTTCGCTTTTCCACTTTGTGGTACGACTCGGCTTGGCTTGCTTCGCTTTTCCACTTTGTGGTACGACTCGGCTTGGCTTGCTTCGCTTTTCCACTCCGTGGTACGACTCAGTTTGGAGCGGTACGTTTTCGGCTTGGCTTGCTGCGCTTTTCTACTGAGTAGTACGACTCGGCTCAGCACAGTACGTTCCAGCCCGGCACGGCTTGCTTCGTTTTTCCACTCCGTGGTATGACTAGGCTTGGCACGTTACGTTTCGGCTTGGCTTGCTTCACTTTTCCACCGAGTGGTATGACTCTGCTCGGCTTGGCACAGTACATTTTGGCTCGGCTTTCTACGCTTTACCACTGTTTGGTACGACTCAGCTCAGCACAGTGAGTTTCGGCTCGGCTCGCTTCGCTTTTCCACTCCGTGTTACGACTCGGCTTGGCGCGGTACGTTTTCGGCCTTGCTTGCTTTGCTTTTCCACTGTGAGGTCCAACTCGGCTCGGCATGGTACGTTTCGGCTCGGCTTGCTTTGCTTTTCCACTCCATGGTACGACACGGTATAGCTTGAGCCATAAGCGCCACTAATGGAAAAGCGCCATTATTGGACTAATGTAGGAAATACGGGGTGATTTCGGACACAGCCAGTGGCAATTAAACTAAATGACTAAGAAACTATGAACTAAACAATACATGAATGTGACAATTGTGATGTGACCTTCATGAATTATGCAAAAGAAATAATTTATATAAAAGGAATAAATCCACTGCATTATACCATTTTATATTATTTTTTTTCTTTTCAATAAAGGAATCCATTTATGTCAAATATATTCCGCCCCAGAGTGCAGTTGAATTGTCTCTTTAACTCATTATTATCATGTCATGAAGTGGCAGGGGAGGCTGGCGTCCTGAAGCGAGGGGCTCTTGTCAATCCTTCTCTCAAGTGTTCACACCTCTCCATCCACAGCCTAATGAACACACTTCCTTCCCTCCCTCCACTCCCTCGAGATTAGTGCCGAGTCCCCACTGTGCAGAACGCAGTAATCGGCCGTGAAGGTTTACTCGACACGAGACTAATTTGTTTCGAATGAGCTGGAGAGACTCGTGATAATAACAATAATAGGAGTCCAAAGGAGGAGGACAAGAGACAAAAGACCCTTATTAACTTTTCATTAGTCCTGACCACTCATTAAAATGGATTTCTTAATTTAGAGATCTAATTGATGACCCTCAGTCGTAACGTCTGGAGCGGCAGTATGTGCTCGTCCGTGACCTTTGACACTCCTGGTCATCTCTTCGCACACTCCAGTTTGTTCCCAATTAAGTCGCATGTTTTGCATACAAAGTCAAGTGGAGAGCACGGATGTCGAGTGTCCTTGTGGAAGTTGACGTACCCTTGGTCTGTTTCTATGTTTTTTAAAATTCTAATCACAATTGTTTGGGTCTATGGAATCCCATGAGTCCATAACAAGAGCACATAGTTCCTTAAAAACAACTCTGTAGTCTGTGCGCTTGAGGTGGTCTTTATCTGCGAGATAAAAAACGTGAGGGTTATTTAAAGTGTGTTGTTGAAAGCCACCAACTATTTATCCAAAGTACCGCTTTGCTTGCATGAGGGAACAGCAGCCTAGAGATCTTCTGATGCATAGTGTCAACATTTTACAAAAACACTCACCAGGAGTCAGAAGCAGAAAGAAAAATAAACATTTGCTACAAGGTGCAAAAAGCTTTTCCCTTCAGAAGAAGTTTCAAGCTAGTGAGCTGTCTATACTACCTAAATAGGGGGCTCTCTTATAAATGCTAATTCACACCACACCAACATACAGATAGGATTTTTTGTGCCGTTAGTCTGCATCTGTACATGCTCAATCGCGTTTCTCAGGTCGTGGAGTGTCTGAAAAGTGTCGCAGCCTAATTTGGTTGCAGTGTGAATTAACCTTAAAGGTGACCTATTATGCAAAATTAATTTTTATGTGGTGTTTGTACATAAATGTGTGTCGGCATTGTGTGTATACAAGTACACTATAATGGTAAAAATCCACCCACTCCTTTTTAATCCCCATAAATCATAAGCAATGTCTCAGAAAAAGCTTGTTGTAGCTTGTGATGTCACAAATGCTTAGGCCCCGCCCATGACTGCCGATGGACTCTGCCCTATTAGCATAGACCCCGCCCTCAGTGAACTGTACGCCATGTTTATCTCCTCACCAGAGCTTTTAACAGCAGCGTTCAAGAAAGAAATGTATTCTTAAAGCTACGAAGTTATTCTTTTTGTTTGATTCATATGAACAGCATATTCCGTTATCGCTATAAAACACATGCAGATGATAAACTTTAATGACGACGAAGAACTGCAATGTCACGTGAGTGTGGCCGCGATAGATGATTTTTTTATATGTTTTTGGCAGAGCATCCGAGGCACGAGTTGTACAGGCTCCGCCCTTTTCTGCAAAGGGGGCGGGGAGCAGCAGCTCATTTGCATTTAAAGATACATGCACAAAAACTGCATGTTTTTCCTTCCACTCAAAAATGGGGATTTATAAAATGATATAATAAATGATCTGTGGGGTATTTTGAGCTAAAAGTTCACAGACACATTGTGCCATCCTGCTTAGGTATGCAGCATTTAACTCAGTAAGTTTTAGGAACAAAGCTAGAGTCTCCATTCCCTTAGAGATTGTGCTGTAGCTTGTTGCTGTGCACGTCTGTATTGCAACATGTACTGCAAACTTATGTTGAAACCCAGCTGGAGGCGAAGGCATACCAAATGACCTGAAGGGGGAGCGAGAACCTGAGAGGGCTTATTTAAGAACAAACAATGTGTTGCAGGGGAAAGGTGGAGCCATTGCTTTCATGAGAATGAAAATCAATAGTTTTTTCCCACAGAAACACTCACTGACAGTGCCTTTGCAAACACTGTAACTTTATAAAGAGCAAGAGAGTGAGACAGAAAAGTATTGGAAAAGTTTTATGTGTGTGCAGACCCGACTGAAACTGCAGTAATATTACATCTGTGAATATATATCGGATGCTGTTTGACTTTTTTCCTCAAGAAGCTTCTCTGTTTTCTTTTCTAGTTCAGAACAACAGAAGATTTAGTGGTGGAATAAAAGATTTGCAATCTGAACAAGACGCCGCAAAGGCAAACGAGTAGATTAAAAGTACCTAAATTAAAAGAGGAAGGAAAAGAAGGGGGGAAAAGGAAGCCAGACTAGGCCAGGCACTTAATAAGACCAGAGAGTGTGTTATTCTGTCACAGTATCTTAATATGCTTTGGAGAGTGACCTAAATATTTCATAATAAGACAGGCTTGCTTGAAGAGAGTGTGCACTTAAGAATCTCTTTCTTCTTGCCTCTGCCCCTTGTTTTTTTGTGTTTTTTTTTTTAGATTGACATGTAAGATATGACTTAAGGTTGAGAGACAGTAAAATAAAAGGTTTGCTTTTTGAGCACCAAATTTCTGAAGGATCATGTGACACTGAAGACTGGAGTAATGATGCTGAAAATTCAGCTTTGATCACTGGATATAAATTACATCTTAAAATATATTCAAATAGGAAATTATTTTTAAAAAGTTAATATTTTATAGGATATATATAATCAAATAAATGCTGCCTTGTTGAACGTAAGAGACTTTAAAAAACATTTTATATAAAAAAAAATAAATAAATAAATAAATAAAAAAAAAGTAGCAGTCCCAAGCTAACTCTTGACCAATAGTGTAATACATTAGCAGTGTTGGGGGTAATGCATTACAAGTAACGCGAGTTATGTAATCAGATTACTTTCATTAAGTAACTAGTAATGTAACGCACAACTTTAAAATTTACAACAAAATATCCGAGTGATCAAATTACTGATGTATTGATTGACATCTGTCATGATGGTCAACATGATGGTTATTGTAGATCTAGGCTAAACTCATCTCACTTGCACAAAAACAGACTCAAAATGATTAAAACAGTGAAATACAAACTCAGATTTTTACAAAAACCTGCAATAATTAAATGTTAAATTACACAAATATACTACATGTCTTTGCTTCAATGATCCGATTCAACCACAATATTAAGCAAATATGACTTTAGTTCAAGTGTGGGGTGCTAAAAAGTATTACTTTCCATAAAAAGTAATGCAATTAGTTACTTTATGGAGTAACGCAATAATGTAACATTACTTTTAAAAGATACTTTCCCCACCATTGTAGTGATAATTTGTGGTGTTTTGGGCAATATAAACTAGTGTTGTCAAAAATAGTGATATTTTAATGTGTATCGATATTGAAATATCTGAAACGGTTCCAATATTTCTTTTTTCTGCAATATCAATATCCCGATCCTGACTTTTTTCTTGGCCTATTGCGCTTAAACGGTCAAATACATACAAAATGATGTTAAAATCACTCTGCTCTTGAATTTAATAATAACTTTAATTGTAAACATTAATCTTTATTTATTTTTTACAATGAAAACTATCCAGTGTTACTTTACATTTGATTACTTTAAGTTCTGTAATATTTCTTACCTGAATATACTGTTAGTACCTTAGTATACGGTTATACCTGGAAAAACTTAAAACATGTTTATTTCATTGTATTCATTTGTGCTATTGTTTGCGATTTTGTTTATTTGTTCTTATTTTATTACGGTTTACTTCAAAAAAGTTTAGATAATAACAAATTATCCGTATGGCGGTGTATAGATGCCAGTTTTCCCTGTGGTTTTGACATTTTTCAAGGTAACATATCGAAGTCGGAAATTCCAG
The DNA here is from genome assembly GCA_038088235.1 of Zacco platypus. Taxonomy (NCBI): domain Eukaryota; kingdom Metazoa; phylum Chordata; class Actinopteri; order Cypriniformes; family Xenocyprididae; genus Zacco; species Zacco platypus. Next base: position 30,453,987 of record CM076075.1, read on the forward strand.
AGTCGTTACAAGACCAATATAAACGAATAAAGCTTTTTATTCGCACTACACAGTATTCAGTCTTCTATCTGGGTGCAAAGTGGGCGTCAGCGTTTGGAGAGGGAGCAAAAGAAGAGTGTTTCAGAGAAAGAATAGAAAGCATCGTCATTCATGCTCATGTCAAATCTAATTGGATTGTGGATTGCGTCCCAATCTGGGAATTGCTGATAGTGAAAGTGGGCCGGAGGTTTGGTTGGGACAGGAAGAGGATGCCGCCGCGCTCTCGCTCTAGTTTGGCTGGTGGAAGCGATAGAGGGTTGAGGACAGATAATTCTGGATCCTTTGTAGATTCAGATCAATGTACAACATGATCTTCCAATGTCTGGCCTCTATAATCTGGGTCAGATTCATTGTTTTTGCCCAAAGAACCCATATCTAACATGGGTTCTCCATAAGCATCTTAGCTCAGCGACCTGCTGTTCATCCTGTGTGAATTGGAGCACATGGAGTACTTTTCCTGATCTCTCTCTCTACTGTACTCTGTTTTCTAATTAATTTCAGAACTGTTAATTCCACTTCATCATCACAGGCTGTGAATTGACACAAAATGTCTGAGCCTGCGTTCATCATGTCCTTCTAATCTAGCAGAGAAGCGTCTCGACTGTTTATGCGAGCGTGCGTGTACATCTATTTCATGTCGACGCCTCCGTCTATGAGAGTGAGATTAGTTTTTAAATCCTTCTCAATTGTCCTGTCCATTATGTTAAACCCCGCTCCAACTGATCTATATCCTCCCGGTACTGCCGTCTTCAAGCACGACAAGAACTGACTATATTAGGCAAATACATGGTGTTAAGATGATCTCTGATGTTCAGAAGGATAATTATTTAGGCTTATAGTCTAAAAATCACATGCATACATCATATTTGTTCCAATTGGCTAATATTTTATTGTATTACAGCGTTTTGCTTTTAGTAAGAAACTATTAAGTTGTGCTTTTCTTATTAATCACTCTCGATTTATATCATCCAAGGTTCCTCCCGCCACCCCGCTTCGAGCACGTCAGAGAACATGCATGTGCTTCACATACAAAACATCATCTTCTCAATTTCACATCCTTGGTGACTTCACAGTGACAGCATGAAGTGTAGCGCTTGAGAGTATGGAGGGAGTTTTCAGGCTTCTCTTCCCGTCAGCGCTCTGATGGAGGAGATGAGCCGAAGCGCACGGGTGTCATGGTGCAAAGTGATTTTGAAGGAAGAGCAACGCCGCACATACACGCGTTCTTCTCCCGAGCTTCGTCTTTGCAGCGATCCAGCCGAAGCAGAAGTTTTATTTGGAGACCTTCAGATCTGACAGCCGATTGGTCCCAGTGGCCCTGTAGGACAGGGAGTTGCCATCTCACTCAGTCAAGAAGATGAGCTGGGTTGCAGGCAACGTCTGCTGTGTTGCATCATTTCGGCTTTTGTTGGATTTGTTGCGGTTTGCTGCAGGGTTCCTGAACCTTCTTCAACCTTTTCTGTGGCCTGGTTTAAGGGTGCGATTGTTATCGGACGATAATCATTTTATATAATTTGAACGGTGGTCTTTTTAAAGGTCGATTAGATGACGCAAAACTCCCAAAAATGACGTCATTGTGGAGAGATTCAACAACTCGACAGCAAGAAACTAGGGCTGTGCGAGTTTAGTGCGTTGCTTTCGTTCCTCTCTAAAAGCTTGTAGTCAAGACCTCAAGCGGCTCGTGAACCGATCATCTCTTCATACTAGTTCATTTATAGCATCAAATAAACATGAATGAACATCAGAAGGAATGTTGTTTCAAGCGCAGAAAGACGTGAGGACACAATTTTTCAAGTTCACCAACGTTAATCTACTAACTCCCCTGACTAAATTGTGGGACAAAATGGTGGATTCGGGGTTGTGATTGGTTAGATTGCCTGTCAATCAAACTGCCAGCGAAGGGTCAATTGTGCTCGTTTGTGAAAACAGCCCTCTTTATTGACAGATATTGCTTAATTATATCATATGTTATAATATAAATATCAAGATCTTATACAAGTACTTTTTTTCATTTATATTAATTGGTGACATTTTTTGACACAATCAGTTAGAAATGTTATTGATTGGACTTGAAGCAGGAAGTTTTACATCCGATCACATTAATGATGTTAATAAATAAATCAGAGAATGCAACGGCGATTTGTGGTCTTGAAATAAAATCCAGAGACAAAGACCTTCAAAAAAAAGGTGTTAAGACCGGTCTAGAGTGCTACAACACTACTAAAAGCCCAAAATTAACATCCAAATCAGCTAGATCAGTCATTGTTGTAAAATACGGTGTACTGTTGCTAAACTGCAGAGCGTGCTCGACAATAAAAAGTGTTATTAAAAATGCATTAAGCCACAAAAGAGATGCTGTTCCCCAAACGGTTCCAAAACAGAGTGGAAAATGGACAAGCAAAGTGAACATTGCTCCTAAATGGTGAAATACACACAGAAATGTGTTCAAATGCTCTTAAATGAACATATACTGTTGCACATGTGATTTATTTCACAACTGTTTGTCATATATTGTTGTTATGGATAATTAAATGACCAAGTGGGTCTATTTGAAGCCGATCGGTATCGGCCCCAAAAAAATCCTGATCGGAGCATACTTGGCCTTGTTGCAGTTGCGCAAACCCTGACAGTTCTCTCATTTCGTCATATCCCACCAATCACTGCTCGACATGCCTCAATTCAAATGAAGCCCATCTAAAAATGTCCATAGTGCTGCTATCAAATTATAACCTCCATCCATCAACTGTTCCTTATTTTTAGTGACAGAATCCATTGTATATTTTACAAGTGCCCATAAAACCATTCAACATGCATGTGTTTGTTTGTTTTGCTCTCGCAGTTGAGCGATGCATGAGTGTGATGCAGTCGGGGACTCAGATGGTCAAGCTGAAGAACGGCTCCAAAGGCCTGGTCCGGCTGTTTTATTTGGATGAGCACCGTTCCTGCATCCGCTGGAGACCGTCTCGCAAGAGCGAGAAAGCCAAGAGTAAGTCCAACACACTCGGATATTAACATAAGAACGTACACAGCTGAACGATTTTGTTGTTATTGTTGTTTATCCGTGTTGTTATAACTAAAACTATTACAAATTGTTTCTGTTAAGTGAAATAAACCTAAAATAAGATATAAATATTAAGTTATGAACTGTAAAAATTAGAATGTTGTCTTGACAGCTAACAAACAAGTTTAAAGGTGCAGTGTGTAAATTTTAGCGGTATCTAGCGGCTAAAATAAAAAAGCTAAAGTTAAAGCTAAATAGAAATAAACAAAAATGACTAAAATGTAGGCTAAAATTGAAATGAAAACTGTAAATATAAAATATTATGATAGTCTATAAATGATACACGGTGATGTCACTGGTCAGTCATCTGGTCATTCTTGAAAAATAAATCTCAGCATGGAATTTGCATTGATCAGGAATTTTAATTACCAAGTTTTTTTTTTCTCATCCCACTTATTAAACAACTACTTGAAGAAATACATTAACATTTTGAATAATTGATGAGTGTTAAAATTATATTATTATATCAGAAGATATAAGATATTAAAAGGACAAAACTCAATTGTACAGTTTAACAACTATTAAAAAAATGTTTCCTGTCCATTTTTGATACATTTTTGACATATTTCAGGAAATTAATTAGCAAAATATGCATAAAAACTACACAAAAAAAAAAAAAAAAATCTCAACTCAATATATTTTGTTTCTTTACATTTGAGTTTTAGCAAAGTCCTTTTAAGGCATGTCATTTCACTCGGAGGCCATCTTTGAAACGTCGCATCTAGCTCTAAGCTCAAAATATTTTGGACTTCGACACCTTTTTAATAAACAGGGCCTCAGAACACTGTTTCTATAGCAACCGGAGCTTCTAGCGGCTGTTGCAGTGATGTAACAACTTTACCAATTGGTGATTGGCTCTTTTATCTAGAAGGCGGGACTTATTCCACCATATTGCGAATTGCACTTTCTCCTACTCATAGTAATAGTCTTTGGTTTTACTTACTCCCATACTTTTTAATTTTGTTAATCCAAATACATTGGACAAATCAATAAGATAAACAGTGAAAATCTAAAGGTTTTTAAACACATTTACTGAATAAAATTCAAATAACTCGCGACTTTGCCTCAAAAAGTCGCAAATAATCATTTCTACTCCTAAACATATGGAATGGAAGCTCTGCTTTTGTAATATTTTACGTTAAATTCCCTATTCGGATGGAAGCAGCTAGTGACAAATCAGCAAGAGTCAAAAATAATCTGTTTTCAATGTTCCACATCTGTGGTTTACTGATCTCCTTCTCTCTGTCACTTTCTTGATGACTCTTTCTTGTTCGTCGCTCTCCCTTTCTCTCGTCCTCCCCCTCTTTTAGTCTCTGTGTATTACTCGCTCCCTTCTGCTTCCCCATCAAAGCAGCCCGTGTAGATTTTGATATGTTGAGTGTCTGAGCGCAGCTCTCCTCTCTTACATAATGGCTGTGTATGAATCACAGGCCAGGGGCTTCCAGAAAAACACCGCTCTCTCACCATCTGTGTCTGCGGCGCGTTCTGCTTGTTTGGGTGAAGTGAATTCTACATAAGCGCTCCTTTTTCCCAGGGTGAGCGTTCTGAAATAAATCCTGTTCAACCCTCTCCATATTCACTTCAGGCTTTTGTTAGTGGAGCTGATCTGACCTAGCCCAGATGGGTGGATTATTACTCAGTACAGTTAAAAAAAGCTCAAGTGCTATTGTCCCCCCTCATCTCACCCCACCTCTCCCTATTTTGCTGCTGTCATGTTTGTGAACTGCTTTCATAAGATAAGACATAATTAAAAAAAGAAGACAGATTGTGCCCAGCTCATTGTCAGGTTAATGGATCAGCTCTGGAATCAACGGCTTTGATGCGACTCTGCCTTCTAGAACGCATACGGAGCCGTTTGATAAGATTATCATCATAACAGGAAGTGTGAAAGAGTTGTTCGCTCAGAAATAAAATAATTTGTCATTTTATATTCTCCTCGAGTCATTCCAAAACCATGTGCTGTTATTTATTTCAGTGGAACACAAAAGGAAAAATGAATTGCCATATAAATGACCACAACACAAAAAATGTGATCCAAATGACCGGTGCGCTATATTGCAATTTAAAAGGATAAAAGTGAAAAATCTGTCATTTACTCAACCTGCACTAGTAAGTTATAATTAATCATGCACAAAAAAACATTATATAAAACACTTATTTTAGCATTTCGAGCACCATGCAGCTGGGAAATAATAATCCCATCCCTGTAAATTAGTCTAAATTAAAAGATATGAAAGAAGCAGTTCAGTTTGCTTGAAATATATTAGTGCTGTGAACTCAAAAGAAAAAGAAATTTGTAAATGCTTATAACAGTTCATTTAGCTGAAGTAATTTGTTTAATTTAGTCCTACTCACAGTGTGATGTTCGTCCAAAACTGTATGATTAATCTTTCTTCCGTTGAGCAAAAATTAACATAATCTAAGCAATGTATTAGTGTTTGTCTTTGCAATAGGTTTGGTTACATGTCATTTTTGCATCAACTATCCCAGAGGTCACACAGAGAGGCAATCACTGACACGTGAGCAAAAGTGAGAGAGGCGTATGCATTTCATTTACATAAAGTCCCTCGCAGGCAATAATTACTCATAGTAACACAGCTCGTTTTATTAAAGAGGTACTTCACTGCTGGCAAAATGGGCTTTCAATAAAACTAAAAATCGGTGCTACCTGACTACAGAAAACTGAAAAAAAAAAAAAGTTGTCGTCTTCCCTTTTTCCTAATAGGTAGGAAAACTACAACACCCATAATGCACTGGGCATGTTGCCACTCCCACCTGCTATGGATACGCTTACTAAAGTCAAAAACCACCTTGTTTTAGTAGGAAATACTTCTTAGCAAACTTTTAGTTTAGTGCAAGAATTCAAAGAGTAAACGTTCAGCGGGAGTGAGTTACTTTCAGTTTCCAGTGAAGGATCCTGTAGTTTTCACGAAAGCCCTGGAGCTGTCAGAAGACTTTTGCTGACAGATAAATGTGAACCTGTTACGAGTAAACATTGTCCATTCACATATACTACTGACATTACAACATAGCAAGTTAAAAATTGGCAAAGATACATTTCAATTTAGCAGCTAAAGTGTGGGAATTAAACTGCGCAAGTCGTTTAAAGCGCAATGCACATCAAGAAAGCAGATGTGTTACACAATTTAAGTCCTTTTGACTGACAGTTCGTTCTGCTGTATTTGTTGCACTTAACTTTGAGAATATTTTTTTTAAAAGGGGAACTATAAAGCCCCTTTCACAAGATGTAATCTCAGTCTCTGGTGTCTCCAGAATGTGTCTGAAGTTTCAGCTCAAAATCCCTCACAGATCATTTATTAAAGCTTGTTAAATTTGCCCCTATTTAGGTGTGAGCAAAAACAGTGTTTTTGTGTGTCCCTTTAAATGGAAATGAGCCGCTGCTCCCGACCCCTTTCCAGTAGAGGGCGGAGCTTTAACAGCTCAACAACAACAAAGCTGGAGAATCTCACGCAGACAAAATGAGGAAAGTGTTCATCCTTACATTGTTCAAACTGGAGTCGACACTGATGGAGAGACTCAGGAAGAAGTTCCAACTTTTAGAATGAAACGGGACGATTTATGTAAAAGAAAATATCTCCCTTTACATTGAATTTTGAGTGACGTAACTTTGCAGATGTTGTTTGTGCTCAAACAGCAACATTACACACTAACTAAAGCTAAAAAAGTGAAGAGTGTCACGATTAATGACTTGATTTACACGTGAGAACCAATGTCGTTTTGGGATCCAAGACATTGAAGGGCCATTTTTTTTTTTTAATTAGGACGCTTGATCAAGGATGAAATGATTTAATTTCAGTTTCTGTTCCTCACACAAAGCCATCATAGAAAACTTGGAATAAAGATACATCTGACAGCTGTGTCTCACTATAAACTGTCATTGCATGGCCAGAGCTGTGTGAATTTACTTAAAAACACCATCTATTTTTGCGTTTCACAAAAATAATAACAGCATACGACTTCAAAATGACATGAGGGAGTGTAAAACAGACAGAAATTTCATGCTGCAGTGAAATCTCTCTTTGAAAAGGCATTGCTGAAAGATTCAGAGGCTGGTTTGGGTTTGGATGTTGATTAGACTGAAGCGGACAGGAAGCACACAGTGCCTGCAGAGGCTGTCAAGAGTTGTGCTTTCATGTAAAGTAACACAATGAACACTCGACCGCCAACACTAAAACCTGGGATGCCTTATGGGGAACCAAAGAAAGAGTGACGGATAAAAAAAAAAACAAAGCAAAATGAGTAAATAGAGCTGAAATCTTATTACAAATTGCTATGGTTCAGTGCTTTAAAAGCGAAAAGAGAGTCAAACATAAGAAAAGGCCGTGAGGCTGAAAACTGTCAGATTTTGCCTCTGCAAATAATTGTTGATTCAGTTACAGAATCAGATAGGTTTCATTAACACAGCATTTCCACTTTAGTTTCTTTTGTTCACCCAAGCAAATCCTTAATTGTAGTTGGTCAGATCGCTGCTGGCAAGGCTTTTGCTAATGAATGCATCTCTGTGGTTTTGGTCATCCATTGTTTCAGGGGTTTATACATCATTTTCTCTCTTCCCAGTCACCATCGACTCACTCTACAAGGTCACCGAAGGCCGACAGTCTGACATCTTCCATCGCCATGCGGAAGGGAGCTTTGATCCGAGCTGTTGTTTCACTATTTACCACGGAAATCACATGGAATCTCTGGACTTGGTGACCTCAAACGCAGAGGAGGCGCGGACGTGGGTGACCGGACTCAGATATCTGATGGCCGGGATTAGTGATGAAGATTCACTAGCCAGGAGACAACGCACACATGATCAATATCCTTTACTGCTGGATGAATTTAATACAGTAATAGTCTTAATTTACTCATCTACGTGTTCTTTCTTCTGGGGAGCACAAAAGTAGATGTTTTGAGAAATGTTCATGCTGCCCTTTTCCATTCAGTAACTGCATATTTAGTTATACACATTCACTATGGTTCAAGAGTGTTTGGTCAGTAAGATTTGTAAAAAAATTGAAAGAAGTCTCACCAAGGCTGCATTTATTTGATCAAAAATGCAGTAAAACGGTGAGATTGTGTAATTTATTCCAGTGATCAAAGCTGAATTTTTATTACTCCAGTCTTCAGTGTCACATGATCCTTCAGAAATCATTCTAATATGCTGCTCAAGAAACATTTATTATTATTATTTTTATTATTATTAATTATTGATTATTAATTATTATTAATTATTAATTATTAATTATATTTTTTATTTTTTTATTAATTATTATACATTATTATTATTAATTATTATATTATTATTATTTTTATTTTTATTATTATTGAAAACAGCTATGTACAATTTCTTCATTTTTTTTTTTATGAATTGAAAGTATAGCATTTATTTGAAATGCTTTTTCTTATACATTAAAATCTCTTTACTCTCATTATTGATCAGCATCCTTGCTGAATAAAAGTATTAATTTTAATTTCTGTACAAAAAAAAAAATCGTACTGACCCCAAACTTTTGAACAGTAATGTAGAATGTCACAAAAGCTTTCTATTTCAGATAAATGCTGTTCTTTTGAATTTCTATTTATCAAAGAATCTTGAAAAAAAAAGTATACACAACTATTTTCAACATTGATAATATTAATAAATGTTTCTTGAGCATCAAATCCTCATATCAGAATGATTTCTGAAGGATCACGTGACACTGAAGACTGGAGTAATGATGATAAATTCAGCTTTGATCACTGGATATAAATTACAGTTTAACTCTTACTCAAATAGAAAACAGCCATTTTAAATATTTCTGTTTTTCCTGTATTTTAAATTAAATGCAGCCTTGGTGAGCAGAAGAGACTTTTCAAAAACATTAAACAATCTCCGCAATCTAAAACTTTTGAACGGTATTGTACCTAATTATATTAGTAGTAGTATTATTAAATTTCATTCCGTTTTTCCACACAAAGCTATTGTATGGGACTTGAAATGGAGCACATGATTTGTATAAACTGTGATTTTTTTTGGTCACTGCCTTTGTTTTATGTAAATAACAGAATTTAATAACAAAACATAATTTTCATTTTTGGCTAAACTAATCTTTTAATGGCTGGATTGATGAGAATATTTGATGAATAGCATATTATTGATGAATAGATGGAGAAAAAGAGGGAAGGAAGTATTTGTGATCGATTTTGACCGATTGATTTAGACTGATTTACAAAAGAGAGAGAAACACAAAGACCGTGAGAGAGGCAGCGAGAGCTCTTTGAGTCAGTCAGTTCAGTGCTTCAGGGAGTCTTCCTCTGCGGGGAGTTCATACAGAAGCACAGCCGCACATGAAACGACTGGCCTTAGAGGAAGACGAGATAAAAAGCCAGAGCTGCTCATCCTCTCCTCCCTTATGTTTATGTCTGTTGTTCTCATTAAAGAGGCGTGAGTCATCATTATAATCTGCCATTACTGTAGACACACAGTGTTTGGCCGCTGGTCATTTCCCTTATGCTTTCACGTTCAACTGTGACCCGTTTTATTGTTGTTCATGAAGAGAGTGTTTTCAGGGCCCTCAGTTTTAAAAACACAATCCTCGAGGAACCAGACGAGCAGAAGAGAGACTTTTTAGACTTTGAAGAGTCTTCAGAATGAGGATGGTGAGACAAACACCGGTTGCATTTACCATTATTTTGCAAACTTCAATATGAATTTACGCAATCTGGAATTTCATGTGAGGGAATGAGATTTCCCTACGCAGGTTTTTTTATACCAGTTTTAAGTAGGTAGGTAGGTCACAAATTTGCCACATTGACCATCAGAAAGTCGCTTGGTTTGAAAGCGACTTTTGTAAACAGAGCTTCATTCGTCACTATACTATTTACAGTAGACGATGGACCATAGGGTTGGGGATTGATATGCAGATTACAATTCACAGATCCTGATTTTCATTCAGAAAACAAGTTTAAAGTAAGCTTAAGTTGCATAAAGTAAGCTTTAGTAACTTAATCGATTCATCAACCACCCTGACGGATTCATAGTGTTCATTCGGTAAATGATTCATGAGTGATTCTTACAGAGACTTCCGAGTCATTTTGAATGATTCTTTAAAGGGGAGCCATTAGGTCCATTTGACCATTTTGTGTGTGCCCCTTTAAATGCAAATGAGCTGCTGCTCCCCGCCCCCTTTCCAGAAGAGGGCGGAGCTTTAACATCTCAACAACAACAAAGCTGGAGAATCTCACGCAGACAAAATGATGATTATGTTCATCCTTACATTGTTCAAACCGGAGTCGACACTGATGGAGAGACTCAGGAAGAAGTTCCAACTTTTAGACGTTTCTGAACGGTTAGTGGATAAATTGATGTAGTTGCTGTGGAGTTGATCAACTCATCACTAGCATGTGTCGTCATGTTCATCTTTTGTGCAAATCCAGCGTTAAGTTTGTGAAGCAGTCCGGTGGAAAATGACGGCATCAACAACACTCGACTACAACAACTCTTCCTCTTCTCTAAAGCAGCCCAACATGGCCCCGCCCCCTTTGTTGCGTGTTCTCGGGGGCGGGGTTTATGTAAATTATGAGATTTGTGATGTCACCAACCCAGGAAGAAATTGTTGTAGTCCTTAAATGATTTCTGTAACAGCAATCTCTCTTTGCATTGAACTTTGAGCGTCATAACTTTGCAGATGTTGTTTATGCTCAAACAGCAACATTACACACTAACTAAAGCTAAAGTAAAATCATAAATCAAGGATCCCTTTAAAAGAACAGGAGACAAAAAAGTCATTTTGTTTATGACTTGGACTACACCAGTAGCGCTGTATGCTTTTGATTCATTACGAAGAACCAGTTCATAAGATTCATTTTGTTTGTTCATTGCGATTAATCTTGTAATTTTAAGAATCAATATCAAGACTGTTCCAATGAAGGCCACAATTAATCAGAAAGTCTAGCGCGCCCTACAAAACAGACAGATATTTCTATCGCACACGTCTGGCATATAAATTTACCCACGCATACAAGACATGCTTAATAGATCAAAGAGAACGGATTAACATTAAATGACACGTAATGTAAAATAGATCTTCTGCTTTGTACAGCTCCGGTTAAAAGTTAATGTTCTTCTGATTAGGCCGCGGTTTCCCGAATCGACCGCTTGATTTGGATGACTTTCAAAGTATGCAGATCCTTCCAAGTAGCCTCTGTTTTCTTTTCAGTCACAGAAGCGCTGCCTCTTTCCTGTCTGTAATTACATCCATCACAGGCTCTCTGCCAAATGTCATACTTCATAAAATCAGACATCTCTTCTTCCACAGTATAGATGATCTATTTCCTGACAGATTCTCACTACTGATCACCTGTGCATACACAAACATCCCTCCATGTGCACGATATCCTAGAGCAAATTTCTCAGAATCACATATTACATAAAGAAACCTATGATCCATTCCACACATAAATATCTTGCATATCATGCATTCGCCCTCTGAGATAAAGCCCCGTTTTCAACATCTCAAAACTCAGGACCTATTCACTTTGAGACGCAATGCATACAAAATACATAATGCATACAAAACAACGAGTTTCAAAATAAGCCTTGCGTATCTGTACTTGTCTGCTATGGGATTCTCTCAGTTGTGCATTAGAGTTAATTGTGTTATAGTTCTGAGAAGAGAAAATGAGCTCATCCACTCCTGTGTGCACAGATAGACAAGTAATTTAGATAATATTGTTCCTAATTAGGTTTCTTTTAAAAGGGACAGACCATCCAAAACTTTCATTTTGGGATGATTTTTTCCCCCGATTAAAGGGGTGCTTGATTATGATTTCACTTTTTTAGCTTTAGTTAGTGTGTAATGTTGCTGTTTGAGCAGAAACAACATCTGCAAAGTTACGACGCTCAAAGTTCAATGCAAAGGGAGATATTTTCTGTTACAGAAATCACTTTAAGGACTACAACAAGATTCTTTCCGGGTTGTGACATCACAAACCCTAAAATTAACATAAACCCCGCCCCCGAGAACACTCAACAAAGGGGGAGGGGCCATGTTGGGCTGCTTTAGAGAAGAGGAAGAGTTGTTGTAGTCGAGTGTTGTTGATGCCGTCATTTTACGCCGGACTGCGTCACAAACTTAACGCTGGATTTGCACAAAAGATGAACATGACGACACATGCTAGTGATGAGTTGATGAACTCCACAGCAACTACATCAATTTATCCACTAACCGTTCAGAAACGTCTAAAAGTTGGAACTTCTTCCTGAGTCTCTCCATCAGTGTCGACTCCGGTTTGAACAATGTAAGGATGAACACTTTCCTCATTTTGTCTGCGTGAGATTCTCCAGCTTTGTTGTTGAGCTGTTAAAGCTCCGCCCTCTTCTGGAAAGGGGGTCGGGAGCAGCAGCTCATTTGCATTTAAAGAGACACACAAAAACTGTATTTTTGCTCAAACTCAAATAGGAGCAGATTTGACAAGCTTTAATAAATGATCTGTGGGGGATTTTGAGCTGAAACTTCAGACACGTTCTGGAGACACCAGAGACTGATATTACATCTTGTGAAAGGGGCTTTATAGTTCCCTTTAGAAGGACAGAACTTATGACTTTTTTCCTGTTTAAACAATGTAACTTGTCCTGGTGGGTGTTTCTCTTAACTCTGCTGTAAGTGGATGAAGCAGACCTTTGAGGAGGCCGATAAGAATGGAGACGGTCTTCTGAACATCGAGGAGATCTACCAGCTTTTACACAAGATGAACGTCAACTTGCCTCGCAGGAAAGTCAAACAAATGTTCCAGGTATGCGGGAAAGATGGGAAAAGTGGAAGGCTTAAAGAAAAAGTCCACTCAAAAATGAAAATTCAATTTTTTTTATTTGTAGATGAATGCAAATGAAGATTTTTCACCTCAGTGAGTCCAAGATCACCTTAATCTCACATGAAGTCGTACGGAAGTAATGATTTATAGTTTAAAATGTTAGTATTTTTATTACACACACCTATTATTTTGCTTCAGAAGACAATAATTCATGCAATGGTGTATTGTGTGGATCATCATCAACTACCTCTGACTTTCAACATTCATTTGTATCTTATGGACTCACAGAGACAAGTCATTTTTATTTGCATTCGTCTGAAAAAAGAAAAAGCTGAATAACTGATGAGATTTTTTTTCTTGGTTAACTAAGAACGTAAATTAAATCTAATATGTTGACATGTGTTGTGTAATATGTGTAACTAATACTAATTGTGAAAAGCGCCACACAAATAAATGAGAATTTAATTTAATTGAATGTTGATAAGTTAATATTTCCATTGCTTAATAGAAAGTGTGATTAAACAGCAGATTAATTTTTATATTAGTGCTTAATATCTTGGAAAGACATTGAATTTTAACTATGACTGAGCAGTCCTATTTTTGACTGTAATATAAATATATATGGTAAAGACATGCAAGTATATTTTCTCTTGAAAGCTTTAAAACTCTTTATGCACCTTTGTTCTTTCTCGGCGTGCGATCACAGGAAGCAGACACTGATGACCAGCAGGGCACACTGACGTTTGAGGAGTTCACCGTCTTCTATAAGATGATGTCGTTAAGGCGGGACCTCTTCCTGCTGCTCATGTGCTTCAGTGAGAAGAAGGATCACCTGACCGCAGAGGAGCTCGGCAACTTTCTGCGTGTGGAGCAAAAGGTCAATGAAATATCTCTTCCTGATCAAAAACAGAACATTCATATCAACACGCAGTCGATAATTTCATCCCTTAAAACTCATTAGATCATCAAAGTGACTTTTTCCAGTAAAAAATCATTTCTTATCGCCTTAAAATAGCTTGAACATAACTCTACACCTGCTACATTTAGTATAAGCAGACTCATGAATATGCAAATTAGTCTCCGCCTCCACTCAATTAACCACATTTTTGAGTCTTTGAAGGAGAAGACACTCAGCAGGGGTGTTGACTGATGAATTTGCTCATGGTTTGTCGTGAAGAATATTAAAAACACCACACAGACATATAAACAACATTAAAAACTTGATTTTCACCACAGTGGGACTGCGAGCTGGTACACACACACGTTCCAGTGGTCATGGCTGTTCAAGAGGTTGTCATGCTTTTATGAACATACATGATTATTGCAGAAGCTCTCTCCCTCAGCCTTGCATAGCATTTTAAATGTAAATCCCATAAACATCATCCTGAATGATGTTCCATAAACGCCTCTGATGTCTCACATGGTCAGGCTCTTAGTTACTTCCTCATATACATATAAAATTGTCAAATGTGTCAAAATTAATTAAGCATTTTAACAAAATAAGGATCATGAAAATAGCATGTTATTTTTTATTTAGTACGGTCCTGAATAAGCCATTTCACATCACATGTTTAAATTCATATCTAAGCTTTTGACCCCATTTTAATAAATTTAGCTATTTTCATGTCTTGTGGATGTAAGTGATCCACTGGAGGAGAGTTTTAGTTAGAACCCAAGTGCAGTTTTTATTAACAGTCCATCAAAACATAGAAGAAGGAACAAAGTCTTCTCATGGCATGACGTGAACAAAACGGGAACAACACGAAACTCACCACAGTGTTAGAAGGACAAATCCAAAATCCACAAACATCGACCAGGAAAAAGGCAAACATGAGGGTTTAAATACTCAGACTAATTACAAACAATGAACACCTGTGAACGATGATTAAACCCGTGAACCAATCAAACGGGGGAATCACATGACATAGGATCACATGACAATCTGGGGAATCACATGACAGAAGGAGCACATGGATAAACAAACATGACACATGAACATCACAGTGGACTTTATGTGAAACAGCTCATTCAGGACAGTACTAAATAAAAAATAACATGCAAGTTCAATGAAATAATAATGAATTGCATTTTAAAATATATTGAAATTTTATTTTAATAGTTAAAAAAAAATATTTTAAATCAGAATAGTATTTCACTATATTACCATTTTACTGTTTTTATCAAATAAATGCAAAAATAAAGTGACTATAAGTGTGAAAAAATTATATCATTCCACAAATTGCTTCAGATTAATCATTCAGAAGTAATTTTTATTCTATTTTAGTTGCGGTTTGTAATAATTTTGAATATAAACCTCACATTTTAACAGTCATTTTGAGCATTTCTTCCTGCTTCATGCATTTCTCTTATAGTAGTTCTTTCCCTATTCCAGTTCAATATCTGCCTGAGCTCTTGGGCATTCTTTAAGATTCAGAAAGTGAAAGGCTCTGCCTCTCCATCGGCCATTATAATGGCTTTCCAGCTGAGGTTAAGAACAGCCTCAGTGTGATGCTAAAAAAGCCTCTCTGTGCTCCTGCTCCCTCTCTCCACCCACACACGGACCCTGAAGCCCTGGGGGAAGTTGTGAAAAGAGGGAAAGGGTGCAGACAAAACAGAGGGATGAAGTCATTTAGTGACAGAATGGCAGTTTTTGTGATCTTACTTTAAGAGGAGGTGACCCTCAGAGACCGAATGATTGGCATGTTGTGGATCCTATCTGGACGAGGGACGTGAGGTTAAACCTCTCTTTTCATTTCTCCACAGATGTCCAATGTGACTCCTGAGCACTGTCTGGACATAATCAATAAGTTTGAAGTCTCTGAGGAGAACAAGCAGAATGGAGTTCTTGGAATCGAAGGTGAGAACTATGTTTGGCCACACTCTGCTGTTTCCCACATTTATCACAGAGTATCTGACAGAGAGCCAGAATAGCTTGAATCAAACTATTCTTGATCATGTGTGTAATAAAAAAATCGAGTTAATTACACAGTATCTAGGGCTGCACTGTGTGTGTGTGTGTGTGTGTGTGTGTGGTGAAACTTCATCTTATCTTGTTGGGGCTTTATTTATTGGGTCCATGAGCACTGACCGCTGACAGTGAAGCACTGGCCGTCCTCTCCTCCCTTAAGCTAAATAAGACACAGGGTCTCAGTTCAGCTCGGCTTCCTGCTAGAGCTAAGCTGACGGAACTGATTGACCTGCTGTGTGTGACCCTGAACCAGTCCAGCAGACATCTGAGAAAAGACTCTCTAACTGTTTGTCCATCTGTCTGTCTATCCATCCATCTATCTATCTATCCCTCCGTCTATCTATCTATCTATCTATCTATCTATCTATCTATCCCTCCGTCTACCCATCTATCTATCTATCTATCTATCTATCTATCCCTCCGTCTACCATCTATCTATCTATCTATCTATCTATCTATCTATCTATCTATCTATCCCTCCGTCTACCATCTATCTATCTATCTATCTATCTATCTATCTATCTATCTATCTATCTATCTATCTATCTATCTATCTATCTATCTATCTATCTATCTATCTATCCCTCCGTCTACCCATCTATCTATCTATCTATCTATCTATCTATCTATCTATCTATCTATCTATCTATCTATCGATCCTTCCGTCTACCCATCTATCTATCCCTCCGTCTACCCATCTATCTATCTATCTATCTATCTATCTATCTATCTATCTATCTATCTATCTATCTATCTATCTATCTATCTATCCCTCCGTCTACCCATCTATCTATCTATCTATCTATCTATCTATCTATCTATCTATCTATCTATCTATCTATCCCTCCGTCTACCCATCTATCTATCTATCTATCTATCTATCTATCTATCTATCTATCTATCTATCTATCTATCTATCTATCCCTCCGTCTACCCATCTATCTATCATCTATCTATCTATCTATCTATCTATCGATCCTTCCGTCTACCCATCTATCTATCCCTCCGTCTACCCATCTATCTATCTATCTATCTATCTATATATCTATCTATCTATCTATCTATCTATTCCTATATCTATCTATCTATCTCAGTTGATGCATGATTGAGTGTTCATTCTGTATAACATTTGCTCTCAGCTTTTAGTCAACATTTAAGTCACTGTAATGATCCCTCCAGTTGTTGCACTCCTGCAATTTTGCAACCTCCCCTTTTTGTCTGAGTGTGTTACATTCTTTTACATGATGTCCTCATTATTTCTTGGCAGAGTCGATGGTTTATGGTTGGGACAAACTTTTAACAGTACATCAATCATTTGACTGAATTTTGAGCTTTTGAAAAGACGTCCTGCTTGTATTTTTCTTTTGGATTTGTTTAACTCAAAGCTGTTTTTCCACTTTAGGGTTCACCAACTACATGCGGAGCCCGGTCTGTGATGTGTTCAACCCTCAGCACAACGAGGTCAATCAGGACATGGATCAGCCTCTGTGTAACTACTTCATAGCCTCTTCCCACAACACCTATCTGACCGGAGACCAGCTGCTGTCCCACTCCAAGACGGACATGTATGCGTGGGTCCTGCAGGCCGGCTGCCGCTGTGTGGAGGGTAAGAAATCAATCTGTCCAATGGTTGTAAATAAACTACTTCTTGTCTCTTTTCTGTTTGTGACTATGCTTTGTGTTACAGTGGACTGTTGGGACGGTCCAGACGGGGAGCCAATGGTCCAACACGGTTACACTCTGACCTCCAAGATCACCTTTAAATCTGTCATTGAGACCATCAACAAATACGCCTTTGTAAACAATGAGTGAGTACTTGTCTTTTATGATCAGTCATCATTTTCTGCATTGCTTTTTTGGGCTCATTTACAGCTCATGTAAAACAACCATACACTCACCTAAAGGATTATTAGGAACACCTGTTCAATTTCTCATTAATGCAACGATCTAATCAACCAATCACATGGCAGTTGCTTCAATGCATTTAGGGGTGTGGTCCTGGTCAAGACAATCTCCTGAACTCCAAACTGAATGTCAGAATGGGAAAGAAAGGTGATTTAAGCGATTTTGAGCGTGGCATGGTTGTTGGTGCCAGACAGGCCGGTCTGAGTATTTCACAATCTGCTCAGTTACTGGGATTTTCACGCACAAACATTTCTAGGGTTTACAAAGAATGGTGTGAAAAGGGAAAAAGATCCAGTATGCGGCAGTCCTGTGGGCGAAAATGCCTTGTTGATGCTAGAGGTCAGAGGAGAATGGGCCGACTGATTCAAACTGATAGAAGAGCAACTTTGACTGAAATAACCACTTGTTACAACCAAGGTATGCAGCAAAGCATTTGTGAAGCCACAACACGCACAACCTTGAGGCGGATGGGCTACAACAGCAGAAGACCCCACCGGGTACCACTCATCTCCACTACAAAATGGAAAAAGAGGCTACAATTTGCACGAGCTCACCAAAATTAGACAGTTGAAGACTGGAGAAATGTTGCCTGGTCTGATGAGTCTCGATTTCTGTTGAGACATTCAGATGGTAGAGTCAGAATTTGGCGTAAACCGAATGAGAACATGGATCCATCATGTGCAGGCTGGTGGTGGTGGTGTAATGGTGTGGGGTATGTTTTCTTGGCACACTTTAGGCCCCTTAGTGCCAATTGGGCATCGTTTAAATGCCACGGCCTACCTGAGCATTGTTTCTGACCATGTCCATCCTTTCATGACCACCATGTACCCATCCTCTGATGGCTACTTCCAGCAGGATAATGCACCATGTCACAAAGCTCGAATCATTTCAAATTGGTTTCTTGAACATGACAATGAGTTCACTGCACTAAAATGGCCCCACAGTCACCAGATCTCAACCCAATAGAGCATCTTTGGGATGTGGTGGAACGGGAGCTTCGTGCCCTGGATGTGCATCCCACAAATCTCCATCAACTGCAAGATGCTATCCTATCAATATGGGCCAACATTTCTAAAGAATGCTTTCAGCACCTTGTTGAATCAATGCCACGTAGAATTAAGGCAGTTCTGAAGCGAAAGGGGGTCAAACACAGTATTAGTGTGGTGTTCCTAATAATCCTGTAGGTGAGTGTATGTCCTCTTTATAAAAGTTCTTTAATTTCAAACTTTACCATTAAAGAAAGGAACAGTTCTTTGATGTATCACATGACATACACACACACTGTCATATCAGTGGCCTAGAAAATCTGGTTTAGTTTATATAAGGCTAAAATGTTGGTCATGGCCGATACCAGTCCTTTAATCTCGCTAACCGCAATTAACGAGTGAAGAAATAATTATGGGTGGCAAACACACACGCAAAATGGGAATGATTGTTGTTATATTCCCAAAATGTACTATTACGTTAAAGATTTTTAAAGAAAAAGAAAACTGGCAACACTTCCGTTTAGGGTCCAATTCTCACTGTTAACTAATTTCTTATTAGTGTGCATATTACTAGGATATTAGCTGTTTATTAGTACCTATAAAGCACATTTTAATGTCTAGTTAGTTAACAGAAAAAAAAATGAATGAAACATGAAACTTGGTGGGATCATGTGATCAATGAAATATAAAACCATTGTAAAATTTATCATCACATAATGCATACCGTCTCACACAATATTTTTATATATGTAGTATGATATAGTACTATATATAATATGCAGTAAGCAGCGTTCCTATTCCATGAAAAATATAATAAATTAAAGCTTTCACATATATATATATATATATATATATATATATATATATACAGTCAAACTAAAAATGTATTCAAACACCTTCAACAGTTCAACTGAGAAGAAATTAATCTTGATAATGTCAGATAACACTAAAACAAAACATGGTCCGGTCAAAGTGTCTGAACAATATTTGGTCCCAAATTTTTATCAATTTTTCTGGTAGTCCACTGTATTAAGAATGTTTGGGTGTAATATGTCGCTGTTTGCTTTATTTTGCTATCCTCACTTTCATAAATGAACTATAGTGTCCTGCACCCACCAGTAAAAAATATTACATCTAGTGTCTGAATAATTTTTGGTTTGACTATATATATATGAAATGATATACACTATATACACATGAAATTCCCCTGTGAAGCTGATTACTGAAATATGAGGGTTTTTTGAAGGGACACCAAGCAATTTTAATCAGCTTCACAGGGGAAGTGTTTTTCACTTTCTGTTTTAGACTATTATCTCAAAAATAATTCTTCAGATGGGCTTGCAGACCTTGTGTTTGCCTTTCTTCATCTTACGATTATCAGATAAGGCACCCAATGAGTTGCATGGCATAAAAATTATATTTAATTTGTTGTGGAAAATTGTTTTGTTTTTCACCATGAGGATAAGTACAGTAATAACAGAAGATGTACCACCGCCTGGATGCTACTAGAAAACTACCTGTCTTCCTCTTTAATGCTGTTTTATCGTTAAACAGCCACCTGTTTCAGCTAATGGCTCACCGTAATGGGGCAAATGAGCTTTTAGCACATGCACATCACATGCAAATTACTCTCACCATTTCCCATGACACCTGCTGAGACAGCAGTGCTGTCGCTGTAGCCCTTCAGGGCATCTTTTTAGTCTTTCCATTTCCCTCTTTCTGACTCTCTTGTTTTTTCACGAGTGTGAGGGGAATGTCGCTCACAATGTGGGGCTTTTTTTAAACCCAGAGGGTTTTCCTGATTCCCAGACAGACCTGACAGTCAGGTATAGCTCGTCTGCACAGACACATATTTCAAATTTTCAACACTAAAATAGATATGTCTTTCCGCTGATATGTAGAATATAGCTGTCAAATTCAAAATCTGTGTAAAAAAAAAAATTTTTCTTCATAGGTGTTTTTGTCTTGCTTGTTCATGGATAATAAAATTGTGTTTTACAGGCCTGAAAATGTAATTAAACCTTAAAACGTTTGGAAATTTGTTTAATAAATATATATTCTGCTTTAAAATAGTTAATTGCTAGATATTGGTATGTTTTTCTCAGCTAGATATTGCATTTATATTATTGATGCTTATTGTACACTAATAAGTGTAATTGTTTAAATTAAAAGTGTGTCTGAACACCTTTTCTAGTAAAGATCTTAAACATCCTTAAAACAGGGTAAATTTGCTGCAGAACCAAAATTATAAACTTCAGAGAATTATAAACAAGTATTAAATTAAAACCTCACTAATGTTAAGAAAAAATATAATTCAGAGTATATTTATACCCTGAAAATATAACGTAATATCTTGTGTATTTATATGTATGTGTGTGTATATTTATATATGTGTCTATATATATATATATATATATATATATATATATATAGTCAATTTATCTTAAAACAAGTGCATTACTTAGTAATTAATTACATTAATTACTTGAATTTAATTAAAGTAAAGTAAGGATTTACTCTTAATTTTTCTGTAATTTAATTACAGTTGCTTCTGATATAATTGCTTTAAATGCTGCATAGACTATAGAACATTTCTATATAAAATAATAGCGCATTTAACATTAAAATGTTTTTAATGCAACCTTCTCTCTTTCAATATACACTAGAGCTGCAACTAACGATTATTTTTTCTGTCGACTAATCTAACGATTATTTTTCAATTAGTCGACTACTCTAACGATTATTTTTTTTAAGTTTTTTTTTTATTAATCTAGTGATCTTTTTTAACGTAAGAAGTTAGAACTAATTTAGCAGTTCATTGAGGTGTAGAAACACTGGGACACGCCATTATGTAATAATACGATTTGATTTTGATTAAAAATAAGCCACTCATGTGTGCTCGTCCAGTGGTAGACATTTGAACTTTAAAATGAAGAGTGTCAAAGACTTTCTATACAGTCTTAAAGGAACTTTAATAGTGTTCAAGCCATTGAACAAACGTCTCCTGAACCGTGTATTTTTCCTCTTGCGCTGTCTGTGATGCAGCGAGTCTTGTGATTGGTTGTCAAGCCAGCCAATTTTGGCACATTGTAACGCTGGTTTGTGTTGAGCAGGCGAGCGGTCGGGTATCAGGAGCGCGAGCAACTAAATATATCCAGGCCAAATCCAAATAAACTTCTTTGAAATGCAAAACTGATTTTCGTTCGCTCGAAATATTTTCTTATTTGCGAGACGAATATTTTCTCCTCAACTCAATTCACGCGCACGAAAAGCCCTTTTGCACGCTCAAAATATGATCTTGCACGCGCAAAAATTTGGCAGAGATCCAATTCCATAGGTGGTACTCCATTTCGGTTCTGCAAAGGGAACAAAGGACCGTTTTATTTGCCCTCTGTTTAAAGTATTCCCACACTTTTGATAATCGTGGTCTTGGTTTTTGTGATAGAATGGAACTTTCTCCGTTCCCAGGAGCAGAAGCCACCATTACGCCAG
Source organism: Zacco platypus (assembly GCA_038088235.1). NCBI lineage: Eukaryota > Metazoa > Chordata > Actinopteri > Cypriniformes > Xenocyprididae > Zacco > Zacco platypus. The sequence goes on from CM076075.1 coordinate 30,476,236, forward strand.
ATGAATGTAAACAGTGTGACGTGTGGTCAGTTGAAGAATAATTTATGCAGTTTTATATTATTTATTTTAAAGAATTGAAAGTCCGTCCTTGTATTGTTCAACTGGTCGAGGTTCATACGGGATTTAGAAAGTAATTAGTAATTCAACACTTTTTAGACAGAGAGTTGAAGATGTAAATAGTAGCTAGTAATTAATTACTTCTTTAGACTAACTTATCCAACACTGAACACGACACAAAATGGATGCAGGGTGTTTTCGCACATGCTTTTGTTAACACAGAATATGAGATGTTGATATCATAGACTGAGTGAGAAAAGTTTTTTGAGTGCAGATCATAAATGAAGTAAACAGAACAGGAAGACGGCGAGGGAAAGAAAGTAGAAAGAGAGACCGACAGGAAAGCATGAGATTGCAAGAGAGAGAGAGAGAGAGTGCATGACAGTGAAGATGAGTCAAGATGAAAGAAATACGGATGAAAGGTTAATGTCGGAGGAAGGCTCTGGAGGCAGAGAGCAGCTGCTGACTGTTCTTGCTGTTCCCTGGTTTGTGATTACTGTCACCCTCATCCTTTCTCTCTCTCTGTCTCCTGCTGCGTCAGGTTCCCCGTCATCCTGTCCATAGAGAATCACTGCAGCATTCAGCAGCAGAAGAAGATCGCTCAGCACCTGAAAGAGATCTTCGGAGACAAGCTGGACGTGGAGGAGGCCCTGAACAAAGACCCCAAGCAGATCCCCAGCCCGAACAGCCTGAAAGGAAAGATACTTTTAAAGGTACAACGTGAACCTCTCCGTTTCTGCTGCCCACTGAAACCTCAAATCCTCAGTTATGCTTTTTCCTTTTCTATGCTTTTGATTTGTTCCCCACTATTCTCTCTCTGCTAAACAAAATAAATTTCCACAGGCTAGTTTGATCAAACTGATGAACTCATACAGTCATGCTGTTCATCAATGCGGGACTTAAAGGCATAGTTCACCCTAAAATGAAAATTAAAGTATTAGTTCACTTCAGAATTAAGTCATTTTGTTTATGTCTGTCTTTCTTCAGTCGAAGGTTTTTGAGGAAAACATTCCAGGATTTTTCTCCATATATAGTGGACTTCACTGGGGTTCAACGGGTTGAAGGTCCAAATGTCAGCCTCAAAGGATTTACATGATCCCAGATGAGGAATAAGAGTCTGATCTGGCAAAACAATCGCTCATTTTCTAAAAAAATAAATAAATAAATAAATAAAAATTATATACTTTATAACCACAAATGCTCGTCTTGAACTGCTCTGTGATTGGAAATCACGTTGGTAAGTTGGCTTTTTTATCCAAAGCGACTTACAAGTGAGGCAATTAGGGGTTTTGTGTCTTGCTCAAGGGAACTTTAGTCATGGTATCAAAGGTGGAGAGACTGCTGTTCATTCACAATCCCCACTTTCAATTCCTGCCGGCTTGGGAATCGAACCTGCAACCTTCAGGTTAAAAGCCTGACTCCCTCACCATTAGGCCATGACTACCCTACTACTCAGTGGAGAAGAGGAGAGGAGTATCCCCAGCTGAAATAGAAAGAAAGGTTGCAAACCAGTTATAAGTTAGTATTTTTAGACATTTTCAGAAGGATATCATGTACCTGTTGAGGGTGTGTTGACCGTTTTTGTTGATTGAGCTCCAGAAAAGTCAATAAAGAGGGCGGCTTTGAAAGGATTTTTTGACAGTCACAGATTTAAAAGTAACAAACAAGCTGGAATAAGAACTCTAATAACAGTTCTATTTAGAACTACATTGTTCTGAAGAATCATTTTATGCTAAAACGGTTCTTGAGGAAGATATGGTTCTAAATAGAACTGTTACTTTGTGTGAAGAACTTTTAACGAACCAACTTTTTTTTTTTGAGAGAGAGAGTAAAGAATCCTCCAGACATGATTAAACGTGATGATTCCTTCTCATGATGACGATTTCACCCTGAAATGAAAAAGAGAGAGAGATTCTGTCATCATTTACTTAACCTCATGGCATTTCAAAACTGTACAACTTTCTTTTGTGGATCACAAATTAAGATATTTTGAAGAATGTCCTAGCTGCTAAAATAAAAGTATAACGTCTTTCAAACTCATGAATGGTTTGACATCAGTAACATCTATGCGTCTGTACATGAATAAAGTCTTTTCCTCACACAAAGCTATTCTGTTGCTTCAGAAAACGTGTGTGGACTTCTTTAATGGTGTTTTCAGACATTGAAAACCCCTGAGCGGAGACATTTTTACAGTACTAAATGATGACAGAATTTTCATTTTAGCTAAGCTATTTCTTTAAGGGTGTAATGGGATGACAGGTGGTCTGTCGGATGAAGAAGAAAGTGTTGCAATGTGTAAATACGGACGTCATTGTGCCAGCAAGGAGCTTGGCATTAGTAAAACAGGTCAAGCCAGATGGCACTGCCAGCCTGCGACTCTACAGGCCTCTCCTAGTTGAGCAAACAGTGACGGCAGACTCTCAAACCCAGCGGGGAGCCTTTGTGATTGGAGCACACTTGAGTAAATCCCCTGCACTCAAACACGGGTCTCCTTTGATTACACACACACACACACACACACTTTAACATGTCACAATGTCAGCTCCCTCCACCAGACTGTGTTCCTGCAAACTCTGTAGGTCAAAAGCACAGAATTGATTTTCCCTCCGTCTTGTCCTTCCACCGGCGACTCTTATTTCCCACAAGCCCTCACACAAACGTGTTTGTGAGAGAGAGAGACCGACAGACGAGGAGGAGACAAGGGTTTGTTCTTGGAGTTTTAGGTTTATTTACACTTAAATGGGTTTCAGAGCTCTTTATCCTCAGTGTGTTGCGGGCTTCCTCCCACATGAGGAGGTGAAAAAAGTCATGCATCTTATTGAGAATGAAACAAAAGGGTTAATGAAGGGGATGTAATATCAGTCTCTGGTGTCTCCAGAATGTGAAGTTTATCATTTATTAAAGCTTGTTAAATTTGCCTCTATTTGAGTTTGAGCAAAAACACGCCGTTTTTGAGTGTGTTCCTTTAAATGCAAATGAGCTGCTGCTCCCCGCCCCCTTTCCAGAAGAGTGCGGAGCTTTAACAGCTCAACAACAACAAAGCTGGAGAATCTCACGCAGACAAAATGAGGAAAGTGTTCATCCTTACATTGTTCAAACCGGAGTCGACACTGATGGAGAGACTCAGGAAGAAGTTACAACTTTTAGACAAACAAAAATGACAGCTTCGTGGGTGGAAACATGCAGAATAAGGGGCGACAATATCATAATAAGATCCTCTTCCTACATCAATGGGAGCGAAATCTGAGCAGCTCGTTTTTTCTTTCTGCACCGATTATAGCACTTTAACATGGGAAAAGGTCATATTTTCATGATATGTCCCCTTAAAAACTGAGAAAACGTTACATTTCATTCTTCCTAAAAAAGAAAACGTTACATTTCATACTACACTCATCTTCCGCCTGTGGCCAAGAGCCATTAGCATGGATTCAGTTCTAGTATCAGTATCTGAGGTGCTGTGTCGGCTGTAAGGTGCTGTCGATGGTTTAAACAGAGGTGAAACACTATCTGACGCTCAATAATGGGGTTGTTTGCTGACAAGTACTGTAAAAAATGATTACGGAAGCATTCATTGCTCCTTTTTTTTGTCTGTAGGGGAAGCGTCTTCCTCCGTACCTGTCTGCAGATGCTGAAGAGGGTGAGGTGTCTGACGATGATAGTGCTGACGAGATTGAAGATGACTTCAAGCTGAAGAATAGCATGGTAATAGCACACACCGATTAGGATTAAGCAGAGGGATTGATCACTAACACACACACACACACACACTCGGCAGAGAGATTTCAGTCATTTTTGTATTACAAAGGTACTTTTTTTTTATGAAACATATTGATTAGAAAACAAAAACATTTTGTGTGTAACTTTAGGGTTGGACATGATCACCAAATGATGGAGAAAACTGCTTAAGAATGATCTTTTTAATGGCAAGTTTAAAAAAAACAGACCAGAATGAACCCGATGGTATTAAACATAATTGCTCTCATTTAATAGAAATACTACAAAAATCATTCATTGTTTTATGGACCTCAAATTTAAAACATTTGAGCAAAATTAAAATGCTTTAAATTTTAAGACAAACCTACAGTAATACTGGGTTAAAAACAACCGAAGTTGGGTTGAAAATGGCCAAACACATCGATTGGGTTGTTTTAACCCAGTGGTTGGGTTAAATGTTTACGCAACGTGCTGGGTAGTTTTATTTAACCCAACTATTGTTTAAAAATGAATATATATATGTATATATATATATATATATATATATATATTTTTTTTTTTTTTTTTTTTTTTTTAACCTATATATATATCTTTTTTTACTACTGTATGCTTTGTAGCACTTTGAGATTGCTGTAATATAAAGTGCAATACAAATAAAATTTATTATTATTATTATTATTAAAATTTATTATTATTATTTATATTATATCATATTAAAATGAATCCACAATAGGCTGGAAGTTAAAAATCAGACACATAATTACTAGAGGCAACAATAATAATCAAAGATGAACATTTATTAGTAAGCAATTTAATACATGTTTATCGTGTAATTATTATTCATGAAACATATTAATAAATTTTTTTTTTCCAAAATACTTTAGGTTCATTTTAAGCAAGAAATACAGTAATTTTTTTAAAAAAAAATAGTTCCATTAAATAAAACTACCCAACATGTTAAGTCAAACATGTAACCCAACCGCTGGGTTTGTCCATTTTCAACCAAACAAATATTATTACAAAAGATTTCTATTTAAATAAATGCTGATCTTTAACTTTTTATTCATCAAAGAATCCTGAAAAAAGGATCACAGGTTATAAAAAAATATTAAGCTCCACAACTGTTTCCAGCATTATCAAATCTTCATATCAGAATGATTTCTGAAGGATCATGTGACACTGAAGACTGGAGTAATGATGCTGAAAATTCAGCTTTGATCAATTATATTTAAATGTATATTAAAATAGAAAACCATTATTTTAAATTATAATAATATTTCACAATATTACTGTTTTTTCTGTATTTTTGATCAAATGTGCATGTTATTTCAGGAATGCAGGTTTCTGTTTATTCCCATTAATTCCCATGGAAAATTTCCAGCCTTGAAAATTCCCGGAATTTTCAACTCTAGTAATTCTACACTTTATGTACAAATACCTTATTAGAATTACCAATAAGATCATGTTGCACTTTCAAATTTGACATTTTTCACTTTCCCACCACTCAAGCTGTTGTGTTTCACTCTCTCTTTTCACGCGTTATCGCCCTCTCCTCCTCTAATGAAAATCTCTCACTTTTGATGGAGCCAGTATTTTGTCTGGCTGCCTCCTCACAGCATTCTGGCTCACGGTGAGCTGTCGGTGCGGGTCTCTAAAAGCCGATCGATCACAGGCCGAACCCCTGGTGAGCTTGTGTTTTTGTGGAAACACCTCTTATATGCAACAACATGGCCATTCGCCAAGAGATGCATCCAGCAGCGCCGCCATTAACAGAGCCCGCTTTATAATCAGACTGCCGACAGTTCCATCCAGATTTTGATGCTGAAATCGATTTATTTTCCTGGACTCGTTTATCAACAATAAATTGGTTTCCGAGTACTTATTTTGTGGATTTCTTGAATGAAGAATGCTTTAATGGCATTTTAATGCAAAATATTCATGTTGTTTTGTTTTGTTAGGAGCAATTAATGTTTAATGATCCACTCAGACCAGTCATTGCTGGCATCCTTCATCTCATTACATGCCTACTTGAACGTGTCAGGAAATACAAGAAACACGCTGGTCCAAGTTGACGCTCATTATGGCTAAGAGATTTTAAAGCCATCTACCTGGTCAAAAAAGAGAAACAAATCAAACAAAAACAAAATTGAACCTAATTTTTGCATAATTTGAGCACTTTGAGCCCTTTATTGCTCTCTCAGATCAGTGTGCCAGGCTTTGATTTTTAATAAAACGACTCATGAATAGCCATTGAAGTGAAGAGGGAGAGAACACGCATCACTTAGGCCTCTTTCACAGTGCATATTTATTTTGGTACCCGTATTAAAGGATTCACACTCCATGTGGAAAAGAGGTACACTGCGTACTTTTAAAAAGAGTACTTATTATGGAAATTATATGTTTAAAATGAATATACTTAGTATGAACTGAATGTAATGTTTTTGCAAAACTATCTGTTACTATCCAAAAATTATGCAAAATTACATGCAATTAACCCTCAACCAAACCCTCATCCTAACCGTAAACCTATAGGAAGCACATGCTGTTTATTATTATTACTTAATAGTACTTAAATGTATAATTACACTGTAATACTGACACTTTAAAATAAAGTGTAACTAAATTGCAACTTCATTACAAATGGGTAATTACAAATATATGCATGAAAAAAGATTATTATAACAATAATTTAAAATGAGTTTTAATGTAAAACATTTAATTTGGCGTTATTACAAAGTGCACTCTTTTAATAGTGTACTTTTATTGTGTTAATATTATACTATCTGTTAGCACAGTTGTATGTATTTTTTAAATAAAAGCAGCATTTCTCTAGGGCTTTTCACTCTGCGCTTAACCCCATCATTCTAAACCTCGCTTTTAACCCCAGGTAAAGGAGCGTTTCACACTTGTAATACAAGCGGGGTTAGCACCGCTTTTTACCCAGGGTTATGAAATGGTTGTGAGTAATGAATCTATCTAGTGATGGCCGATTTCAAAACACTGCTTCATGAAGCTTTTGTGTCGAATCAGTGGTTCAGAGCACCAAAGTCGCGTGATTTCAATAAACGAGGGTTTGTTACGTCATAAATGCGTCGCAATTTCAATAGTTCACGTGATTTTGGCAGTTTGATCCGTGATCTGAACTACTGATTCGACACAAAAGATTCGTAAAGCTTCATGAATCAGTGTTTTGAAATCAACCATCACTAGATATTGTTGAAAAGTCATTATTTTGTTTTTTTAGTGCACAAAAAGTATTCTTGTCTCTTTATAATATTAAGGTTGAATCACTGTACTCACATTTTAAATATGTTTTAGTGTCTTTCTGGACATTGAAAGTGTTCATTATCTTTCTGTCAATAGAGACTCACTGAACCATCGGATTTCATCAAAAATATCTTCATTTGTGTTCTGAAGATGAACGAAGGTCTTACGGGTGTAGAACTGGAGTGAATTTCATTCTTTATAGTCCGAAAAGTCCATATATATAAAGTATACTTCCTTTCGCACACAGTCGAACACACGGCCTTCCATTTTGACTTGTCTTGACTTCTCTTGCCATCTCGCCACGAGTTTCAACCCATGTAAATATATTTGTATTCTTTCATGCTAGGGTTGTACAAATAAGGATACATCTTAACCTCTTCCCACAATCTCTCGTTTATTATACCTCCATCGTCGCTGTAGCTTGCATGCGTTCCGGTCTGTTCACTAATAATTTGAAAATATATATCTGTATCAGGCTTGGAGCAATGACTTGAAATCTGACTTTATTAAGCAGTTTATATCTTCAGTTTGCAGTGTAAGTGGTCTTAGAAATAATGAATGCTATTTTCTTCTTTAATCTCTCAAGAATATTTGCACATTTTGACACCGCACCTTTCTGCATTTCAGTCCAACGGGCCCAGTCAGCACCAGGTGGAGTCCCAAATCAGGAAGAAACTCGACTCTCTGATGAAAGAGTCTCAGATCGGGGACAAAGAGGACACGGACAGTTTCTCTATCCGGGCGCTGCTCCGTGCCACCCATGAGGGCCTCCAAAGAAACCTGCGCAAGGTACGCTGGTCTTTCTACCTCTGAAGTTCTGTGTAAAGACATTATAATGCAAGAAGCAGTTCTTAAAAGAATAAAACACAAACCCATCTCAGCCCCTAATATAAGAGGCAGCTCTAAAGAAAGAAAGAAACAGACAAAGAAAAGAATTAAATACCTAATCAGTGCGCTCACATTAGTCGTGCAATCCTGAAAAAGACACGGAGCATCCCTTAATTAGCATTCGTTCTGCCTCTCTTCTCGCCCTATTATTAGACTTTGCACTCTCTAAACATTCATTTTGATGTGCCGTTTGTAATGCACAGAGGGATTTTCTCTTCCCTCCAGTGTTCCTGCATAATATTTATGGGAAAAACCAGAACTGCTGAGCGGGCGCTCAAATTAAAAGTCTGTCTGGAGATGATTTTAAGTTAATGTTGCACTAATTTAATGCATGACTGCATGTAAAAAACGTCTCTCTGTCCATGCGTGACCGCAGATACTCATTTGAATACATTTTGACACTCGAATGTTTGAGTTAGAATTAGATCTATTTTAAAGCAACCGTTCAATCACAAAATGGGAAATAAGACATTGTTTACTAACCCTCATGTCATTATAAACCATTTATTTTCATACATCGGTGGCCCACAAATGTTTTTTTGAGAACGATCACACTGCTCTTTTTTTTGCGGGATGTGAAAATGTAATTGCAAAAATTATGATGTCTATGGAAAGCAGGGTTACTTTTCAAATGTATTCCGTTACAGTTACGGAACCACAATGTGAAAGTAATGTAATCTGATTACTTTTGGATTCCTACAAGGTCACATATGTAAATAAAGTCAAGTAAAAAGCAATATCATCAAAGTAGTTTTTATTTAATATTAAAACTAATAAAAAACTAGGCTAATAAAACTAAGCAATCGAGTCTTGTTTCACCAACTAGAGCCCCATATTCATATACAAGACTATACAGACATCCAGTGACTACAGTATTGAATTACAGATGGTTTTATTTACTTATTTTAAATCATAGTTTATACACAACATTTTAAAAAAGTCTACACCATATACATATTAGTCTATTTCAAAATACATAGACAGGTCGTGATCTTTCTTAATTTAAGTGACTGACTCTGAGGCGTTAGCAGTGGGAATTCCTCTTTGTGTTAATTTTTACATTTTCCAGCTCATTTTCCGCTATAAAACTGCGATCATACAAACTATGGTATTTTAAATCACTAACAAAAGAATTTTTGCTATCATGATAAACTGCGAATGTTTAAGTTTGTTAAAGTAAGCGTCTTCATACCTGGAAGACATATTTTACGCTGTACAACCGTGTTGTTTCCTTTTTTAATCTTTGAAAATAAAAAATAACTGTCAAATTTCCATACATGAAAACGTTTTTCCCTGCGACAAACATCGTAATTAATAACTTAGCTCCGTCTCAACCGTCTGAGGAGAATTGTAGATTAGAGATGTTCGTGATCGAATCGTACTTTTGAACCGGTTCTTTTTAGTGAACCGGTCGAACCAGTTAACCAAACCGGACAGAATCGTTCCAAACAGGTTTTATTTGTGCATATTTTTTTGATATAACTGTAATGTATTACAGTTACCAATTTTTTGTATCCTGATTACGTAACGCCGTTACATGTATTCCTTATAAAACATGGAAACCAAACGCGTGTGTGTGTGTGTGTGTGTGTGTGTGTGTGTGTGTGTGTTCCAGAATTCCAAAGATGGCATGAAGAAATCCCAGAGCCGCTCCTTCATCAGCAACCTCAAGCACAAGGTCAGAATAAAGACCTTTTCTGTCTTTCTCCCACTCTCTCTTCTTTTCTTTGTCTCTTTTACCTGTTTCTGCGGTGGACTATCCTACTCCCTGAGTGTCTGCGCTGTCAGATGTTACATAAATGTGTCCTTTTTGCTCCCTGGAGGCAGAAGGATTTGAAGAATAATCGCTATTGATCGACTAAAGTGTGAAACAGATCATAAAGATGCATCAGTCATTCTGATCAGTTATCAGAGGGCCAGTGTTGGGTCTCTTTATTTTAAAGCGTTAGTTCACCCAAAAATTAAAATTCTGTCATTAATTCCTCATGTGGTTCTACACCCGTAAGACCTTCGTTCATCTTCAGAACACAAATGAAGATATTTTTGATGAAATCCGATGGTTCAGTGAGTCTCTATTGACAGAAAGATAATGAACACTTTCAATGTCCAGAAAGATACTAAAACATATTTAAAACAGGTCATGTGACTACAGTGGTTCAACCTTAATATTATAAAGCGACGAGAATACTTTTTGTGCACCAAAAAAACAAAATAACGACTTTTCAACAATATCTAGAGATGGACAATTTCAAAACACTGATTCATGAAGCTTTACGAATCTTTTGTGTCGAATCAGTGGTTCAATTCACATATCAAACTGCCAAAGTCACGTGAACTATTGAAACTGCGAAACTCTTATGACGTAACGAAGCCTCGTTTACTGAAATCACGTGACTTTAGTGCTCCGAACCACTGATTCGACACAAAAGATTCGTAAAGCTTCATGAATCAGTGTTTTAAAATCGTCCAGCTCTAGATGTTGTTGAAAAGTCGTTATTTTGTTTTTTTGGCGCACAAAAAGTATTCTCGTCACTTTATAATATTAATGTTGAACCACTGTAGTCACATGACCTGTTTTAAATATGTTTTAGTGTCTTTCTGGACATTGAAAGTGTTCATTATCTTTCTGTCAATAGAGACTCACTGAACCATCGGATTTCATCAAAAATATCGTCATTTGTGTTCTGAAGATGAACGAAGATCTTACGGGTGTAGAACCACATGAGGGAGAGGAATTAATGACATAATTTTCATTTTTGGGTGAACTAACCTAACTGAGGTTACATAACAAAATGCATACATTGATTATGCACACCTGTTGACTTGTTATCTGATAGTCACTCACCCTTAGATCATAAATGATTGTGTTTATGCACAATAACAGCTCTGGAGGCATTCTCATATTTCCTTCTCTGCATAAAAAAAACGCTCACCGTCGCTTATATTGAATGTGGTCAGTGTGTAATTCAACACCTCAATAGCAAATCGATGAAGTGAGTAAACAAGGCTTGTGGTCATTGCTCCATAAGTTTATTGTACGGGGCTGTCTACACGTTATTGATTTTTTTATTAAAGTGTAATCAGAGATGTTAGTGTTGTGTTGCGGTTTCTCGTCTCCTGTAGATCACGTCCGTCATTCCTACAGGAGGTGGACAGGCACGTCTCTCGTGCGCGCGTGATATTTCCTCCCACTCTCGACATTTGTCTGTGTGTGTGTTTGTGAGGTCTCAAAGGTTCTTCTTTTGTTAGTAATGAGCTTAAAGCTTATAATTACTCTAGCTGTTATACATGGCTCCTCATGGCCCTAAAAAAGTTACATGATTTAGAAACAAGTCACGGCTGACAAGTATTAATCCACACACACACTCACACATGTTGTTTTCATGTTTTATGGGGACATTCCATAGGCGTAATGATTTTTATACTGTACAAACTGTACATTACCCCTAAACCTACCCGTCACAGAAAACATTCTGCACTTTTACATTTTTAATAAAACAATGTTTAGTATGTTTTTAAAGCTATTTTTAATATGAGGACGTCGTAGTACCAGTGTAATGCCCATGTCATTATACAAATTTGTGTCCTCATAAATCATGAAAACAAGCACACACACAAACTCATGTGGTTATGTTAAGTATGCCCTTTAAAACGGGCCAGAGCTATTCTGTTCCTCTCTGTCATGTGTAGGAGGAATTTCATTACCTCCCATCCAAAGCAAAGGAGTAAACATTCACTCCATGTACTTATTTAGCATGCTGTGTGTGTGTGTCTGTGTGTGTGTGTGTTTCCACAGAGGCACTCCAAGTCAAGGCTGAAATGTCAGAGCATTGAAACAGATGATGACGGGCCGCAGGAACCATCAGGTGGACAATTCAACAGGTTTGTCTCAGTCTTTATATAATTATGTATTCAAGAAAATGAAAATGAACAAACCCAGTGATAACCCAACGTTTGGGTTAAATGTTTACCCAACCTGCTGGGTATTAGTATAGATATGGCTGACTTAAAATGACCCCAAAATAAGTTGGAAATTAAAAATCAGACACTGGAGGCAACAATAATTTATTTATATTATAATAATATAATCACATAATATTATTCATTGAAGTTATTAATAACTCTTCATTTATTAAACATATTAATAAATGTTCTTTTCCAACATATTTTGGGTTCATTTTAAGCAAACAATACGGTCATTTTTAAACAATAGTTGAGTTAAATAAATCTACCCAGCACGTTCGGCAAACATTTTGTAACCATCGCCAGCTGAAACGCCTGTTAGTTCCCCTAGAGGGCGCTTCAGCAAGGACTATGCACCACACACTCACTCTCAAACCCGGACTACATTTCCCATAATCCCCGCACCTGTCACTGATCGCAGCTCCATCTGATTCTCATTATCCCACCATATTTAAGTCCAGCGCACACACACTTAGTTCCTAGATCTTGTTCATCCCTGTATAACATTTCCGAGCGTTCACTCCCGTCTTGTTTGCCTGGTTTTGATTCTGCCCGTTTCTTTGTCTTTTGATATTTATCTGCCTGCCTTTTGACCTATTGCCTGGACTTTTACTACGAGCCTGCCTGTTCCCTGCCATTACTGTTTGCTGTGTCATTGACCATTGCCTGTTTGACTACGTTTTTGAACAAAGCTCGCAACTGGATCTCATCCCTTTGACTCATCATTACACATTTAACCCAATAGCTTAGTTAAAACAACCCAATTGCTGGGTTTGCCCATTTTCAACCCAACTTGGGTTGTTTTTAGCATTTTTTTTTATAGTATTGTGTATCAGCTACCAGCATCAGTATCATCTGAATTCCACTAGAGCTTTATTCATTGCACTCTTTTCTGATTTCTAGTCCTTTCCCCTCCTTTATTCATCTAGAAGTGGCCTGAGGTCTTTTCATAGATATCATGATGCCACTCAGGCACTAAAAGATAAACCTAAAGTGCATGTGTGCAAGCATTAAAATAAGAGAAAGAGACAAAACAACCGAAACGCTATTGTGTGGTGATCTAGGTCAGAGAATGAATATCACATTTAGCGTAACTGGTCTGTGATGAAAGGCCGACAGCGTGCAATAAGAGACAAGATCACATGATCACAAGCACTCAAAAATAAACGCATCACTCCACCATTGCTATCCGGACACCTTCATCAATCATTTCGTCATCGTTTAATGAATCACTGCTGCCATGATCGCTAGAAAACACGTAGAGGCATTTCATAAAATCACAAAATTTATTTTTCGATTGGGAAATTAACTTGAAAATAGAGCTGAGTTTTGTGAATAAGTCGCTATAACTTATAATGAGCCTAATTTACATAGGAAATGTATTTGTGCTGAAAAGATTTACACTGAAATGCAGTGAAATCACCGCAAGCACATGGCACAACTGTTTCTTAGATTCACCCCGTAATGTGGCAGTCATGAAGGGATTGTTAGTGTCTTATGTTAATGAGAATTTGCCATCATTTGTATGCTTAATGGGCTACATTAACACCGTGAGGAAAGTCGTTTGTAATGAAACCGTCTCTCTGCTAGGGGCTTTTCTTATCTTTAATTTTCCTCTGATTTCCTAGTCAAGACATCTGCAGTAAGGATGCAGTGATTGATTTAACAGGGTGCTTTTGGCGTTTGAGCTCAAATCTGGATCTCAAACCTCTCGCTGCAAATGAAGTGTTTGAAGTGCATTTAATAATCAGTTATCACTTTCATTCATTTTTTGATTTTTTTAATGTTTATGAAAAAGTCTCTTCTGCTCACTGATATCAAAACTACAGTAAAAATAGTATTACAATTTAATAATAACTCTTTTTTAAGTGAATATGTTGTAAAATGTACTTTATTCCTGTGATCAAAGCATCATTACTCCAGTCTTCAGTGTCACACGATCCTTCAGAAATCATTATTATCAAGGTTTAAAACCGCTGTGCTGCTTAGTATTTTTATGGAAACCATAATACATTTTTTTTTATTTCTTATCTTTGTATTGTGCATCTGACCTGGTGTAAAGTCATTACATCTAATAGTGAGATGTTTCACTAACTTCTGATATTTTGCTGTGTCTGTCTTTAGAGGTGGAAGGAGAAGGAAAACGATAAAGCTGAGTAGAGATCTATCAGATCTGGTGATTTTTACCAACTCTGTGGCTTCTCAGGAGTGTTTAGATGAGGGTGAGACGTTTTTGTTTTACCTAATTATATTACCTATTATTGATTCATATATATATATATATATATATATATATATATTAGGGATGCACAATATATATCGGCCACCATATCGGTTTTTTGTTACTGGCCCGATATGAATATTTTGCCGATATATTAAAGATTATTTCCTTGTTCAACATGATGGTTTTGAATTGCTTGAAATATGATTGGAATCACTTCAAAAATGCATCTAAGTGCAAAATCTGCAGCGTCTGTCATAAAGGTTACATAATATTATAATAAAAACATTATAATTGTGTACATGTGACATGGCTATATCGGTTATTAGCTTTCTAATATAATGAATTATCGGTATCGGCCAACATTTTCATATCGGTGCATCCCTAATATATATATATATATATATATATATATGTGTGTGTGTGTATATGTATATAGTTATATATGCATCTAACCCGGACTTTCTCGCACCTTCTCTCACAGGATCGCCCTTTAATGTTCTGTCGTTTAGCGAGACACGAGCTCAGCACCTGGTGCACCATCGATCTGAGCGCTTCCTGACTTTTAACCAACAACAGCTCTCTCGGATCTATCCGTCTGCCTACCGGATCGACTCCAGCAACTTTAACCCACAGACGTACTGGAATGTGGGTTGCCAACTAGGTGAGGAAAGATGTGCAGATGTCCACACACACAAATAAATGGACACTCTTAAATTCACATGAATACAAAGATGTGTACATGCACAAACTCTCTGTTGTTGTCATGCAGTTTCAACGGGTATGAACTGCCGCTCTCAATTATGTAAGAATACTGAAATTAATAATCAATAACGGAGTCACTCAGATATCTGCACGTGTAGCTTGTCAAGTACTCTTCTGACAAAGTCATTCACTCACAGCACGATTATTAAAAACCTAAAATCAATATTAATGTGATAAACAATGTGCAGGAATGCGTAATTAAGATTTATCCATAAAGAAACTTTTCTCTGATTTCCAGTGATTTTTGTAAGCTCACTCACTGATATTGTTTGTAAAGATTTAGATCCATAATATCCAAACTGACAAAAGCACCTCTGACCCAGCTTTGTGTATTTGCACATTCGGTGTGTTTTAGCACGTTTGATCCCGTCATCTGGGTCTTGGTTGTGCGGACGAATTGACAAGTTAACTTACAAGATGAGACAAGATAATCCTCTCGTGCAATTCTACGTTTAGGAAAACGCACATATGCACTTTTCATATGCAGACACAAGCACTACTAACAAGAGAGTGACAAAGCTTTTACACAGTCTAACACACACACAATGTGGTCCAAAAGTCAGAGACTTACTAGAGAAACTAGCACACTAGTGTGTGTGTGTGTGTGTGTGTGTAGTTGAGATATGTGTGGTGTGGTGTGTGTGTATGTGGTATATATGTGATGTGTATGTGTGTGTGTGGTATATATGTGGTGTTTGTGTGTGTGTGTGTGTGTGTGTGTAGGTGGTAAAAATGTGGTGTATGTGTGTGTGTGGTATATATGTGATGTGTATGTGTGTGTGTGGTATATATGTGGTGTTTGTGTGTGTGTGTGTGTGTGTGTAGGTGGTAAAAATGTGGTGTATGTGTGTGTGTGGTATATATGTGATGTGTATGTGTGTGTGTGGTATATATGTGGTGTTTGTGTGTGTGTGTGTGTGTGTGGTATATATGTGATGTGTATGTGTGTGTGTGGTATATATGTGATGTGTGTGTGTATGTGTGTGGTATATATGTGGTGTGGGAGTGTGTGTGTGTGTGTGTGTGTGTGTATGTGGTATATATGTGGTGTGGGAGAGTGTGTGTGTGTGGGAGTGTGTGGTATATATGTGATGTGTGTGTGTGTGTGTGTGTGGTATATATGTGGTGTGGGAGTGTGTGTGTGTGGTATATATGTGATGTGTGTGTGTGTGTGTGGTATATATGTGGTGTGGGAGTGTGTGTGTGTGGTATATATGTGATGTGTGTGTGTGTGTGTGTGTGTGTGTGGTATATATGTGGTGTGGGAGTGTGTCTGTGTGTGTGTGGTATATATGTGGTGTGGGAGTGTGTGTGTGTGGTATATATGTGATGTGTGTGTATGTGTGTGGTATATATGTGGTGTGGGAGTGGGTATGTGGTATATATTTGGTGTGGGAGAGTGTGTGTGTGTGTGTGTGTGTGTGTGTGTGTGGTATATATGTGATGTGTGTGTGTGTGGTATATATGTTATATGTGATGTGTGGTGTGTGTGTGTGTGTATGTGGTATATATGTGATGTGTGGTGTGTGTGTGTGTGTATGTGGTATATATGTGATGTGTGTGTGTGTGTATGTGGTATATATGTGGTGTGGGAGAGTGTGTGTGTGTGTGTGTGTGTGTGTGTGTGTGGTATATATGTGATGTGTGTGTGTGTGGTATATGTGTGATGTGTGTGGTGTGTTGTGATGTGTGTGTGATGTGTGTGTGTGTGTGTGTGTGTGATGTGTGTGTGTGTGATGTGTGTGTGTGTGTCATCATAAGGGTCCAATAAACAAGTAAATTGGAACTTGTGGAGCCGCAGCTGAGTTCTGCACCCTGATTGTTTATTGAATAAAATGTTTATCAGGCCATGATGAAACTTCATCGTTAGCTAGTCATCCCATTTATTTAGCTTTTCCACAGCTGAATAAATACATGAAATTATGTCCTAGAATGAAAAATCATGACTAAACAAGGAAAGGATGGAGAGTTAAAAGGAAAGAAAAGGAAATTGCAAGGGAGGAATAAGATTTTTCTTTTGTTCAACCCGCAGTGGCTTTAAACTACCAGACGGAGGGTCGTATGATGCAGCTGAACAGAGCCAAGTTCATGGTGAACGGAGGCAGTGGCTATGTGCTCAAACCCGGCCCCATGTGTAAAGGTACACACATTCAAAATACTGTTAAATCACAAAACAGAACCACTATGCTATGTCACTATAGTTAAGAGTCTTGAAAATCTGTACCAGGCGCCTTTAACCCACTGAATGGTGATCCGCTTCCTGCAAATCCTAAGAAACAGCTGGTGATAAAAATCATTAGTGGACAGCAGCTGCCCAAACCTCCGGATTCAATGCTGGGAGACCGTGGTGAGGTAAGCAGGTGCCTCCTAATAGGACATTTCCTTTGTACTATTAATGGAATTAATACATCTGACGCTTGTGGACTTCATTCACAGATCATTGATCCTTTCGTTGAGGTGGAGATTATTGGTCTTCCGGCTGATTGCTGTAAAGAACAGACCAGGGTTGTAGATGATAATGGTATGACTTCATGTGAGCTTATTTGAACAGAAGGAAAGTTAGGAGGTGTTAACCTTTATTAACGTTTGGTGTAATTGGTAATGCAGGATTTAACCCTGTGTGGGAAGAGACTCTGTCCTTCACACTTCACATGCCTGATGTGGCTCTTGTGCGCTTCCTGGTCTGGGATCACGACCCCATTGGACGGGACTTTGTGGGCCAGAGAACCGTGGCTTTCAGCAGCCTCATGCCAGGTAAAAGATATTCTATATATGGGTGTTTCTTCGACACATGTGAGCCATTAAACTGTTACAACACTTTTGAAACACAATAGTGTATTTAATTTGTCCACTAAAATGTCTGTCAGGGAATAAACAGGACATGCAATGAGGAGAATTATGTCATTTTTTTCTGAACTGTCATTATTTTCCGAATCAACAAATAATGTTTTACCTTTAAACATCACATGTGTCATTTCATCACAACATGCTCTTCACTGACACTGTTGTCTCCTTGGTAAACAAGTGCAGTAACTTTTAAAATAACAAGAGGCTGAATTGTTTGTTGAATTATTGTAAGTTATATAAATCAATTATATGCATTTTAATTAATTATTCAATTGCAGTGTTTCCAATTAATTACCTAAACTCTGGCATTCCGCCATAGTCTAATCTGTCCTGTCGCAGCTTCATAATGAGCTGAAAATATTTTAAATCTTCTCATAATAACATAAAATGTCTCTAAAGTTGTTTTGCACCATTGCTTTAAACGAACTAAAATCGAAAGCGCAATATTATGGAACCTTGTTTCCACCACTAAATAAAAAATTAAAGGTAATTGCGACTTTTTATCTCACAATTGCAGAATTGCGAATCACTGAATTGCGAGTTATAAAGTCAGAATTGCGAGATATAAAGTCAGAATTCTGAGATATAAAGTCAGAATTACGAGATATAAAGTCAGAATTGCGAGATATAAAGTCAGAATTGCGAGATATAAAGTCAGAATTGCGAGATATAAAGTCAGAATTGCGATATAAAGTCAGAATTATGTGATAAAAAGTCAGAATTGCGAGTTATAAAGTCAGAATTGCGATATAAAGTCGGAATTATGTGATAAAAAGTCAGAATTGCGAGATATAAAGTCAGAATTACGAGATATAAAGTCAGAATTGCGAGATATAAAGTCAGAATTGCGAGATATAAAGTCAGAATTGCGAGATATAAAGTCAGAATTGCGAGATGTAAAGTCAGAATTACGAGTTATAAAGTCAGAATTGCAAGATATAAAGTCAGAATTGCGAGATATAAAGTCAGAATTGCGAGATATAAAGTCAGAATTGCGAGATATAAAGTCAGAATTGCGATATAAAGTCAGAATTATGTGATAAAAAGTCAGAATTGCGAGTTATAAAGTCAGAATTGCGATATAAAGTCAGAATTATGTGATAAGTCAGAATTGCGAGATATAAAGTCAGAATTACGAGATATAAAGTCAGAATTACGAGATATAAAGTCAGAATTGCGAGATATAAAGTCAGAATTGCGAGATATAAAGTCAGAATTGCGAGATATAAAGTCAGAATTGCGAGATGTAAAGTCAGAATTACGAGTTATAAAGTCAGAATTGTGAGATATAAAGTCAGAATTGCGATATAAAGTCAGAATTATGTGATAAAAAGTCAGAATTGCGAGTTATAAAGTCAGAATTGCGATATAAAGTCGGAATTATGTGATAAAAAGTCAGAATTGCGAGATATAAAGTCAGAATTACGAGATATAAAGTCAGAATTGCGAGATATAAAGTCAGAATTGCGAGATATAAAGTCAGAATTGCGAGATATAAAGTCAGAATTGCGAGATGTAAAGTCAGAATTACGAGTTATAAAGTCAGAATTGCAAGATATAAAGTCAGAATTGCGAGATATAAAGTCAGAATTGCGAGATATAAAGTCAGAATTGCGAGATATAAAGTCAGAATTGCGATATAAAGTCAGAATTATGTGATAAAAAGTCAGAATTGCGAGTTATAAAGTCAGAATTGCGATATAAAGTCAGAATTATGTGATAAGTCAGAATTGCGAGATATAAAGTCAGAATTACGAGATATAAAGTCAGAATTACGAGATATAAAGTCAGAATTGCGAGATATAAAGTCAGAATTGCGAGATATAAAGTCAGAATTGCGAGATATAAAGTCAGAATTGCGAGATGTAAAGTCAGAATTACGAGTTATAAAGTCAGAATTGTGAGATATAAAGTCAGAAGATAAAGATAAAGTTGCGATTGGTCTATTTTTGGTATGGAGCTGTTAATTATGAACTTAAAAATAAAAGTGTATATAACATAAAAGTGAATGTAGTTTAATAAACAACCACGTACGTAACGTGTGTGTGAACAGCAGTCACAATATCAGCTTATTAAATAACTAATATAAGCAAAAAAAGAGATAAACTGAGATGAAGAATTCAGCGTCAAATATCATGTAAAGTGAGAGTGATTGCAGCAGGTTCCTGAGTCATGTGATCGTGTCGTTAGAGTAATGAAGATCATGGACATGACAACCATCTTTTGCCCTCACATAACGGTCTCGTGAAAGACATGCTTCTGTGCCAAAGCGCCAAAATACTGATAAAATCATGTCTTCCTTCCTGCTTTTTCAATTTTATTCACCCTCTAAACATTCTCACAAATGCCTTTCTTCCATCCCATTTTCAATCATTGCTCCTCTTTCCCACTCCCACAGGATATAGACACGTTTATTTGGAGGGAATGACAGAGGCATCCATTTTTGTCCATATCACAGTGCATGACATCTATGGGAAGGTGAGCTCACGACTGCACCGACAGCTGTACCTAATGCCTTTGATAAAGATCCACAGCCATTTCCACGCCACGTGTTATTTAAATTCAAGGTGTAAAAAAAGCTCAGCTGGTTATCATAACAAT
This sequence comes from Zacco platypus, assembly GCA_038088235.1. NCBI lineage: Eukaryota > Metazoa > Chordata > Actinopteri > Cypriniformes > Xenocyprididae > Zacco > Zacco platypus. The sequence continues at coordinate 30,496,559 of CM076075.1, forward strand.
CTGTTACGCAAGCTGTTGTTTCTGTCCGTTTCTGCTGCAGTGTAACCAAACATGTGACATTTGGTTCTCATTTCCAGCTCAAAAAAAAGGATCTGAAATAGTAAAATATCTTTATTGATCTTTCCCCCGTTGACATTTTATCGAACTTTTCTACTTTCCAGTGGAGTCCTTTAGTCCTCAACCCAAGCTATACCATAATGCACTTGCTAGGAGCGAATAAGGTACCCTGACTATGTAGTGCACTGCATGAGAACTGCATGAGCGTCTACTAATGTGTCGATGTGACATGCTGTCGTGCAGTTGTATGAACGCGTCTTGTTTTTGCTTTGTAAGTAATTCTGTTTTGGTCAGTTTTGTCTTTGGTTGTAAAGCTGGATGTGAAGTAATTGTTCGATTTTGGAGGGTTGAAAAATGAAAGATTGTTACACATGAATATGCTGCCATCTGTTGGCTGTAGTCAGTAATGCAGTGGTTTGCAGGAGCAGGAGTGTGTCTCGTCACTGTGGTTTGTACAAAGATTGTCATTGTGTGATTATGTTCAGGTTGACTGTTTGAAATGAACATGTGACTTTGCATGTATGTATTGCTGTTGTCTCTGATTACTGTTTGATTTAACCTGCGACCCAGCAACAATTTGTGTGTGTGCGTGTGTGTGCGTTTGTGTGTGTTGGTGTCTATGTGAATGTGTACGTGTGTTTGTGTGTGCGTGCGTTTGTATGTGTGTGTGTGTGTGTGCGTGTGTGTGTGTGTGTGTGCGTGTGTGTGTTGGTGTCTATGTGAATGTGTACGTGTGTGTGTTTGTGTGTGCGTTTGTATGTGCGTGTGTTTGTGCGTGTCTGTGTGAATGTGTACGTGTGTGTGTTTGTGTGTGCGTTTGTATGTGCGTGTGTTTGTGCGTGTCTGTGTGAATGTGTACGTGTGTGTGTTTGTGCATGTGTATGTGTGTTTGTGTGAATGTTTGTACATGTGCTTGTGTATGTTTGCATATGTGTGTGCGTATGTTTGTGTGTGTGTGTGTGTTTGTGCGTGCGTGCGTGCGAGTGTGTGTGTTCACACGTATGTGTGTTTGAGTGTGTATATTATCAACTTTTATAAATGCAAGTAAACATGAAATAATTATGGTTATTTTACTACAAGGGACATTAGGAATCATATCTTACGACCAGAATCAACAAGTCACCATAAAATTATGTTAATATAAAAATGTGTAGGTTTGGAACACACATTTTTGCACTTTTTCTCAAATCTTGTATCATATTATGATTTAAAAATGATACTGCATTAATCATTCTCCCTCTCTAAAAAAAAAAATGCTGTGATTTTTAAACCACTGGTTGGGTTTGTCCATATTTGATCCAAACATGATTTGAAACAACCCATCATTTTTTACAGTGTATATACATACAGTTTTTGCTGTGTCCTAAATTGCTTAGATAAATATCATCTGCTTTAATTCTCTCTTTATCCCTGTCGGTTTCTCAGGGTCGTCAGCTGCGGGGTTTCAGGGGCTTGTTTAATAAAAGTTCCAAGTCCTCGGTGGACACAAATATCGGGGTTCCTCCTCGTAAACGATCCATAACCGACCATCTCCTTCGGAGGACGGCCAGCGCTCCCGCCAAGGGCCGCAAAAAGACCAAGATGCAATTGGCTGAAGCGGCATATGACAGAAAACACAGCACTGGGGACTCTCACCAAACTCATGTAGAGAGGAGAGCGGGGAACAGGAAAGCCCTCCAACACCGCCCGGCATCCATGCCCCTGGAAAAGCTCCTGCAGAGTCACCTGAACCTGTCTACCCCAGAGAGGGAGGGGCCTGACCCTGGAGCTGACACAATCATTGGTCAGTTGCTTATATAATTCCCTTGACATTCCCTTAGGGACTGTGTCATAGTGAATAAGAATGAAAGCTGTTATACAATGTATGAATTTATATCATGATGCCTATATGCCATAAGGCATAATTAGCAGGATGTTCTTCAGTCAAATTATTAACACTACAGCACCTTTGTGATAAAAAAGTTTCCACTGTCCTCTCAGAGAAAAAAAAAATGCATTTTCAATATTTATCTATTATAATAATTTCACTGTTTATGTTACCTTTTCACATGCTCTCTATTGTTTCACAGTCCTTTTAAAGGGATAGTTCACCAAAAATTAAATTTCTGTCATCATTTACTCATCCTCATTCTAACCCTGTTTACACCTTTGCATTTTCATCGATTGGATCAGAAGCAGACGAGGGAGACGCGTTCCCGTTTACAACTGCTATTTTAAAGCATTAGTTCACTTCAGAATTAAATTGTCCTGATAATTTACTCACCCCCATGTCATCCAAGATGTTTGGCTTTCTTTCTTCAGTCGAAAACATTTTTTAGGAAAACATTCCAGGATTTTTCTCCATATAGTGGACTTCATTGGGGTTCAACAGGTCCAAATGTCAGTTTCAGTGCAGCTTCAAAGACTCTACATGATCCCAGACGAGGAATAAGAGTCTGATCTAGAGAAACCATCGGACATTTTATAAAAATAAATAAAAATTATATACTTTTTAACCACAAATGCTCGTCTTGCACTGCTCTGCAATCTGCCACGTATTACGGAATCACGTTGGAAAGGTCATGTGACGTAGGCGGAAGTACCGCCATAGGGCAATAAACTCCATCTCATTTTCTCCTCCAACTTCAAAATCGTCCGACATCATTGTTTTACCTTTTCTTTTTTTTGTAAAGGGCTTTTGACTTAGTCTTCTCACGTTCACTTTGAACACTGGATCTGTACTTTCACCAACGTCACACGTGACCTTTCCAACATGATTACATAATGTGTGGCGCATCGCAGAGCAGGTCAAGGCGAGCATATGTGGTTAAAAAGTATATAATTTGTTTTTTTAGAAAAAATGTCCGATGGTTTCACTAGATAAGACTCTTATTCCTCGTCTGGGATCATGTAGAGTCTTTGAAGCTGCACTGAAACTGATCCGTTGAACCCCATTGAAGTCCACTATATGGAGAAAAATCCTGGAATGTTTTCCTCAAAAAACTTAACTTCTTTTTCGACTGAAGAAAGACAGACATAAACATCTTGGATGACATGGGGGCGAGTAAATTATCAGGAAATTTTAATTCTGAAGTGAACTGATCCTTTAATCCGTCTCTTTTGTCCACTTTCAACCACTTCTGTCCTGATATATCAAGAATAGTGAGAGAACATTGTGCTTGGTATGTTTTTCATCTACAAACCAAACTTGGGTCTTCAGTCAACAACGTTTAAATCCCATCTGGCTAGCGTCCTTCACATAACGTTTATGAGTTCGGTCAGTAGGCAGTCTTTTGTGGCTGTTCGAACGCATTCAACCACATGAGCGCCTACACCTTGAAAGCAAACCCATCAAATGCGTTTTCGACTACCTCTGAAAGTGGTCGAAAGTGGACAAGCTCATTTTTGACCCCATTCACACCTGTATTTAGCATCGTTCACTAGTGATCCGATCGACCAAAACGCATCTTAATACCAGGTGTAAACAGGCCCTATGACTCCCTCTCTTGAGCCATTTAAGATAAAAAGACATTTTTAAAAAATTAAAAACTTTTCATTTTTGGGTGAACTATCTCTTTAACTATTGCATTGAGTTCTTCTACTGGTCCCTTTGAAGTATTCAGACTTGCAGGCTTCTCTTTCTTTAATACCTTAACTTGCCTTTGTCTTGTTCTGTCTTTACTGTTGTGCTTCTCTATAGTAGAAAACTGAATAGGAAAACCTCTGCAGGTAATCCACAAGCCATACTCAGGTCGACTCACCCAAAACATTCCAGTTTTAAGCCATTGCACCAATGTTTCTGAACAACTTTTGTTTCGTTTCATAAGAAAAGTAATCCATCAAAGCTTTTGGGAAAAAAAAAAAAAAAAAAATCAAATAACTGGATGTTCCCCATGCACCCACTCAGTGCCATTATCAAACTTCCTTCTCACCGTCGTACTTGGTGGTGCATTCCATTTGTCCTGTGTACAGAGTGGCGTGTTTGAAGGTCTGTGAGGGTGTTTTTGTTGTTGTTTTTTGGAGTTACTGACAATCATCTCCTGTAAAATGTCTTCCACAGATTCCTTCCTCCATGAGAAAGCCAGATCCATCTCAGTGGATCTTCTCTTTGAAACGTCCGCCTTCAAAGAACCTGATGTACAACACATTTCAGACAGTAACACTGAGCCCAAAGATACAAAAGAAACTCCTTACCTGGTCATGGTGGGCAGTAGGGACAGTCTGAGTGATTCTCACCAAGAACACTCGAGAGGTCGTCTCACCCAGACTGAAAGAGATAAATTATGTTCTTCCAAAGGGCCAACAGACCACCGGTCAGGTCCGTCAGATCGACGAAATGATGGCGGTAGCTTACAGAGCGAAGGAAGTCAAAGAGAACTTAGCCAGTTGGAAGCTCCTAAAAAGAACATTCTAACTCCCAAGGCAGCCACGTATTCCACAACCTCCTCCTCATCATCCTCTTCTTCAGGTACCAAATCGCACCTTCCTAGAATAGATCTGCAAGACCACAAGAGTCAAGTGTCCCTCCAGGACAGTGCTCTCTCTCGCCTTATTGACGCCGTCTCGCTAGATAATGAGTATGACACTTGTGAGTCCATATCTGCTCTGATTGGCCAATTGGAGCTCACTGCTGAGCAGAGCACCCTACTTCTATCCAACTCACAACCTATCACATATATCCCATCTAACCTCCCTCGTCTCAACAACGAGCTTTCCAGCACCCCACTTAAATCTGTGCGCACAACCTCAGAGCGAACCGTGAGACCTTCTAGTCCTGAAACGACTGAACCCGAAGTCTTTACCATCTTGGATGAGGAGGTGCTTTCTCCTGTATCTACAAACAGCTTTTCACAAAAAAACTTAGTTGGCTCTCCTTTGGTCAACCGAGGATCCTCACCCATCAAGACGCCTGGATATCTAAAGCAAAGTTCCTTCGGGAACTTTGAATTCGAAGGTTACAGAGAAACTTCAATCAACAGCACCGCATCGGACCGCTTCTTGCTGTGCCAGGACTCGGTAAGCAGCAGTCTGATGGAGGTGGAGATCAATGTGGATGGGGATCCCTTAGACAACACGCTAACCCCTTTGAGTCCGCTTGGAGATTTCAGAAGCATCCAAGGCTTATCCCCCTATCACGTACCAAGACTTGGACCCTCATACCATCCCTCTCCCGTTCACTCCTACTCCACGGACACATCGCCCTTTCACAGACACTACCAGCCTCCACACCAGAATCGGTTCTCAAGCACCTACCTTACCGGCAAATCCCAACCAAGGAAGTTTAACTGTTATAATGACTCCAGAACGGATGCCACAGAGGCGAGGCCCCAGGAGACAAGACACCAAAACAGCTTGGTCAACCAACACAAAAGCTCTTCATCCTCAGAATGTCTTGCAAAGACTCAAGGCTGCCATATTGTGTTAGAGAGGGACTTGCGCACGCCCGTTTCAGACTACGGCGTGACTTCGGTTGAACTGCAAGAGCCAATTCCACACAGTCAGGCCTTTCCCGTACCTCCGCCTCAGATGTGCAACGGACTCTCCCCAGCTTCTACTTCCAAGTCCAAGAGCCTGGGAGACCTGACCTCCGAGGACATCTCATGCAACTTTCAGAGCAAGTACAAGTCAATCAGCCGAAGTTTTGTCACTCCCGCAATGCAAGACCAAAGAAGACGGATGTGTGGGTTGTCCGGTCGTCCGAAGTCCGCTGATCCCTTAACCGAGCAGCTTCGCAAGCTTGTGACATTAGAACATGAAGATTATACGCGTCCCCTGCCCTCTTGTTCTCAACTTGCTCCGAAGCCTCTTTCAGTGCTCCCTCTGGTTTCTGCCGATGATCATGAAGACCCTCCACCGTTTCTGTCCAGGCGACTGTCATCCCGCAGTCAAAGTCGTGTACGTCACATAGCCAGTCGTGCACGTGAGAGACAGCAGGAGGCCTCCAAACACCGGGAAGTAGTACTCCGCAATAAGCCGGTCTCCTCCCAAAACCCTCCACCAAATAGGCACTCGACAGGCTCTTACATCGCTGGTTACCTGGACCAGCTGGGTCCCGAGGCCCGAGGCTTGCCCGAAGGAGCCTGCACCTCGCTACGCTACGGATACGGAGATCGCTACTATAATGACGACTCCGACTTCTCCAACCCATCAGAACCTGAGGTCTTCTTCCTGCTTAGGCTTTGACCTTGCATCTCACCTACTGCGCATGTGCATAACAGCTGCGACTACATGTAGCAGGACACTTCCAGAACTGTGTACATATTCCATATAAGACGGTCTCCTACATGTGCTGTATCAAACTAATTATTTTATATACAGTGCCGGTCAAAACGTTAGTATTTTTAATGTTTTTGGAAAGAAGCTCATGGAAGCTGCATTTATTTGATTAAAAAATACAGAAAATTGTGAAAATATTATTACAATTTAACACAATGCTTTTCTATTTTAATATATGTTAAGATATAATTTATATCCAGTGATCAAAGCTGAATTTTCAGCAGTCTTCAGTATCACGTGATCCTTCACAATCTAATATGCAGATTTACTAACAATTGTACTGCTTACATTTTTTTATAACCTGTGATGCTTTTTTTTTTTCTTTGATGAATAAAAAGTTTAAAAAATGAACAGCATTTATTTAAAATAGAAATCTTTTGTAATAATATACACTACTGTACAGTTTGGGGTCAGTAATTTTTTTTTCTTCCTTTTTTTAAAATTTTAAAGAAATTAATACTTTTATTGATAAAACTTTTATTAGATTAACAGTGATAGTAAAGATTTGTATATAAATGCTGTTCTTTTTAACTTTATATTCATCAAAATATCATGAAAAAAGTATCACCGGTTCCAAAAAAATATTAAGCAGCCTATCAAAATGATTTCTGAAGGATCACGTGACTCTGAAGACTGGAGTAATGATGCTGAAAATTCAGCTTTGATCACTGGATATAAATTATATTTTGACGTATATTAAAATAGAAAACAATTATTTTAAATTGAAATAATATTTCACAATATTACTGTTTTTTCTGTATTTTTGATCAAATAAATGCAGCCTTGATGAGCAGAAGAGACTTCTTTCAAAAACATTAAAAATAGCAATGTTTCCAAACTTTTGACCGGTTCTTCACATGTGATCCCTGCCATGCTTGAAAAAAATATATTGTTCAAAATGCGTGTCGTCTCAAGGTGAACTAATTGAATTGGAAATTCTTGGAGACATTTTTGTTGTTGTCAGCTGTTTGTTCTTTTTTTTTTAACTACGTAGTACGACAAAGTCATGAAGGGGCTTCTCTTTTTATTCAGTCTTCCTGCATATTATGTTATTTGTATGTCTGTGTAGTCTGTACATACTATGTTGGTAAATGTCCTCAGTCAAAGCACTATGGGTTTTCACTTAAATATTAATTACTGTGACGGTTTTCTTTAGCATGTGAAGCGTGAACTTTTTCAGCATGACTATGCACAGACCTTTAGATGCTGTGCTCTGATTTTGCACAGAATGATTCTGTTGTATTGAATGCAATACAGCACATTTACCTGCTTGCTCTGACTTGCTTGCTTACTATTGGTCATGAAGTTAAAAAAGTTTGAAACTCTTCTTCATACTCTAAAGCTGTATGGTTAAAGTTTTATTTTTATAATTGCTTTGATACAGAGAGCAAAAATAACATTTGTTAGATATCTTAATATTTCGTTTTCTTTTTAAAGAGACAGAAGTTTTGTTTTTGTTTTTTCAATTATTCTGTGCTTAAAGGCATCCAGTCCGTTGTTCTTTTTATTGTTGCTCATCCAAGATGAGTGTAAGCATTTTCCTACCAACGCAATAAAATTATGAAATGTTTGCTATGAGGTAAAATATTTTTTGTGTGGTTTCTCCAATTTTCACATTATTTTCTCCTTATCACTTTGCTTGTTACATGTTTTTGGCACGAGGCTTTCTTGCAGATAAGGGCTTTGTTTTGGGGGGGGGGTTCTACTTTTTGAGTATAATTATTTTATGGCACCTTCGCTTTTACTCTGGTTGAATATAAATAAAGCATTCAACTTGGCTACATTTCTTTTTCACTATAAGTAAAAAGTACAAAAAAGCCAAATGTTCAATGAGGCTCGAGCTGGAAAAAGGTTTAAACTAGTTGGGTGGTGTTTTGCCTTTTGCCCTTCTTTAAAACACCAGCTTTGGCTAGTATGTTTGTTTAGCATAGCGTTCTGAGTTAAATTGCAGAGGGAAAATATCGTCTGTGCAAATCTACCATCAAAATTCATCTCTATATATATATATATATATATGCATACGAACAACAACGCGGTGAGAAAGATCCATGGTAGTTGTAGTTTTACACGGAATCATCCCCTCAGGAGCTTCCTATCATTCTTGAACTCAAAAAACTCCATTTCCCATGAACCCTCTCGGTGGCTAACGTATACTGTGAGGGATTTTTTGAAGCATCTCTGCGTTGTTGATGATTAGTTTATTCTGTTTAACGGCGATTCCGGCGTTTAAATGTAATTTCCTAATAAATCTAGTTGATTACTGGATGAAATTATAGTTTTTACGCCTTTTTATTTATGCGCACGCGCCGTTGACGTAACCGTCATTGTCATAGAGACGAAACTACAACACAGGCGTTTGAACGTCCACTCTCGCTGCAAAACTGGTAAGCTTGTATTTACACTTTAAAATCCGTTTTGCTGAAGTTGATCTTTTTCATTATGTAATATAGGAGTTGCGCCAGAAACAGTTATTATAAATATAACTGTATATTAAAATGGAATCCATAATTAAAAGCTAATATATTTGCATGTTAAAGTCATTTAAAAATTATATTATCCGTATTTATAAATTCTGTTTAATCACACCACTGATAATTGCATTTAATATCTTCTTAAAATCATAGCAAAACTAAGAAAATTAAATTAAGCAGTGGTCAATAAAAAGTATGGTTTCAGTTTCTTATAGTTATATATATATATATATATATATATATATATATATATATATATATATATATATAAGGAATAATTAATATATTCCTTATATTAATTATATTGGGTAACTGACGAGTCACTTTAATGTGGTTTCCTTTTTTATGCGTCTGTTTTCAGTCAAAATGTCAAATCCTGAGCATCATCCGGCTCCATGTGCTAATCCTGGAAATCCAGTCTTCTCCTGCACACACAAACCAGGATCTCACTCGTCCGCTGAAGATCCAGCAATGGCCAGATCTCAGATCCTGATGTTTAAAACTACATCCAGCGACTACGGAGCTCGATCAGCGACTTTTGAATCCTCGCCCTGTTCCTATCACCCCATATCCCAGACCTTCTCACAGCACCTTGGATTGTGCGGGATGTTCCAGGACAATTCCTTTAATACCACCCTAGACCACAGCCATGTGTATATCCCAAATTACAAAACTCAATTTAAGGGACAGTGACCAAAAGCATCTCTTGTTCTTGTTTTGTTGTTATTGTAATTGGCCTTTTTTTTTTTTTTTACCATGATGTACGTCCAGTTGTGCTTGATGGATACGGCTGTAATAAACATCCACTCAAAAAGATGAAAAGAAAAGTTACATTTGTACGAACAAATATTTCTTCAAATATTTCTCTTCATTTATGGTGTCACATGACAGTTGTGAACCAGCATTAAAAACATTACATTTTCTTCAAGCATGTGTGCTTATCAGTACTGTCAAATCGATTAATCGCATCTAACATAAAAGTTTGTAAATATATGTGTGTGTTTATATACATATATAACATACATACATAGATGTTCTATTTTTATATACATCTTTATATGCATACATATATATATATGTATATATAATATAGAACATGTATGCATATGTATATGTATACACACACACATGAATATATATATATATATATATATATATATATATATATATATATATATATATATACATACATACACACACGTATACTTCCAAACCGGAAGTGCCTCCCAAAAATTTCCTTAGGGAAAAAAGGTGGATAGTAGCATCTAGTGGTGAACATTTGAAATCGCATCTCTGTCAAACTGGCAGGATTCATGGAGTTTTTGTTCCAGCAATAGCAGTATAATTGTGTTTATATATCACATTTCCTTTTTTTCCTCGCAATTCCGAGTTTATAATTCAGAATTGAGAGATAAAAAGTCCCAATTACCCATTTAAATTTTTTATTCAACAAGTTTCCATACAATTTGAATAACAGTCAGTAGTACAATGGGGCTAAAGGCGCCTTTGAATTTATTTTCCTCTAAACCACTAGATGGTTAAATCTTGCCGCAGCACTTCCCGCTTTTCAAACCGCACGTGACCGCGGGCAGATGTCTTTGATCTGTATCCCTTCTAGTCTTTACCCAAATAGGGGTCGCTGCAGCCTGCGGTGGACGTCCGACTCCGCCCACATCTCAGTAAGCCACGCCCGTGATGGGAAGTTCGAATCATTTTACTGACTTGGATCATTGAATCTAGTTCATGAAAACGAACGAATCTTTCTCTAAGTCAGACTGAGGTAATCAGTTTGATCATTGATGTTTTTTTAAATGCTGTTGATTTAAGTATAGCAAATGAGAATCGATTAAATTAATATTTGTATTTCCAGACAAATGTCTTCTTTTAATGATTTTGTTCAAGGTAATTCAAGCAACAGGTTTTTAATAACGGAAGAATATGTAAACAATATGGTATCTGAGGTAAAAAGCGCCCCTGCTGTTGGCGCGAAAGGCACATTAATTAACATGATAATAAACAGCTGGATAACTTTTCCATTTATTAACATAACATTGTTAAATTAAGATTGTAAATATCATGTATTAAATTGGGTATCCACCTTAAGAGATAATACCCATATTTATAATGAAACCATCATATTTAAAAAATATTATATTTATCATATAATATAATTTATCTGACAGTACATTTATTGAACAAAAATGAATTCTTTTATTTATCAAAATAAACAGAAAATAGTGCAAACTTTGCTAAAGTGATTCTTTTGAACAATTATTAACCCATACATTATTAAAAACATAATTTTAGCTAAAGTACTTGTATTAAACATTCATAAGAATTTTTTTGAATAAACAAATTAACCAATTTTAGGATTTAAAATCAATGTTCGATTCATATTTCTATATTTTCTGCAATCATACACTTTGAGAATAGTGAAAAGCACTTTTTTTTTCCTTAAGGTATGCCTTTAGTGTCGTTGCACCCTATATCTCAGCTCATTTCACATTAGTTTGTGCAGTATTCCTCATACTTGTATTGTGACACTTCCGTTTTCGTAGAGCTGCTAAGTTGAAAGTTCACATTTTGCATGAAGTCTACAAAAAGTCTTCTGGCTGTCGTCGAGTTTCTGTTCTTTTCACTCCAGAAAATAACTGTCTGAGAGTGTACAGAGCGGCTGATTATATAAACAGCTATATGAACAGTAAGCTTTTTTTATACATATATATAATTTGCGTGATAATTTATGATTGAAGCATAAACTATCAGTCCGGTCGAAGACAGCAGTAAAATTGTTTGCGGTTCGAAATACAGATTTCTTTTTGTCTGTAAATCCGCAGTTTGCTTGCTTTAGACAATGCAAATATTTTCGAATATCATTCTTCATGATTTGTGAGTTCAGATAACGTTAACTTGGTCCGAAATCGGTGATTTAAATAAACACGCATGTTCTGTAGCCTGATTTGTGAAAACATTCAAAACCGCATTTTAGTGTTTCTCACTGCTCTGTCCTCTTTTTCTTGTGTAATAATGTTTTCAGTGGTCATTTAATCGGGTCATACCAGGCTCAAATATATTGAGCCCCGGACATGATATGCATGAAAAAAATAGTAGGCTAAATCGTGTCATGTGCTTGGCTGTGTACAAAAATACTATTTGTGATTAGTGAAGTATTTCACAATACAGTTTTTGTCAGTTAACCCTTCCTTTTCCTTAACTTCACTATTCTGATTTGTGAAAAGTTTCACATTACCGGGTTTGTCAGTTAACCCTGCCTTGAGTACGGAGCCCCTGACATGGCATGCTGGAAAAAAACCATGTGCAAGATTTATTATTTCGTTCCCTCGACTTACTAAAACATGTGCACGATTTACTATTTCTTTCCCATGTGCATGATTTATAAATCGAGGGAAGAAAATGGTAAATCGTGCACTTTTTAGTAAGTCGAGGGAACGAAATAGTAAATTGTGCCCTTAACTTCACTATTCTGGTTTGTGAAAGGTTTCACTATATGATTTTTGTTTGTTAACCCTTCCACGAGTCCTTAACTTCACTATTCTAATTTGTGAAATCTTTCAAAGTACAAGTTAACCTATTCTGATTTGTGAAATCTCACAATAGAATCTGTCGGTTAACCCTTTCTTGAGTTCTTAACTTCACTATTCTAATTTGTGAAATCTTCCGCTGTAGTTTTTGTCAGTTAACCCTTTCTTGAGTTTCTAAATGCACTGTTCTAATTTGTGAAATCTTCCGCAGTAGTTTTTGTCAGTTAACCCTTTCTTGAGTTTCTAAATGCACTGTTCTAATTTGTGAAATCTTCCGCAGTAGTTTTTGTCAGTTAACCCTTCCTTTAGTTTCTAAATTCACTATACTATTTTGTGAAATCCTCCGCAGTAGTTTTTGTCATTTAACCCTTCCTTTAGTTTCTAAATTCACTATACTATTTTGTGAAATCCTCCGCAGTAGTTTTTGTCATTTAACCCTTCCTTTAGTTTCTAAATTCACTATACTATTTTGTGAAATCCTCCGCAGTAGTTTTTGTCAGTTAACCCTTCCTTTAGTTTCTAAATTCACTATACTATTTTGTGAAATCCTCCGCAGTAGTTTTTGTCAGTTAACCCTTCCTTTAGTTTCTAAATTCACTATTCTAATTTGTGAAATCTTCCGCACTAGTTTGTCAGTTAACCCTTTCTTGAGTTCTTAACTTCACTATTCTAATTTGTGAAATCTTCCGCAGTAGTTTGTCATTTAACCCTTCCTTTAGTTTCTAAATTCACTAATCTAATTTGTGAAATCTTCCGCAGTAGTTTTTGTCAGTTAACCCTTTCTTGAGTTCTTAACTTTACTATTCTAATTTGTGAAATCTTCCGCAGTAGTTTGTCAGTTAACCCTTCCTTTAGTTTCTAAATTCACTATTCTAATTTGTGAAATCTTCCACAGTAGTTTTTGTCAGTTAACCCTTCCTTTAGTTTCTAACTTCACTTTTCTGATTTGAGAAAGGTTTCATAGTATAGTTTTTGTCAGTTAACCCTTTCTTGTGTTCTTAACTTCACTATTCTAATTCGTGAAATCCTCCGCAGTAGTTTTTGTCAGTTAACCCTTTCTTGAGTTCTTAACTTTACTATTCTAATTTGTGAAATCTTCCGCAGTAGTTTTTGTCAGTTAACCCTTTCTTGAGTTCTTAACTTCACTATTCTAATTTGTGAAATCTTCCGCGGTAGTTTTTGTCAGTTAACCCTTTCTTGAGTTCTTAACTTTACTATTCTAATTTGTGAAATCTTCCGCAGTAGTTTTTGTCAGTTAACCCTTCCTTTAGTTTCTAAATGCACTGTTCTAATTTGTGAAATCTTCCGCAGTAGTTTTTGTAGGTTAACCCTTCCTTTAGTTTCTAAATTCACTATTCTAATTTGTGAAATCCTCCGCAGTAGTTTTTGTCAGTTAACCCTTTCGAGTTCTTAACTTCACTATTCTAATTTGTGAAGTCTTCCGCAGTAGTTTTTGTCAGTTAACCCTTCCTTTAGTTTCTAAATTCACTATTCTAATTTGTGAAGTCTTCCGCAGTAGTTTTTGTCAGTTAACCCTTTCTCGAGTTCTTAACTTTACTATTCTAATTTGTGAAATCTTCCGCAGTAGTTTTTGTCAGTTAACCCTTTCTTGAGTTCTTAACTTTACTATTCTAATTTGTGATGTCTTCCGCAGTAGTTTTTGTCAGTTAACCCTTTCTTGAGTTCTTAACTTTACTATTCTAATTTGTGAAATCTTCCGCAGTAGTTTTTGTCAGTTAACCCTTTCTTGAGTTCTTAACTTTACTATTCTAATTTGTGATGTCTTCCGCAGTAGTTTTTGTCAGTTAACCCTTCCTTTAGTTTCTAACTTCACTTTTCTGATTTGAGAAAGGTTTCATAGTATAGTTTTTGTCAGTTAACCCTTTCTTGAGTTCTTAACTTCACTATTCTAATTTGTGAAATCTTCCGCAGTAGTTTTTGTCAGTTAACCCTTTCTCGAGTTCTTAACTTCACTATTCTAATTAGTGAAATCTTCCGCAGTAGTTTTTGTCAGTTAACCCTTCCTTTAGTTTCTAAATGCACTGTTCTAATTTGTGAAATCTTCCGCAGTAGTTTTTGTCAGTTAACCCTTCCTTTAGTTTCTAAATTCACTATTCTAATTTGTGAAATCTTCCGCAGTAGTTTGTCATTTAACCCTTCCTTTAGTTTCTAAATTCACTATTCTAATTCGTGAAATCTTCCACAGTAGTTTTTGTCAGTTAACCCTTTCTTGAGTTCTTAACTTTACTATTCTAATTTGTGAAATCTTCCGCTGTAGTTTTTGTCAGTTAACCCTTCCTTTAGTTTCTAACTTAACTGTTCTGGTTTGTGAAAGGTTTCATAGTACAGTTTTTGTCAGTTAACCCTTTCCTGATATAATATAATATAATATAATTATATTAAAACAAATTTCATGGCATTGAACATATATATTGTACTTGTAGAAGTGTTCACCATGGTTCATAAAGAAGAACAGGAAGAGAAGAAAAGGACGATGACACTGAAAAAGAATTCAACACACAAGCCTCATTATTGCTCCAAGTGTGGGATGAGCTTCAGTGTGAGAACGCGGTTCACACGGCACATGCGCATTCACACAGGAGACAAGCCCTACCGCTGCCCGCACTGTGACATGTGCTTCAGATCGCAAGAGAATCTGTCTGAACATGCACGCAAACACACAGACGTCAGACCTTATCACTGCCCTCTATGCGGCAAGGGCTTTGTACGACCAGGAAGACTTGAAATCCACAGGAGAATCCACACTGGAGAAAAGCCACATCACTGCACTCAGTGTGAGAAGAGCTTCAAGAGCATGGAGGAGCTCCAGAGCCACTCGCTCATACACGTGGCAGAAAGGCAACATCACTGCTCTCAGTGCGAGAAGAGCTTCAGAAGAAGCGGTCAGCTGATCAGACACATGCGGATACACACCGGAGAAAAGCCCCACAGGTGCACGCGGTGCGAGAAGCGCTACTCGCGGGCAGAACATCTCAGGGAGCATCAGATCAGAGCTCACCAAAACGACACACAACTCCGCCAAGTGTCCAAAGACCAATGTGCAGCAGAGAAACTACACACGTGAGCCACTCACCTTTCACAGAGCATAATAGTGAAATCTCAGCTTGGAACTGTTCTTAGAACATATTTCGGTATGCGGATTCAAACTGCAACTGCATCACTAGCACACTCATATTTATCAGAGGGCATTTAAGTTTCTCGGAAGCGACGCAAAAGCGATGATTCTGAATTATATTTGAAGTGCGATAAATGACTATGGATTCCCCCAAACTGGGACTTTTCGAGATGTTTCTAAAAAGGCAATTCTGGTGGTGATTTCAAGAGCAAGGAGAATGAATTGACATGATTGGAAGAATCTAGATTAGACATATTGACGAGAAACCTTGTTATCGACCTGATCTATAAAGAAAACAGCTGCTCTAAACCATTTAATAGATACTGCTGAACATTATTGATCGATAGTGTGAGTCTGAACTAAATCCAATTTGCATTACTATAGTATGTATGGTTATTCTGTTGGATGTTCTAATTAAAAATAATTGCCATATATTTACTGTGTAGAGACTGAATATATGTGACCATATTATGGCTTTCATGTCGTTAAATGGTTAATAAAATCTAATTTCTTAAGCTTCACTTTTCTTTGTGTAACTTCTTGCCATTGGACACATCTTGACAAAACAAGAACTAGACCTTGGACACACTCTCATGCAGACAGGAAATCAAGACATGCACATATATTTAGCCTCTCTTACTCGTCACTATATTTCTTAATATGCCATACATGGTGAGGATTGATCTTTGAGTGCTATGATTGGATGCCCAGGATGTTATTGTCTGATAAATATGACCCATCTTCCTCAATAAATCTGATCATTCTTCTGAGATATCTCACACTGCTGCTGCCACACCTGAAAATTAATCTTAACAACAGTGTTTTTTTTTTGTTTTTTCTTCATTTACTTTCTCATTTGCATCCATAGACTATCAACTTAATATCGTGTTTTGTAATCTGTGATTATATACAACAGATGATGTATATACAGTATTGTGCATATTTGATGAGTATGCTTGCAATAAACTGTACAGTTTTTTTACTGGTAAAACAAATACTGTCAGAGTAAAGTTAAGAGTAAGAGCATTTCTTCAGCCTTTTAGAAACCTAACGTGCTCATGTGTGCTCGTGAACATTTCTGCTGTGGATTTTTAGCTGGATGATGACGTGGTTCCCTGTATGATCTCACGAATCTTGTCTGTATCAGTTCGCAGGGCTTCATTTTGTGGGTCGATTTCTAGAGCCGCTTGGTAGTCCAGAAGACCTAAAAAACAGATTGATTTAATAGTGAATTACTTCATAAATTTGACACTCCACTCCAGGAGTTTCCCATGAATGTATTTTGAATTCCAATTCAAATCCTGAATATGAGACACATTTGCATAAAAGTAGCAAAAGGACGTAGAATTGTAGTTTAAGTTTGAATTTAAATTAATTTAAAAAAGTAAAAAGAAAAACTTTAGGTTATAGGCTTTAAGGTAATGGCCAAGGAACCCAGAATGCTCTAAATTACATCTAAGTGTTTATGTAAATAATGAAGTCTTATTTTGAAAAAGATTTATTCTGATATCCGAAAACTATGTGATGGACATTTTGCTCTGCTGTATGGCAAAATTAATGATAGATGTGCTAATTGTTTTTGACAGTATTGAACTTTAAACAGCACTGAACAGATTCTACATATCATCATAACAGAGTTTCAAATTTCAAATTCAAATATTTTTTCCAACCCTAAAGAGAGCATCAGCTATTTTTATAGTAGCTGCTCAAAGTGATTTCACTGCATAGATATCTGTATTTTTATGGCTCCAGAGGTCGATGTGTTTTTCATGAAAGCAGAATAAGATTCAGTACCTTCCACATGGAGCTCAAGCTCACAGAACGCTGTTCCTCGCCTCACGTGAGCCTTCAGTCGAGCGGCGGCGTTCGCAGCGACCGCAGGCGTCAGCAACTCGAGGGCCTGTGAAAGTGAAGCGAATCAGTCTACTGTACATGAAAAGAACCTCCACGTGTGATTTAAAAGAGGAAAAAACTGACCTGAGAGCTGTCCTCAATGGCTTTGTGAAGATTTCTCAGTTTGAGATGACAGGCCGCTCGATTAGAAAATAAAGCCGGGATCTTCCTGTTGAGTTTTATGGCGAGATTGTAAGCGTTGACAGCGGCCTGGAAGTTTCCTGCCATGAACAATTTACTGCAGAAAAAGACAAAAACAAAGTAGGAGATTATGGCATTTAATACCGTGATTTCCATTCATCAAAAACTGTTTTCCACAAAAACATGACGCTGTTTTCAACATTGATAATACTAATAAATGTTTCTTGAGCAGCATATTAGAATGATCTCTGAAGGATCATGTGACTTGAAGCGTCAGCGGAAGCGTTCAGCCTCCTCGTGTGAAGACCGACTCGGGTAAAGACCTGCGACTCTACCTGCGCGACTCCACCGAGCTCCCATACTCAACATGTGCTTTCAATATATTCCTGTTGTCACTCGCATACGCTCCACTATCACCCGCAGAAGGCAACGCAACACTACTAACCTGCGTCCTATTTACTCCTCTTCTAACCAACCTCTATCTGTTTCAGTAGGCCTATGGAATTGTCAGTCAGCTGTTAACAAAGCTGACTTCATTCCAGCCTTTGCCACTAACTCTTCTCTCAATATCTTAGGCTTGACTGAGACATGGATTCGTCCAGAGGACTCCTCAACCCCCGCTGCTCTTTCTAACAACTTCACTTTTACTCATACCCCTCGTCAGTCAGGAAGAGGAGGGGGCACAGGTTTCCTCATTTCTAACAATTGGAAATACTTAACTCACCCTGCTCTATACAACAACTGTTCGTTTGAATCTCATGCCATTACAATTACATACCCTGTCAAAATTCATCTTGTACTCATCTATCGCCCCCCAGGTCAATTGGGTACCTTTGTTGAGGAATTGGACATGCTGCTGTCCTCATTCCCAGACGATGGTAGTCCACTTGTACTACTGGGCGATTTCAACATTCACCTTGATAAACCGTATGCTTCTGACTTCCTCTCTCTCCTAGCCTCATTTGATTTCAACCGACTCATCACCACAAGCACCCACAAATCTGGCAACCAATTGGACCTGATCTACACACGTAACTGTATCACTGACAACATTCTGGTAACACCTCTGCACGTCTCTGACCATTTCTTTATCACTTTCAATCTGCAACTTATTTGTGCACCACCAACCACTTCACATGTTTCCTTCAGAAGAAACCTGCGCTCTCTTTCCCCTTCCCATCTCTCTTCTGTTGTGTCATCCTCCCTTCCCTCCCACACACAATTCTCATCTTTGGATGTAAATACTGCAACACACACATTATGCTCCACTTTATTTTCTTCCCTAGACAGTATCTGTCCTCTGTCATCCAGACCATCAAAAGCAACTCCTTCCAACCCCTGGATATCCGATGCGCTTCGTGAAGACCGGACCAAACTCAGGGCAGCAGAAAGGAAATGGCGCAAATCACAAGACCCATCTGACCTAGGTTCGTACCAAGATCTGCTATCATCCTTTTCTGATGGAGTCCTTGCAGCTAAGTCCTCATACTTCCACAACAAAATCAACGGCGCTACAAACCCACACTCACTCTTCAAGACATTCAACACACTCCTCTGTCCCCCTCCACCACCTCCCACCACATCTTTAACTGCTGATCGATTTGCCAAGTTCTTCACCGACAAGACATCTGCCATCAGCAGCCTGTTCTCTACACCACCCACACAGGAACTCAGCCCCTCCTCATCCACTAATCTTTTCCCTGCCTTTTCCCCTCTCACGGAGGCAGAAGTATCAAAACTTCTCCTCTCCACTCATCCCACCACCTGCCCTCTAGACCCCATCCCCTCACACCTTCTACAAGCCATCTCTCCCACTCTTTTACCAGCACTTACACACATCATTAACTCGTCTCTCCACACAGGCACTTTCCCTACCGCATTCAAGCAGGCTCGAGTAACCCCACTGCTTAAAAAACCCACGCTAGACACATCACTCGTGGACAACTACAGACCTGTCTCTCTCCTACCGTTCATATCAAAAACACTTGAACGAGTTGTATTCAACCAGGTGTCATCCTTCCTCACACAGAACGACCATCTGGACGTCAACCAATCTGGTTTCAAGAGCGGCCATTCAACAGAGACTGCGCTACTGTCTGTCACGGAATCCCTGCGGATTGCTAAGGCAGGCTCCAAATCATCTGTTCTCATCCTACTGGATCTATCTGCTGCCTTCGACACCGTAAACCATCAAATTCTTCTGTCCACCCTCTCGTCACTGGGCATCTCAGGTACTGCGCTTCAGTGGTTTGAGTCCTATCTCACAGGTAGGTCTTTCAGAGTTGCCTGGGGAGGGGAGGTATCCAAACCTCATGAACTGATCACTGGGGTTCCTCAGGGTTCAGTTCTTGGTCCCCTCCTATTCTCCATTTATACTACGTCACTGGGTCCCATCATACAGGCACATGGTTTCTCCTACCACTGCTATGCTGATGACACACAACTCTACCTGTCCTTCCAACCAGATGATTCCACAGTAGCTGCACGGATCTCAAGCTGTCTGGCGGACATCTCGACGTGGATGGAAGAACACCACCTGCAGCTCAACCTGGCAAAGACTGAGCTTTTAGTCTTCCCTGCCACTCCTACTCTTCAACATGACATCAACATACAGCTTGGTACAACCACCATTACCCCATCAAAGTCGGCCAGAAATCTTGGAGTTATCTTCGATGACCAACTGACCTTCAGTGACCACATCTCAAAGACGGCGCGGTCGTGCAGATTTGCACTTTGCAACATCAGGAAAATCCGTCCCTTCCTGACTGAGCACGCAACACAACTGCTTGTCCAGGCCCTGGTCATTTCAAGGCTTGATTACTGCAATGCTCTTCTGGCTGGTCTGCCGTCAAGTGCAATCAAACCTCTTCAAATGATCCAGAATGCTGCTGCACGTCTTGTCTGCAACGAGCCTAAGAGAGCCCACGTCACGCCCCTCTTCATCTCTTTGCACTGGCTACCCCTTGCTGCTCGCATCAAGTTCAAGGCGCTGATGCTTGCTTACAGATCCACCACAGGCTCTGCACCTTCCTACCTCCACACACTGCTACAACGCTACGTCCCCACCAGAAGCCTGCGATCGCTAAAGGAACGAAGACTTGTGGTACCGTCACAGAGAGGCACAAAATCACTCTCCAGAACATTCTCCTTCACTGCTCCCTGCTGGTGGAATGATCTCCCTACTTTCATCAGGAAAGCAGATTCCCTGGCAATATTCAAGAGACAGCTGAAAACTCACCTCTTCCGTGAACACTTGATCCCCTCATAAAAAAAAAAAAAAAAAAAAAAAAAAACCCTATCCTTCCCCCTTTTTCCCTTCCTACTCTAGCTTATGGTACTGAGCAATGTATGAAACTTGTATTGTGAGCACTTCCTGTGTTATTTGCCAATTCATGAAGAATCGCTTGTTTGTTTTCCTCACTTGTAAGTCGCTTTGGATAAAAGCGTCTGCTAAATGACTAAATGTAAATGTAAATGTGACACTGAAGACTAAATTAGTTTATAAATATTTTTTGGCTCTCTGTCACCCTGTGTTTGCATTCTGTGAGCTGTCTTAGCTTCCTGTCCCCTCACTCCCCTTTCTGTACATCTGCGACTTTCAGTGGTTTGCGGTTTCCTGTCTGCGACTTTCAGCACAGTTTTAAGTCAAGTGAGCTGCGTGAGAAACAGGTTAATGCATGTATTGATATGCAATGCAACCATGGAAACAAATTGCAATTATAAATATCCTTTGTTCGACTACCTTACGAAAAAGAAGTTCGTTTTATTAAGTATACATACTCAAGCATATTTTTTAAGTATACTTTATGTGGTAAGTATACTAATGTCAATGTACTAGTAGTATATTTGTAAGTGTACTGTTTCAGTACAGCTTGGGACTAAATTTAATAACTGTAACAGTAGTAAACTTTGAGTATACAACTAGTTTACAACTTCGTTTCTCATTTGTACTGAATCTGTACTACAAGTGAACTTAAGTATACTAGTAGTTTACTATTTTTTTAGTTTATGAAAGTACACTTTGAAATATACTTTCAATAAACTACTAGTTTAGTAGTTTTACACTACAAGTGTACTTAGGTTTTGTAAGTTTAGTAAGTATATGTAAGTTTTCTTTAAGTTAACATAACATCATACGTAGAGTTTACTATTTTTACACTTTAAGTATACTACTCTGTACCTATTTAGGTATTATACTTGAAATATAACTTTAACTGTGCTTTAACTCTTTCCATTTTAAAAACATTTTATCGTAGTTTCAACACTTGAATGGGTGTTTCATTAACAAAACTCAACATTTTAAAGAAAAAGCTGAGAAAAGTAACTTTAGGCAGTTTTTACTCCTGTTTAATGTTGATGATCGCGTTATTTTACATTTGCGCGAGCAATCGTCCAACGTTTGTTTGTGTTTCTTCTTCACCTGTGTTTTGATCTGGGGATTCTGTCCTCTTTCAGAGGAAGTGTAACAGCGCCCCCTACTGTATAACAGTGAAAACATGGATAGCCGGGAAATTCCATCAGTGGCTGGGAAAGAGTTAAGTAGATTTGAAATAAATTCTTATCTAGACTAGCGTTCATAAAAATTCAGATACTCAGAATTATGAACATATCTGTTTTCTTTATAAATTAATATTTGTTGAAAAATGCACGTTTATAAGTATGCAAACCTATGTGGAGAAAAAAAGGCTACTCAATCAAGAGATTAAACACAACTATAAGCCAAGAATATTTAATTATACTTAAGTATATCTCGATTAAAAGATTGAGTACAAGTATACGCCAAATAAACTTACACTGTTCAAGTCAAGTATACTTAAGTGCAATTTTAAGTATGTTTCTGTGACGTACATAAAAAGTAGACTTTCTTATTTTAGTTGAAAAGAAGCATACTAATAGCACTTCTGCATTAAACTGAGAATCAACTGATTGTTCATCGAGATCTGGAGGTGATCAGAAGACTGTAGATAAATGAACAGAAAATTATCTAACAATAATGATGTGAAAATTCAGCTTTGCATCACAGAAATAAATGAGATTTTACAATATGTTCACAAAAAAAAACTACGGATCCCCACACATGACGTGCAAGAAAAAAAATTAACTCGTGCGCACGATTTACAATTTCATTCCCTTGATTTATAAATCATGTCCGTAGAAAACAGTTATTTAAAATTGCAGCCTTGGTGAACAGAAGAAACTTCGGTAACACTTTACAATAAGATTCATTAGATAACATGAACTAATAATGAACTGCAGCATTTATTAATCTTTGTTCATGTTAATTTCAACATTTACTAATACATTATTAAATCTTTTTAACATTAATGTGCTGTGAACTGACATGAACTGTATTTTCATTAACTAACGTTAACAAAAATTAGTAAATGCAGTAATAAATGTACTTCTCATGGTTAGTTCATGTTACTTAATACATTAACTAATGTTTAACTAATGAACCTTATTGGAAAGTGTTACCGAAACTTCTTTGAAGAAAAATCTTACCAACTCTAAACTTTTGATCAGTAGTGTATAAAACAATGCAAAATGTCAGCAAATAAACTAATTGAAGACAGTTATATGTTAATTTTAGATATGTTTGCTCTGTTTCCCATAGTCCTCTCTGAGTGTGACCTGTGAAACTCACTCGCCCTTCTCTTTCAGCCAGTCTGGGTTTCTCTCTTCCTCTCTCAGGTCGTCCAGTTCGGCCAGATCCGTGTCCACTGCTCTCCTGGCCTCCGCCTGCTTCTTCAACCACTGCTCACACACACACACACACACACACACACACAGGGACACGATATGTGTATGATCCTCAACATTACAAACCGATTTAGCACTAATCTCTGTTGTTGAAGCTGACCTCTTCCTCCTCCGGGACGCGAGACTCTCTCAGCGCGGTGGGAAACACTCGTGGAGTGAAGCTGATCTTAATACAGCCAGCTGATCTGGGAGCAGGTAGATCTTTTGGCTTCTGTTTGCTGCTTCTCTGCCCTAGCAAGAAAATATGGCAACTATATTATATTTTTTTGACGGCTGCTTTCTTGTATGGAGAGGCAAGCATCAGAAGAACAGAGTAACATTAAAGTTTGTTTGCCTGATGCAGTGTTGCTGTTATTGTGCAGTGGTGTGATTGCAGGTGTCACATTTGCATGATCTGTTTTCTGATAAACCGGTGTGTTTTCGTGGTTGCCGGATGCTTGCAGCTTTTGGAGGTTCTCGTTTTCCTCTGCTGTTTCTCTCCAGGAGTCGAGATCCGCCGTGGCTCTCGCACACTCTTCATCCTTCATCTTCTGAATCCTGTCCCGCTCCTCGCTCTCAAGCTGTAAAAACAGGCCGAGAATTCAGCAGTAAGCTAATGATCGAGACAACATGACAACAAATATGAAAACAAGCTTCATTTATCATTGATTTAATCATTCTTTATGCAAATTATAAGATAATACAAGATTAAAATGACAGTAAAACCTTCGTTCCGCATATCAAGAAAGCTGTAAATCTGAACATTTAGACCTTCATCATGGTTTCCAGCGCGTATTTCTTCTCCTGCTGAATCCTGGCGGCTTTGGCTTTAGACTTTTCTGCTTCTTTCTCCTGAACTTTGAGAATTGCTTGTTCTCGAACCTGCTTCTGTTTCTCTTTATCTGTGGAATAAACATATACATTATTTTTTATAATAACTGTAAGTCTCAAATACAACACCTTCAAAAAATAAGTATACTTCAAGTTCATTTTATTAAGTATAGGCTACTTTAGTAAAGTTTCTAGTATATTTTAAGTATACTTTATGTAGTAAGTATACTACTATCAGTGTACTAGTAGTGTACTTGTAAGTGTACTATTTCAATACTACTTGGGACTAAATTGGCCAACTTTTTAGTGTGTAAAAGTAGTCAACTTTGAGTACAAAACTAGTTCACAACTAAGCTTTTCGTTTGCACTGTCTCAAATAAAACCCCTTCAAAAATAAGTATACTTCAAGTCAATTTTATTAAGTATAGGCTACTTTAGTAAAGTTTCTACTATATTTTAAGTATACTTTATGTAGTAAGTATACTACTATCAATGTACTAGTAGTATGCTTGTAAGTGTACTATTTCAATACTACTTGGGACTAAATTGGCCAACTTTTTAGTGTGTAAAAGTAGTCAACTTTGAGTACACAACTAGTATGTACTTTTCGTTTTGTTTATATTGATAGTTTACTAATTACGCTTATAACAATTTTTAGCTTATGAAAGTACACTTTGAAGTATACTCCCGGTAAAATACTAGTTTAGTAGCTTTATACTGCAAGTATACATGATCTTTAAGTGAACGATAACATCATACTTATACTATTTATATATTATTTTTGCATTTTCAGTATACTACTATTATTTATATATACTTGAAGTACACTTTTAACCTGGGACTAAATTGGCCAAATTTTTAGTGTGAAAAGGAGTCAACTTTGAGTACAAAACTAGTTCACAACTAAGCTTTTCGTTTGTACTGTGTCTCAAATAAAACTCCTTCAAAAAATAAGTATACTTCAAGTTAATTTTATTAAGTATAGGCTACTTTAGTAAAGTTTCTAGTATATTTTAAGTATACTTTATGCAGTAAGTATACTACTATCAGTGTACTAGTAGTATACTTGTAAGTGTACTATTTCAATACTACTCCAGACTTAATTGGCCAACTTTTTAGTGTGTAAAAGTAGTCAACTTTGAGTACAAAACTAGTTCACAATTAAGCTTTTCGTTTGTACTAACTGTATGTCTCAAATAAAACCCCTTCAAAAAATAAGTATACTTCAAGTCAATTTTATTAAGCATAGGCTACTTTAGTAAAGTTTCTAGTATATTTTTAGTATACTTTATGTAGTAAGTATACTACTATCAGTGTACTAGTAGTATACTTGTAAGTGTACTATTTCAATACTACTTGGGACTAAATTGGCCAACTTTTTAGTGTGTAAAAGTAGTCAACTTTGAGTACAAAACTAGTTCACAATCAAGTTTTCAGTTTGTACTAACTGTATGTATCAAATAAAACCCCTTCAAAAATAAGTATACTTCAAGTTAATTTTATTAAGCATAGGCTACTTTAGTAAAGTTTCTAGTATATTTTAAGTATACTACTATCAATGTACTAGTAGTACACTTGTAAGTGTACTATTTCAATACTACTTCGGACTAAATTGGCCAACTTTTTAGTGTGTAAAAGTAGTCAACGTTGAGTACAAAACTAGTTCACAACTAAGCTTTTCATTTGTACTGTCTCAAATACAACCCCTTCAAAAAATAAGTATACTTCAAGTTAATTTTATTAAGTATAGGCTACTTTAGTAAAGTTTCTAGTATATTTTTCGTATACTTTATGTAGTAAGTATACTGCTACCAATGTACTAGTAGTGTACTTGTAAGTGTACTATTTCAATACTACTTGGGACTAAATTGGCCAACTTTTTAGTGTGTAAAAGTAGTCAACTTTGAGTACACAACTAGTTTGTACTTTTCGTTTTGTTTACACTGATAGTTTACTAATTACGCTTATAACAATTTTTAGCTTATGAAAGTACACTTTGAAGTATACTCCCAGTAGTTTAGTAGTTTTATACTGCAAGTATGCTTGATCTTTAAGTGAACATAACATCATACTAATGCTATTATTTTTGCACTTTCAGTATACTACTATTATTTATATATACTTGAAATACACCTTTAACTCTTTAATTACTGATACACTTACTTTTCTGTCATTATAAGTCAAGTATGCTTCAGATTACCTTAAATTTCTGATAAGTACATAAAAAGTGGACTGAAAGTCTTTTAGTAAAAAAGAAGTATACTACTAGCACACTTGAATAAACTTGTTTTTTGTGAGGGGAAATGTAATGACCGAATGAAAGATGTACCAATGTTTGTAAAGAGCTGATCCCACAGTTCATCTCTCCTCTTCTGCAGTGTGAAAACTGCAACTCCGTCTCCAATCCTGGCTTCACTTTTCTCTTCATTTATTGGCCCAAATAAGAAAACTTCGAGCAGAAACGGGGGGAAACTCACCTGTACAACAGTTCAAACACACGAATCATGCCGTCGTGTGCTTCTCCAGTTACACACACGACGTTAAAGTTAAATTCTGACCTTCAGATACTCATCCGTGCAGATGACATGGACGTTAGCGGTCTTCACTCCTTTTAAAGGGACGCAAATATAAACTGTGTTCTGGTTTTGTGTCCAAGTGTGATCTCTCACTATCAGCGGCATCTCTGACTCTCTTGAGCGAGAGGTAAACACCGGTTGCTACGACTTGCCGGTGGTTGCTAAGGGGCGGAGCGACCGACGTCTTCCTCAGAAATTATATTCACGGTTGTTTCTATCGGCCGCCATATTGGAACGGTCAAAGCAAGTTGACTGAGCGTCTGCAACCGGCTGGTTAGGTCACTTTTAAAACGTATTTCTCTACAGATTACAAAAATACATGCTTTAAAAAGTCATTTGTAATGCATTTCGTTAGATTACTACTTAATCTAAATACTTTAGAATACTTTGGAATACTAATAAGTATGTAACACACACACAAAAAAGTTTTTCTTCTCACAATTCTGACTTTTTTCACAGAATTCCATAATATAAAGTTGCAATTGTGAGTTATAAACTCTCGATTTTGAGACAAAATGTCAGAATTGAAAGAAAAGAAGTCAGAATTTTTTTTTTTTTTGAGAAAAAAAATCTCAGAGTTGAGAGAAAAGTCAGAAATGAGATATAAACTCGCAATTTCAAGAAAAAAAAAATCAGAATATCAAGTTATCATCACGTAATTCTGACTTTATAACTCGCAATTGAGTGTTTATATCTTGAAATAAAAAGTTAAAAAGTCAGAATTGTGATTCAAGGGTATGCAAACTTTTGAATGGGGCAATTTTTTAATAAATTCAGTCATCTGTTATGTGGAATAGCTTATTCAGGACAGTACTAAATAAAAATATAATTTTTATGATCCCTCTTATTCTGTTAAAATTATTAAAATGCTGCATATTCTGCAAGGGGTATGAAACTTATGAGCAGAAATGTAGCTTAGGATGCTTTTTCAGACTGTCAGAGTCTGAATCATTAATTGCGGTTTACATTAATTGTCGTTACAGTTTACATTAATGTTTAAATGACATTAAAATTCAAAGTAATCACTTTGGTAATCTAAAACACTTTTCAGATGTAACTGCAATCTGATTACCACACATTTAAAATGTAACTGTAATGAAATACAGTTACTCAAATTTTGTATTTTAAATACGTGACTAAGTTACTTGTATTTCGTTACTCCCCAACCCTGCCTCTATATACACAGTAAAAACCCCAGACTTAAATCAACTCTGCTCAGATAACATTTGGTCCCTCTCTAAATAGTGTTAAAGTAACACTGAACTAGTGTTAAAATAACACTCTTCAGAGATTGAATGTCTTTTATCGTCAGTTGATTTCATCTAAGACTGTGGCTGAAGTCAGTTGTTGTTCTTGTGTTTCTCTTTTCTTCAGTGATTCTGCTTGTTAACAGCAGGTGTTCATCATTAATGTTCAATCATCGCTTAATTAATTGCTTAATTATCTCATTAACTTTAACTCTGCTTCAGTGTTACTTTAACACTATTTAGAGAGGGACCAAATGTTATCTGAGCAGAGTTGATTTAACTCTGGGTTTTTTACTGTATATATATATATATATATATATATATGCAATAGACCTCAGCAGATGATTTTGCTAAACTAACACAATATAACTAGATGAAGGCGTCAGCTAACACATTAAAAAGTTACCATAGTAAAAGTAACAACATTAAAAAGTACCATAGTAAAAACTTCTAATAATAACACATATAAAAACAAACCAACACATTCTCACCTGTGAAAGAATCTTCGGAATCTCTGTGGTTTCACAACCAGGAGCTGCGCAATGTTGTGACATCATTGATTGATTCTGTGAGCGACAACACGCTGACCGTTCCAAGATGGCGGGCAGTGTCTCTGGACCGGTCGAATGTTGCATCTACGCTCTCCTCTCCTTTAGCTTTTCCCCTCAAAATCAAACCATATCATACTTAATCATACGTAAAATAAAATAGACGGAATATTTATTAAAAGTTCAGTACGGTTATGTGTTCTGCTTAATATTGCCACTTATATCTTATATTATTATTTATCCAGTTGAGTCAGAATTAATAACTGTTGGGGTCCAACTCTTTGTGCATAATAATTTGTTACATATGTATCACATGTTAATCACATAAACCAAATCGGGGCAATTCTTCATTAAAATGAATTCACACTGAAAATGATGTCTTTTTAAAATCAGTTTTATTAAACGCAGTTCGAACAATACATCTGAATAATGGCTTTTCCGAGGTTTCTCTATCAAACAAGGCTGTTTTTCACAGAGAAATATGAGTTATCATAACACACATGAAAACTTTGATTTACATTCAATAAACTGTATGTGCTGTACCATCTCGGTTTCATATTGTTCATTATTGGCTCCGTACATTCATTGTCCCGTTATAAAATTAGTTGAAACAAATATTCTCACCCCATATTGATAGGTGGGTAAATGATTCACTGCACAACGGCATCAGCTCAGGATCTAAATATCCCATTTAAAAAACAAAAAAAACACATTTAAGGCACCAGGGGTCAACAGTCAAATCTGGCCAATTATACAAAAATGTTGTCTTTTTAGACATTATTACTGTACAATTCACTACACATGATCATTGTCACGAATTCATGACCATCACATGTTCTTTTCAGGTTTCGTGAGATTCACCCATGAACATCATGTCATTAAATTAAGATCATTTTGGGAGATAACTGGTTAAAAGTATTTTTGCCTATAAATATATATTTTTGTGCTCTTTTATGCATCATGCCCAGGCCTTCAAGTAACAAACCTCCTCAGTCTTGGCCAAAATAAAAATGTCAATCAACCCGGTAAAGAAAGTGTCAAATAACAAAAACTTACAAAAGTAACAAGTGCATCCAAAATTTCAATCTCATCTTGTTCTCTGGCTCTGTTTATTCAACATTTTCACTTCATTTGATCATAAAACAATCAAAGAGCCCAGCTGTTTGAAAAAGAGTAAAAAGCAAAATGCAATCCGTCACGACCAGGAATATTGCTCACTAAGACTGAACTACACGCCGCTACAGTGAAAGAAGACACGTGTGATGACACTCGTCAGAAAATATGCTACAGTAAATATTCAACAGCTGCATTCAATGAGAAAGACCCGATCATGTGAACTATTCAATGATCAGCCTCTACAAAACGCTCTCAGTTTATATCAAGTTTCAGAGCATCAAGTATTGCTAGAGTTTAGTTTTGACAGTAGAACATCTTTCTGGATAAATAAAATGCTGCTTGTGATTTTGAGTTACTCTGAAACCTGAATACTGACTGTTAGAGTTACAATTGTAATGTAAGAAAAGTCGCCATTAATACAATCAAAGATAATAAAGGATTATTTCATTTTAGAATTCAAATTTCCTGATAATTTACATGTCATCCAAGATGTTTATGTCTGTCTTTCTTCAGTCGAAAAGAAATGAAGGTTTTTGAGGAAAACATTCCAGGTTTTTCTCCATATTGTGGACTTCAATGGGGTTCAACGGATCAGTTTCAGTGCAGCTTCAAAGACTCTACATGATCCCAGACGAGGAATAAGAGTCTGATCTAGAGAAACCATCCGACATTTTATAAAAATAAAAAAACCTTAATTTCTTTTTGACTAAAGAAAGAAAGCCGATCATCTTGGATGACATGGAGGTGAGTAAATGATCAGGACATTTTAATTCTGAAGTGAACTGATCGTTTAAATGACAGTTGGTTCATCCATTAATCAAGGTGAGCCGAAGGAAGACGTCTGGCTGCGAACAATCACTGTGAGAAAATACAGAAATGAAGGATTCCTTCATAACCACAGCCAGAACTCCGGATTTAAAGGCATTAGAAACATTAGACGTCTACACAAGGAATAATTCACCCAAAAACAATTACACTACTGTTCAAAAGTTTTTTCTTTTAAAAGAAAATTAATACTTTCATTCAGCAAGGATGCATTAAAATGATGAAAAGTCACAGTAAAGACATGTAGAATGTTTAAAGGGGAACTATATTCCCCCTTTCACAAGATGTAATATCAGTCTCTGGTGTCTCCAGTGAAGTTTCAGCTCAAAATCCCCCACAGATCATTTATTAAAGCTTGTTAAATTTGCCTCTATTTGGGTGTGAGCAAAAACACGCCGTTTTTGTGTGTGTCGCTTTAAATGCAAATGAGCTGCTGCTCCAGAAGAGGGCGGAGCTTTAACAGCTCAACAATAACAAAGTTGGAGAATCTCACGCAGACAAAATGAGGAAAGTGTTCATCCTTACATTGTTCAAACCGGAGTCGACACTGATGGAGAGACTCAGGAAGAAGTTACAACTTTTAGACGTTTCTGAACGGTTAGTGGATAAATTGATGTAGTTGCTGTGGAGTTGATCAACTCATCACTAGCATGTGTCGTCATGTTCATCTTTTGTGCAAAACCCGTATGGATCCCCACTATAAGTAGCGTACCTGTTTGCGAAACAGAGCCGTAAACATCAGGCTAACGGTTATGATTGCTATCAAATGCTGTGAATGGTTTTCCAAAATATCGCTCGGACAGAGCTTTCCAGGGTCAACTTGCGGACTATCCAAGATAACGAGACTCTAAATAGTGTTTAATGCTTGTCTGTGCCGCCAACGACAGAACAGTTAGCATGCTTTGCTTGAACTTTTGCCATGGCGTAAGAACTGGTACACCGTTTTCGCTTGCAAAAACAAAAAGACGGTGCTGTGTGCGGAAACGTGCAGATTAAGGGGTGGTAATATTATAATAAGATCCCCTTCCTACATCACAATGGGAGCGAAATCTGAGCGGCTCGTTTTTTCGTATGCCTGCATCAAAAGGGTTATCAAAACAAAGTTACTGCGTTGTCTTTTTTCACGTTTTCTGGGCAGGTAGAAGCACCGGAGACTGGAGTAATGATGCTGAAAATTCAGGTTTGATCACAGGAATAAATTACATTTTAAAATATATTACAATAGAAAACAGTTATGTTAAACCGTAATAATATTTCACTGTTTTTACTGTATTTTTGATCAAAAATTTGTACAGTAGTGTATATTTAAAAAAATTATTTACAATCATTTAATCGCCCTCAAGTTGTTCCCCTCCTTTTGTGATTCACTGAGAAAAAGAAAAGTAAACAAATACTTTTGAACAATAGGAAGGTGAGAAAATTCGAACAGAACTTTCATTTTGGGTGAAGTATTTTTGAGTAGAAACAAAAGAAGCCAAAAGAACTTTGGAACTCAGTTTAAACAGAAGAGAAACATTTGGACTTTCGACATCAGCCTCACTCACGACTGTCCTTCGCCGGTAACAGAAGGCGTCCCCGACACGTCTCTGGTTTTGAGCAGCTGAGCTCCTTTGTCCTCCATGCAGGTGTCGCAGCCCCAAACCGCTGACGTCTCCGCCGTTAGAAGATTGTACGCCGTCTCGGTCATCCCTGTGCAAACTCTGTGGAACCATTTCTGACACGAGGCCTCGCACAGAATGGCCTCTTGGTCATCGTTCACCTCGCTCAGGCATATCCCGCACGGGTAGACGGGCTCGGACGAGGAGGACGTGCTCCTCCTGTTCAGGACTTTATGATTGGTCAAAGCTCTGCGAGCTCTATCCGCCGCGCCGTCGGACGACTTCTTCGAGGGCTCGTTATTGGAGTGAAGGACGCCGTTGAGTTTTTCCGCTCCGCCGTTCGGTCCCTTCATCTTCAGATCAGCCGTGTTCTCCTGAGGCGTGTTCTCTTCACAGTTTTGATTTTGTTTCCGTGGCGAGGGGTTCTGCGTGGCGTTTTTGTTTGCGGCTTCACTCGGGTCCTGTTTGGGCGTTGGCGTGCTGGACTTATTTTGTTGGCGTGGGCTCACATCCCGGGCTGGATTTCCCTCCGGACCGAAACCCGGAGCACCTTCAGGACTACCGCTTTGGTTGAGGTTTTGAAGTGGCATGTGATTGACATGCTCTGATCTGAAGCGCATGCTGTTGTTGGTTCCTCCACCAAACGGCTGCCCGTAATGCGGGTTCTCGGCGTGACCGTAGTTGAATCCCGGCGCCCGGTTGAAAACCATGTTCTGGTTTCGCGTCTGGAAAGGAGGCCCGTACGGAGAAGGCGTCCTGTTGGGCATTTGCGGGGCAATCCTGGGCGACCCATAGCCACTAAACCCTGGGTAAAGTGAGTGACCAAAATAAGGGTTAGCAGGAGGCAGCGGCTTCAGGGATGGAGAGTTGTAGTTGTCATCGAAAGGGTTGGAAGCTATTAGGTGATCTGAGCTCGGGTTTGGTGGAGGAGCATATTCAGACAGAGGAGAGAAGGGCGGTGCCTGTCGAGAAAAAGACTTTTATTAACACTCTTAAACATCTGATGCACCTGACAAAGAGCAGACCTTCCTCATGTGAGAATGACAAGCTACTCTTCCGTTTTTTGGTGTCTGCGTGATTTTTGAGAGGTCTCTTCTGCTCACCAAAGCTGCATTTATTTGATCAAAAATACAGTGAAAAATAGTGAAATATTATTATAATTTAAAAGAACTGTTTTCTATGTGAATATATAGTAAAGTATAATTTATATCCAGTGATCAAAGCTGAATTTTCAGCATCATTACTCCAGTCTTCAGAGTCACATGATCCTTCAGAAATCATTCTGATATGATGATTTGATGCTCAAGAAATTATAGTAAAATGTGACACTGGAGCACGGGTATATTTGTAGCAATAGCTAACAATACATTGTATGGGTCAAAATTATTGATTTGTTTTATACCAAAATTCATGAGGAGATTAAATAAAGATCCATGAAGATATTTTGTAAATTTTCTACTGTAAATATATATAAAAAAATGTATTGTTGTAAGTAATATGCATTGCTAAGCACCTCATTTGGACAGCTTTAAAGGTGCACTATGCAGTTTTTTTCGCCACTAGGGGGCGCTAAACTCTTCAAAACAATAACAAAGGCGTAGATTGATGACGCAGTGAATATGGGATCATGGAACTTGACGTCATGGATCTAATAATGTTTATGGATGAGTGAATGCATGTTTTTATCATGACTGTGGTGTGAAGCAGGACGGGGCCGAGAGTCACGGGAACGATTACTAATGAGAGACAGATATCAGTGACACACGAGAGTCCCGGGGATATAAAGAAACGAGGACATTTCATTCTACCGAACTACTCATAAGTGCTGAAATACTCCTCGTACCGGTCAGTTTATTTGACGAATTCAAACTGTGAGGTAACGCAGCGCTGTTTCACTTGCTCTAACGTCACACTATCACACTAAACTGTTGAAAGTTGTAATGTTTAGTATTAGTTTGTTGTCTGTATGAGACGTAACAGTAATCTAGATCAACATTAGATGATCACACTGATGATATTCTAACACTTCGTCGTGTTGAGCTTTATAACATTGATTAGTTTATATAGCCTACATTTGCTCACCTCGTCTAATAACGTGCGAGAGCGTCTCTGTCAAGTCAAAGTTTGTCGTAAAGCTCTCGCCATCTTGGAAATGCCACGCTGATATTGATCCTCGTTTTATTTCTCCTTTTGTCCCAAAGTTTGCTTGCCATGGTCCTTAATGTTTGAACGAAACAGCGTGCCGCTAGCCGTTACGCAGCTGACGGAGTCTATTGCCATGGTTACTATGCAGTACAAGCGGAAACCAGGGATAATGCAGATATTACGTCACTGACAAGAGAGGGACGGGCGCTATTTAAAATTGTGAATTTCTCTGAATTTACAAATTCTTGGAAACATTTATGATAATGTAAGTACACAGCTGAACAAAATATAGGTTACACTTTATTTTAAGGTGTCAGTATTACAGTGTAATTATACATTTAAGTACTGAGTAATGACAACATGTACTTACTATAGGGTTTGGATGAGGGTCAATTGCATGTAATTATGCATCATTTCTAGTTATTACTATAGTAAATACATGAAACATATGTAACAATGACACTGTAAAATAAAGTGTTACCGAAATATATAACACTGTGCAAGTGGTTTTTGGATATTTTAATATAAAAAATTTACATATTGTACCTTTAAAGGCGATTTTCTCAATATTTAGATTTTTTTTTGCACCCTCAGATTCCAGATTTTCAAATAGTTGTATCTCGGTCAAATATTGCCCTATCCTAACAAACCATACATCAGCGAAAATCTTATTATTCAACTTTCAGATGGTGTATAAATCTCAATTTCAAAACACTGGTTTTGTGGTCCAATGTTGAAAACTGCTTAATATTTTTGCGACAACTATGATAAATTTTATTTTTCAGAATTCTTTGATGAATAGAAAGTTCAAAAGAACAGCATTGGTTTGACATTATAAATGTCTTTACTCTCACTTTTGATCAAATTAATGCATCCTTGATGAATAAAAGTTTGAACTTCTTTAAAAAATATCTTCCTGCCCCCAAACTTTTGTATTCCTATATACTTACTGCCTCTTTAAGATGAATCGCTTGTTGTATAGCTTTGAAAAAAACTCATCTGCTCAATGAATAAATGTAATATTTAATAAATAGTATTTATTATTCAGTTGTTTCTTATTCAAATGATGTAATTTGCACTCAAATGTGGTAATGTTGTGATTCATGTTGAATTTTTTGAAATGTCTAAAAGAGAAAATAAAAGATAAAACTGGTTTCGGTGATGCCGTCTGGCGGTTCAGTACCTGTGTGCTCGACTTGCGTCTCTTTTTATCAGGGCTTCCCAGGAGCAGCCCAGGACCTCCTAAAATATCCAGACTACCTTCACCTCCTGTGAAATCAAAAGGCGCGTTAAAATAAAACCATCATCTAATATATAGTCAATCCAAAGCATATGTATATATAACATAAGTTCTTCGTTTTAACAAGAATTGAAGCAATTCTTATTGGAACGGGAAGCTGGGTCGGACATTCTCCCACGAACCACGCTTCAATATTTATTTTAGAGATGATGTCATCAATAATTTGGGATGTTTTTCCTCAGAAAACATTTCAAATGTGTATATTTTACACTATTTAGATGTTTTTTAATTTCTATTTTATTTACACATATAGATGAAAATGCTCAAATATGAATGTAATAATCACAAAACTCCAGTGTATGTTATAATCTGTTTCACACCATTACATTAGAAGATTACAGCATTAATATACAAGTACAGTAGAGTTGTGGAGCAAGTTTCATTAGATTATGAAAACTAATTGGGTGAAATTTTCAGAAAATAAGCTGGTTTATTCTCTACACCACTATAATTTCCACTACCTCTCTCTAACTTTGCTTGTTTCATAATAAACATTTAATTGCTAGTTTTACTGCTGCATGCTCTATTGATGTGCATTTAATAAATAAACTCCAAACTTCCCAAAAACTCCCTATAAAGTAGAGTTCATCACTTTGAGGCCTGACGTGCTTTATTTTCAAATACATATCTGAATATCTCGCTGTCTACTTTCTGCTCTTCACCGAAGGCCTGAAGGCCGCCAGACCGCTGCTGTCGCTCCGGTAATTGCGACAGACACCGAATCAAGCCTGTAAAAACACGGAAAATCCACGTTACCTCGGTTTCGTTTTAGAGAGAATGAATCTTTATCCTGCTCTGTGGACATTACAAGCTCCCTCACATGACTCAAATGGAAAAATATTGTAACTTTGATGGTCAGAAAGAGTGAGTGTGGTCAACTCGTCTCGTTCTTCCCCCCGTTTCGCTGCAATCACGGCGGCGGCGGCGCTCAGTGCGCGACCGGGAAGCGAAATTGTTATTCCTACTATGGCGAAGGTGTCGCTATTAATATTCATGAGCTTAACCGTCGCCTTTTGAAGTGTGCCAATGACGTCATCGAAATCTATTTAAAATTAATAAGACGAATACTGAGACTAGTTAATATTAAACAGGACGCGTTTGGGCGACGTCAGCGCGGCCTAATTTATATTCAAAAGCGAAGCCTTCGCCATAGTAGTTTAGGTAATCGCGCGAGGAGGAAAGCTGCACCCGTGTGTGAAGTCTGGGAGGCGCGGACACCTTTGACTAGTTGTTTTACGGGGCAGTTCACGGAAATTAGCGACTGCTCCGCTTGTGTGCGTTTAGTTTAGCGCGTTATATATGAAGGGTGAGTGAAAAGCGGCGCGTGAGGCGGGATAGTCGGTGGAGCGCGTGAGCGTGAGCGCGCAGATACCCCTCTGCATTAAAGCACGTGCGTGTGTCTGAAGTATTGCGTTTGATGTTACATAGTGAGATGATGATGATTATTCGCTGATGTAAC
>CM076075.1:30538437-30745937 GCA_038088235.1 Zacco platypus
ATTCAAAAAGTTCTAAAGAGACGTAAATATGGGCGAATCTTACAAACAATATTTCATGCAAAAAGTATAATGAAGCAGATATAAATATTTTTATATTTTCAAGGCTTTCACAGTATATTTCCCTCAGATTCTCATTACTGTAATATTTAAAAAAAAACCTGATATATTTAAATTTATTAAAATAAGAGCATTGAGAAATATATTTGTACTAAATAAAAATAAAATAAGTTGCTTTTGTCTTTTTTTTTTTTAGGTTTAATTTATTTTAGGTTTCGTAATCTAATACTTCAACTTATAAACATTAGATGAAATAAAATTGGGCTGAAATATTTTATTTTATCTTTTAAATTAATTATTTTTTTTAATAGTTTTCGTTTAAGGTTTATATATTATGGTAGTATTTACTGCCTTTAATTTGTACTCATTTTAATTATTATTTTATTATTTTTAGCTTTACTATAATGTTTTGAACATCATATATGAAACATTTATACATATATAAAATATAAAAAATATATAAAACATAAAATATATATATATATATAAAACATACAAAATATACACATATACGTATATACACATATATATATACACATACATACACATATATAGTTAAAAATATTTAACAGAATCCGTTTTTTTTTTCATTAAATTTGGCTAGCGTTACATTATATGATCACGTTCTTATTCAAACAAATGCTCCACTAAACAAATATTTAAAATCCACTTTAATTTGTTTCTACATTAATTTGGAGTGTAACTGTGACATTACTACAATATAAAAATATTAAAAACTCCAATGTTTTTAATCACAATTACAGAAAATAAAAAATCTATGTTTAACTTTTTTATCGACTGACATATAGAATTAAATAATTTGCTAAATCACAATTAAATCATTGTTTGCTTTTTCTTTAATGAAGCTCATTGTAATTTGTAAATGGTTTCATACCTTGTCTTCCCTCTTAAAGAAGTTCCATCTCTTCTTCCTCTTCTTCTCAGTGGTGTGCTTCACTGGCCCATAACTGTTAATGATCAGATTCGTTCCGCCCTAAAACATCCAAACAACATTGTTTTCCCGAACAATATAATTTGCTGTAAACACACACACATATATATATGAAAGATCCGGCTGGTTGACCACCTTCACCAGCTGCTAGTCCAGCACCAAACCAGCTAAGCAGGAACGTGTCATTTTAAACATACCTTGGCATCGATGAAATGATCTCTCATCATGGGCATCATCACCTCCACACTCTCAGCTTGACTCTCATTGGCCATGCGGACAGCAGTGGGAGGAGTCTGTCCTCCTGCCTGCCTGATGGATTTGGCAGTGCTGGATTTCCTGTCATGAATAATGCATGTGAGTCACAGAATCTCCATCGAAACAATCAATTAACTGACACTTGTGAAGGCATTCGTAAATACCTGGTTTTACTCCTGCAGGCCAGGATGAGGACGCAGATGATAATGCAGGTCAAAGCGATAGACACGCCCACTACTATACCCGTCATTGACCTCTGATCCAGGTGATAGAAACCATCAGAATACACTGTGGGTAGAGCACACAAACCATTTTAAAGATGACGCCTGTTTAATGTTGTTAGATCATTAAAATGCAGTAATTCTAATCCCAGTCTAAAATGGCCAATAGAGGGCGCTGCATGGCTAAAGTTTGCGTTCTTCACCTGTGGCGTGGGTGGAGCCGTGTGTTCGGGAGGCGTGTCCGTCACGCACGCTCAGTTCCGTGGCAGGTGAGAACGGCCCATCTCCCATCTGATTGGACGCCGAGATCTTCACCAGGTACACCTGACCAGACTGAAGATTCTCCAGCAGGGCCATCGTGACGCTCCCTGACAACAACGACACACTGAGGTGAACATCTTCCAAAATAATTAATGCGCCTATGAATAATTTACATCATAAACTCAAAAATACAGTGCAGTTGAAAGTTGTTTTTTTCCCCCAAAAGGTTCACTGTAAGCGACTTTAATCTGTATTCAGTAAATGGATGAATCTCACTAAGACAACAATAAAAAAAAAATAAATAAATAAAAAAAATAAAATTGTGTTTCTACATTTCACCCCAGGTTTTTTACATTAAAATCGGCATAATTCAATATAACAAACACTATCATGATATTTAAATATTTGTAAAATATAAATAAGCATTAATATAATACATCTATCCATCAATTTATCCATCAATCTGAATATCTAACCAAATGTCTAAATATCCATCCATCTGAATATCTATTCATCCGAACATCCATCCATCCATCAGAACAATCAATCGATCCATCCATTAAAATCGGAAAATATTAAATTCAGTATAACAAACACTGCCAAGATATTTAAATAATTATAAAATATAAATAAGCATTAATATAATACATCCATCCATCAATTCATCCATCCGTATGAATATCCAAATATATCCAAATATCCAAATATGAATATCCAAATATCCATCCATCTGAATATCTATTCATCCGAACATCCGTCAATCTATCGATCCATCCATTAAAATCAGCAAATATTAAATTCAGTATAACAAACACTGCCATGATATTTAAATAATCATAAAATATAAATAATTCTACTTTGAAAAAAGGTGTTGAAACAATTTTCACTCAGAAACCGCAGTTAACATTTAATTAATGAAATTTTTAACATGAAATTTTATAAAACACTCTTTCTTTTAGGAGACTAACTTTATCTGTCATGCACTTTAATCTTTAAAACTTTGCAGAGCTTTTACATTCATAAACCGCTCTATTACACACGGCATGAAAGGATATATCCGAAAAATCTTAATAGGGGAACATTAATATTTAATGTATTTACAGCTTCGAAAACGTCTTTTTTCAGTGCAAAAACCTAGATGAGAATTACATACATTTGCATTGCATTTAAAAAAAGTTGTTTACATTTATGCTAAATATAATTTCTGAAATAAGACACGGGCACGTTCTTGATTTTTACTGCCACCACAGGATCAGGGTTTTAGCGCTGCAGCGGTTATTTGTGACCGACAGATTCAGGGTGTTGAGGGTTAAAGGTCAAAGGTTTAGCGACTAGTCTCGTTCCTGCTCCAGCACCACCCAGAACAACCTGAAGCAGCAGCACGTCTCTGCGGCCGCAGTGTGATTTATCCTGCGGGGTATTGGGAATGACCTCCGGATCGGAGTCTCACCCCAGGCTCCCGTTTAGATTTGCAGGGCTGTACGTGTAACTGAAAACAGATGACGTCCGTGCGTCTCGGCAGTCCTGCTCGCAAAGAGCAATTCCAGCTTTTACAGTCTCAATTTAGACCTACAGTAATAAACACTGAGCTGTTCACAGGAGATCCATTTTAATGCCCTTTAATATTTATTTATACTTAATAATAGTTATTTTTTAATGCCATGCCAGCAGCAAGACGAGAACAAAGTGAATAACGGAAGTCTAACAATTAAAGGGATAGTCCAAAAATGATCAACTGTTACTGACATTCTTCCACGGATCTTCTTTAGTGTTCAGCAGAAGAAAGAAAATCATACAGGTTTGGAACAACTTGAGGGCGAGTAAATGACAATTTTCATTTTTGGGCGAACTGTCCCTTTAAAAAACTATTAATACAAGACAAAATCGATACATTTCTTAAACGAATTTTTAAATCTCTGAGTAAAAACGTTGATGTGCTCAAATATAATTATAAATATATTATAAATATACACTAATACTAATATTTTTTTCTACATTGAAATTTAAAATTCTCACTTTTAAAATTCTAGTAAATTTTACAATTACATTTTGAAGTAGAAAAACTGAAATAGTATTTCTTGTAAAACATACTCCATTAATCTTTTTGTTTTATTTACAACTTTGAAAAATACTTTAACTGTGTAAACACATGATGAGAATTAAATATTTTTGCGTTGCATTAATAAAAATTGTGTTTTCATTTAAGCCAAATATATATTTTTGATTTTAGGCTGAAATATGACAGACAAGTTCTTGACATACACACACATACATATATATATATATATATATATATATATATATATATATACATATATATATATATATATATATATATATATATATATATACACACACCGTATATTGTATTTTTATATTATATTAATATAAAATTATATTAATAAATAAAATGGTCAATTTTAAAAGGCATTACTCTTACTTTTTAGGACAAAAATTACATTTAATTTATGGAAAGTTTTGTTAAAATAAGTTGAAGAAAATAATATCAATTACTACTATTATTTTTATTATAAAAAAAAAAAAAAAAAAAAAAAAAACACTTAAAAAATGATGATGATTCAGCGTCATCCATTTATTTCAGCTCCAATTCAAGAAATCATGTCGCGTCTGAACAACTCGGCTCAGATTATAATTTGTAAACTTGATTCCGACACACACAGGTTTGTTTTGCCATCTTAGTGAGGACATTGATATAAAACCAAATTGAAGTCTATGCAATGTTATTTTCTCACCTAGCCCAACCCCTAAACATTCTTGTATTAATAGTTGTTTTTAAAGGGATGGGGATGAAAATGGTCATTTACTCGCCCTCAGGTTTCTCTAGGACATACGGTCCTCACAAGTATAGTCAAAACAAGACACACACACACACACACACCTTCTCTTTGCAGGATCTGCCACTCTCCGGCCGCCCATGCTCTGCGTGATGCGTACAGGATGGTGTAGTGCGTCACGGCAACGTTGGGCTCGTCGGGAGGTTTCCATGAGACCAGTGCCGTGTCTCCCTCAATCAGAGTGACTTTCAGCCCAACAGGAGCTTGAGTGGGAGCTGAACGGACAGACAAACAGACGCCTGTCAATCAAAACCACTCTGCTTTTTCTCATTTAAAAAGCCCTTTTAATTCTCCATTTTCCACACAATATTATAAATGCAATATATTTGTACAATATATCGTACAAATTATACAATACATTTTACACAGTTTTTACATATTTATATATATATATAACAGTGTTTACCCTCAGGTAGTGTGGTCTGGTAAACCACAGGACTCCATGGGCTGGAGAGCTGATCCACATGAAGACGAACTGCAAACTCATAATTGGTGTTCGGGTCCAAATCACTGACCATCAAACTCTGGGCCGCACTGCAGGAACACACACGACATATGAGAGGACGGCAAGTTGTGTTGCAAATGACGCGCTGTTTTTATACTAATCGACTCAACCATGTAGGGTATGAATTTTGAATATTTTGTTGTTCAACGTCAGTCAGTTGGCGTCTGTTGCTTGAATGCTGAATCAGTTTGTCCGTCGGTGTCGGGTCAGTCATACTCACGTCTGCAGGTACAGCACCAGCGAGGCGTTCTGCAGTCCGACAGGATTACAGCGAACCGTGTAGTTGACCGTCTGGCCGCTGGTGAAGGCGGGTCGAGCCCAGTGCAGGAACACAGAGGAGGAGGAGTTACTGTGGGCGTAAACGTGATGAGGTGGCGGAGGGGGCGGGACCAGACGATCACGGACCGCTGCAAACAAACAAAACATGTTTTCATGACCTTAATATTTTTTCACTCATTATGTATACTATAATATGATATGATATGATATGATATATAATATAATATAATATAATATAATCCTCTGTTCAAAAGTCAAACATTTTGGGTCAGCAAGATGTTTTTAAATGTTTTTAAGTCTCTTCTGCTCACCAAGGCTGCTTTTATTTGATCAAAAATAGTGAAATATTATTGCAATTTAAAATAACTATTTTCTATGTGAATATATAGTAAAGTATAATTTATATCCAGTGATCAAAGCTGAATTTTCAGCATCATTACTCCAGTCTTCAGAGTCACATGATCCTTCAGAAATCATTCTGATATGATGATTTGCTGCTCAAGGAACATTTATGATTATTATCAATGTTGAAAACAGTTCTCAGATTTTTGTGGAAAGCGATATTTTTTTTCCCCCCAGGATTCTTTGAATAGAAAGTGTTTAGAATCTTTTGTAACATTTTTAACGTCTTCACTGCTACTTTATATTCATATATACATACACACACATATACACACACACACACATATATACATATATATACAAATTTATATATTGCATACATATATATATATATATATGTGTATTTTATGCAACTATCCATTGTATGCAAGTCTGGTAACAATTTACAATAAGGTCCCATTATAACGCATCAATAACAATAAGCAATACATGCGTTACAGCATTTATTAATTTTATAAATGTTAGCTCATTGTTAATTCATGTTAGCTCAAGCCCATTAAATAATATTAACAGACAACTTATTTTAACGTAATAATGTTATTTTCAACATTTACTGATTTTTTTATTAAGATGTAAGAAATGCTTTAGACGTCATGTTAATTGTTAGTTCACTAACGTAAACAAATGGAACCTTACCGTAACTTCTTTCTACAAATAAAGCTATATGTATCATTTTTTAGTAAGGTTTGTAACAAATGGCATAAATGTGTGTCGCTGAACTCACAAACACATCCCGGCGTGCTGATGGTCTGATCCGCCTGGTACCCGTCACCCATTAAACTATAGGCCAAGAGTTTGACATGGTACTTCTTCCTGGGGTCTGTAATAAAGAGAGAGACAAATCAAGTCAGTCATTCACACATACATCCTTGTCCTATCTGTGATGATCAGATTTCCAAAAGCTTTGGTCAGTTTGTGTGAATGGGACACGAGTGATGGAGCTCCTGGCGGCACGTGTCTAACAGCAGATGAAGTGTGTGTTAGATAGCGGTGCCGTGTGTTTAGCGTGTGCACGTGTGTCTAATCGGCAGCAGATGCCCTGAACTGGAGGTGCTGGTCAGTGAGTTTGCATTCGATCCTCAACACAAAAGACGAGTGTCCATCATCCCCCATTCGGTTCATCCATCTGCCTGCACCCCCTCACTGACTGACCACTGACCAGCGGTCATATCCCATTCACAGCCAGGCCAGAGGTTAAATCAAAGACCCAAAGGCCATGGGAAACACACACAGACACAGAGAGGTCAGTCACATGACCGAAACCACGACCTCAAGGACAATAAAGAGACCTCGGACTGACAGAAAAATTGGCAATTGATCAGAATCTGGTAAGATATTCAAATGATATGCAAGAGTAAAGTAAAGCTTATATTATAAATATATATATATATATATATATATATATATATATATATATATAAATATATATATATATATATATATATATATATATATATATATATATATATATATATATATATGACATCTATTATGCATTTAGTTTCACATTAAACAAAGAACTCAGCTAAAAAAAAAAAAATTCTCATTAACTGAAATAAAGCTACATTAAAATAGAAATATTAGGTAAACTTAACTTTCTCAGTGAAACTTACAGCAGTTTCCACACTGTCCTGTAATATTCACTTTGGTCACATGGTGGCGCTACACAACACAGACCTTCAATACTGACATGACTGAACATGATCCGAGCGTCATATCCTTAGGGATTACAGCTAAAATATGTACACCAACTTTTCAACAACAAAATACAGGGGTTCAAATGTAGATTTACATTAATATAGTACATATATAGTGTGTGTGTATGGAGTGAATATTAGTGATTCTGTGAAGTTTCACACTATTATTTAACCGTTTAGCTTTTGTGCAATTCATATAAAACAGCCCTATGGTGTCAAAACAATAATTTAAAAGTATATAATGCAAAAATAGTACAAATGCTCTGAGTCAGCATTATTTTAGTTAGTATTTAAAAATTATTGTATTTATTAATATTTTGCTTTTTTTATATTTTCAGTTTAATTTTAGTTTAAGTTTTAGTAGGTTTGTTATGTGCATTTATATATATGTATATATGTTATATGTAAATAAATAAATATATATATATATATGTAAAGAAATAAATAAATAATATGTAAATAAATAAATATATGTGTGTATATATGTTATATGTAAATAAATAAATAAATAAATAAATGTAAATAAATAAATATATATGTAAAGAAATAAATAAATAATATATATGTATATATGTTATATGTAAATAAATAAATATATATGTA
Organism: Zacco platypus; assembly: GCA_038088235.1. Classification (NCBI taxonomy): domain Eukaryota; kingdom Metazoa; phylum Chordata; class Actinopteri; order Cypriniformes; family Xenocyprididae; genus Zacco; species Zacco platypus. The sequence continues at coordinate 30,546,525 of CM076075.1, forward strand.
AATAAATAAATGTGTGTATATATGTTATATGTAAATAAATAAATAAGTAAATAAATATATATGTAAATAAATATATTATATATATATATTTTATTAAGTTCTGTAGTTTCAGTTAAATTTCTAGTTTTCATTCAAGTCAATATTTCAGTTGAGAACTATTTTTAATCCTCGTTTAATCGAGTTCCTTGATTAATGTGAACTCAGGAAAACTAAATGCACAATAAATGAAACAACAAAAATGCAGATTAGATGTGAGAAAACAATGAGCACACTGATGAACTATGGTCAGATTAAGGGTTAAAGGCCTAGATATGGATCTCAGACAGATGAAGCATTAGATTATCACTGATATTGGCAGAATGTGTTAACGCTGGTGGGACTGAAGTGTTCTGGTGAACCGGATCACTATCAGTCCAGACTGATCAATGCACACAGATGACATCACTGGGACTGAGATCTAAATCTTTAGAGCAGGGCTTTATGGGGCGGGCCTGAATGCAAGCAGTCCTGTCATGATAGGACGGTTAGGTAAGGAGTGTGTGTCATTGAGACCCACAACTCTGAGGAGGCTCTGTGGAGCCAGTCAGGGGTCAAGGTTCACACACAGATAAAACTCCTCAGGAATCTGGAGTCAGAGGTCAGGCACACAAGCCAGGCCTCTTTCTCCAGGCCATCAACATTCAGAGAGAGATAAAGAAAGTATTTGGATGGGAGGAATGACACAAAAAAAAACACTTTAAATCTTTTGGAAAGCAATATGTGTGTGAGTCCACAAACAAGAGCAAGACTCAAATAAAATAAACAAATAAAGTGAAAATAATAATTGAAACACACATACACATATTATATTACACTATATTATATACAAAAAAAACTTTTAAATAACAATTTTCATATATATATTCTTTTCACACACTTGCATAAAATAGCAATATATTATTATATATCGGACATTATGATGGCTTGAAAGACCATCTTAAATCCAGGAAGTAAAACTATTAACTCACTGAAATTCGGTTTGGGAAACAGCCTGAGTCAATGTAAAAAGCCACGTACTCAACAGAAACATGAGACTCCTCGAAGCACTAAACCCCAAAACCACCACGGACAACAACATCTCTACGGCACAATAGCCTGGAGATATTAACCACACAATGAGGAGAGGGGGGATCTGTGTCGTGACCTTTGACATGGAATCTGGGCAAGTCAAATCCTGTCGAGAGGGACGGGGAGCAGCGCACATGCAGGACAAAATGAGGAGTTAATACTACAGCAAATATTACCTTTCCTCAACATGACTTGAGGAATCATTTCTGTAATGAAGAGCTTCCCAAACTTCAGATCTAATAAATAAATAAAATATCCAAACGCTTAGAAACTTAGAAATAGGCGAGGCATATAACCTCGATTAAAAAAAGACAATAGTTTTGATATATTTCAAATTTACATTATGAGAAAAAAAAATTCAGAACAGGAAAAATGTTAATTTTATTGATTTAGCCTAGGCCACGCCCCCCGCAATACCTCTAAATCCCACCAGGGGGCCCCGCCCACACTGTGTTAGAGGTATAATCATCACTAACTAGTGATCAACAGCAAGAAGCGCTAACAAACAGCTAAAGATCTGCAGCATATCAGGGTATGGAGAAATCATCAAATATTTACCAATATACACAAAAATAAACTAAAAATAAAAAAATAAAAAATAAATAAAAATAAATTTTTTTACCATTTCTGGCAAATAGAAAGCATAACGGATGCCCAAAAAAAATAAATCAACAAAATAATCAGATAAAGCAAAAGAAATGTGCATAGCATCGATCTATATAGGTGGAAATTATATAATATTATATATTCCCCATGTAAAATTTCCCAACATAATGCTAGAGTACTGAGTGCACTGCATCATCTTATGTATTCTTCTCATTGTTTTTAATACCTTTTTTAATAAATTTTTATTATTTTTATTTCTTATGCATCTGTTTATGATAATTTTATGATTTATTTTTTTAAAAATCCTTATGCAAAGCATTTTAAATGACCACTGTGTATGAGATAATGTACTGTATGAATAAACTTGCCTTGCTTTTATCGCGAATGGTTTCCAAGGCATTGCTACGGGGTTGCTAAGGTGTTGTTTTTATCCTAGGGTGTTGCCTCGGTAAACACCACTAATAGCCAATCTTAACCAATCGGAGGGCTCTGCACAGCCAAATAAGTCATCGACTGAGGAAAATCAATGCAGAAAAATGCCAATCCGCAGCTCTGAGGTCAGCTCTCATGGATATTTAGCAGAGCTAAATGAATGACCCTGTTTTAATTAAAGGTTGAGCACTAGAGGCCAGAACCCTGAGACCCTTACGCCACACTAAATATCATGAACGACACGTGCCGGAGAGAAAAACAAGCAAGAAACATGTACGACATGCTCGACATCTGTAACGTGACGTTCATGACCACAGAAACTAACTCAGTTTTCCAGTCTTACAGTAGAGGTCTATGTGTTCAGTGTTCGTGAGGAATGTGAAGATCGCATCACTTGCCATGTGAAAGTTAACAGGTTTAAGGCTTGTTCACACCAAGGACGATAACTAATAGCTATAAAGAGATAGTTCTAAAACTTCCTAAATATAAGAGAATGGCAGAGTTCACATCACAGCTATAACAATAACGATTTTGTTGGAATCACTTTCAGAATATTCTTTTCCAGCTGAATGAATGATAAAAACATCGAGAGCCAATCAGAATCCAAACTGCTTTAAAGAGCTTGAGCATTTAAAGCGACAGGCGACAAAACTCCAGCGTATTCAGAATAAACTGAACGACTTCATCTGCTGCAGTGACGCCAATATAGTTATCATTCTTGCTGTGAACGAGCCTTTACTTGTATTAAACCATCACAGGAGTTGAGAGAAGAAGAGACATTGTTGTGTGAGAGAGAGAGAGAGAGAGATGAGTGTGTGTGTGTGTGTGAGAGAGTGTGTGAATATGTGAGTGTGTGTGTGTGTGTGTGTGTGTGTCTGAGTCTGTGAGTGAGTGTGAGAGAGTGTGTCTGAATATGTGAGTGTGTCGGTGTCTGAGTCTGAGTGAGTGTTTGTGTGTGTGTGTGTGAGCATGAGTGTGTGTCTGAGTGAGAGTGCGTGCGTGCATGAGTTTGTGTCAGTGTGTGTGTGTGTGTGTGTGTGTGAGCGTGCATGAGTGTGTGCGTGAGTACGTGTGAGTGTGCCTGTGAGTCTGAATGTGTGAGTGTGTGTGAGTGTAAGAGAGAGAGGGTCAGAGTGTGTGTGTGTGTGTGTGTGTGTGTGTGTGTGAGGGCGTGCGAGTGTGTGTGAGAGTAAGAGAGAGGGTCAGAGTGTGTGTGTGAGGGTGTGTGTGAGAGAGAGTGTGTGTGTGTGTGCGTGTGTGTGTGTGTGAGTGTAAGAGAGGGTCAGAGTGTGTGTGTGTGTGTGTGTGTGTCTGTGTGAGTGTATGTGAGGGTGTGTGTGTGACAGAGTGTGTGTGTGTGTGTGAGAGTGAGTGAGAGCGTGCGAGTGTGTGAGAGAGTGTGTGGGTATTCCCTACGTTATGGGGACCAAATGTATAGTAATACTAGTAAATTTTGATCTTGTGGGGACATTTTTTTGGTCCCCATGAGGAAACAAGCTTTTAAATCATACAGAATGATCTTTTTTGAAAATCTAAAATAGCAGAACATTTTCTGTGATGGGTAGGTTTAGGGGTAGGGGGACAGAATATACAGTTTGTACAGTATAAAAACCATTACGCCTATGGAATGTCCCCATAAAACATGAAAACACAACGTGTGTGTGTGTGTGTGTGTGTGTGAGAATGTGTGTGTGAGTGCGTTTCTGAATATGCGAGAGTGTGTGTGTTAGTATGCATGCGTGTGTGTCTTTGATGTGCAGCTCATCCCACATTCTGTCCCCCTACAGTCATAAAACACACCATAAACCCCCCAGAAAACAGCTCCTCTTTCTCTCCCGACACTCCCTGCTCCTCTTTTCACCTCCTCTGGACTGAAACTGTAAAGTCTCATCCACAGCACTCATGAATAGAGTCCTGCTCCATCACATCTCTTTAAATACAGTATGAAGGTTGAATAAGGTTAAACTACATCCACAGCAACTGCAATATAAAAAAAAAAAAACTTCAGACTTTATAAAAACAATTGCTCAACTCCGTTCCTACACTGTAAAAAATTATTTTCTTCCTCAGCAATGTTGTGTAATACTTATGCAAATGTGTCCAGTTCTGTCTGATTTGAATATCAGCTGTTGACCAGCTGGCTGACCTCTCTACGGCCACAGATGGCCACTGGTCAAGCTAAGCATTGTGGGACAGCATTCATGACCACCACTGAATACTGGCCCAAATGAGAGTGACCTTTAGCAGGCAAGAGAGGGCGACCACAGCGCAAACGTGCAACGCCCTCCTATAGAGACTCATGGGAAGACCGCCGCACTGCACACTGGGATGGCAGGGTCAGAGGTCAGAGGGGGGAGGGGTGTGGTCACTGGGAGTTTAGGGAGGAGAGCCACAAATCTACATTTCTGAAAGACACTTCAGTGCTTTTGTTCTTGGAAAACCACTGGCCTGTTCATTTAGAGACTTTGGTTAAAGCAATCAATCAATCCATCCCAATATCCATGCATCCTTCCATCCGAATATTTCTCCATCCATCTATATATCTATCTGAATATCCATCCACCCATCCATCCAAATATCTATCTATCTGAATGTCCATCCATCCACCCATCCATAGTATTGAGCTGGACTGAAAGTCACCATTCATCATGTTTTTCCACAAGTTAACGTCGGTTAAAAACCGTCACTATCACTCACCCAGGCCTCCGATGGTGTGCTGGCGGTGGTGTGGGGGAATCGGAGTCGAGGGTCCCGCCGGTTGGCTCTCTTCATGGTATGACAGTTTGTAGCCCTGCAATCCAGTGCCGCTTCCCGCTGGAAGATGCCAACGTAACACAACAGTCGTGCAGTTCAGAGACTCCAACTGCAGCTCTGGTGCAAGAGGCACTGTGGGAGAAAAACAAGTCAAGCGTATGTTAAGAGGATGCATGCTGAATGGACTCTTCTTAGACTACAAAACAAAATAACAGAGAGTTCATACAGCTCTCACTGATAGGAAGAACAAAACATGACAAATTTCTGAAGCACGGACCCCACCAGCCCCGTAACCTCAGGAGAACAAATCTTCAGGATTTATCGGCCGCTGTGAATCCAGACGAGATGGGACCTCACAAGAACGACACCGGGGTTAAATCAATCCCAGCTTAATTAAACAAACTCCTGCAGAGTTTCCTGTGGTGGCAGTGTATCTTTGTATAGGCGTTAAGTTTAACCGTAGTAATCTAACAGAGTGGGTTCCTGTAGATCACAGGTGACGGCCTGACAGTCTGATATGTGAGCCGAGGCTTACGGTGGGACTCTGAAAATGGAAGATCTATAGAGGCCTGCGGCTCTTGCTTTATAATCCATGACTAAAACCTTTCTAATGTGGATGAGAAGGAGGGTCAAAGGTCATGCAGGAACAAATGCAATGCCTTAAAAAGATTATCAGCCCAAAGCACAGAGACAGAGAGAGGGATTCACCCTAATCTTTTCAAAGCATGTTTTAAAATTTTGCACATATAGATACAAGATTCAGCAGAAATGATTAAGACAAACTGGACGGATAGATGTTCCACCTTTGGTGCTCGAAGTCTTCGGTGTCCTGTGTGACGTCCAGGCTGACGGTTCTCCCCAGCCCACACTGGTTGCTGCAGCGACACGCAGGAGATACGTGGTGTCGGGCTGAAGACCCTCCAGAAGGTGATGAGTTTTGTGTCCCGAGAGCTCCAGCTGTGTCAGCGTCTCATCTGCGCTGGTCCTGTAGGAGAGGCGGTACGCAGAAACGTGACCGCGACTCAGCTTATGAGACAGCGGCTGCCACGACACCTGAATATCCGTGGGACTGCGGCTGGTGAGGCTCAACTCAGGAGCGCGCAGAGGAACTGAGAAATGAGAAATAAAATTTACTTAATGAGATATTGTTTTTAGTTAAATCCACAAAGCGTAATCATAACTGATCCCTTCTACATATAGAAGTCTAAAAAGTAGCTATGAGTGGATCTGTTAGTGGATGAAGCTGCATCTTTTTTTAAAGGGGACCTATAGTGCTCCTCTCACATGATGTAATATCAGTCTCTGGTGTCTCCAGAATGTGAAGTTTCAGCTCAAAATCCCCCACAGATCATTTATTATAGCTTGTCAAATTCGCCTCTATTTGGGTGTGAGCAAAAACACGCCGTTTTTGTGTGTGTCGCTTTAAATGCAAATGAGCTGCTGCTCCCCGCCCCCTTTCCAGAAAAGGCGGAGCTTTAACAGCTCAACAACAACAAAGCTGGAGAATCTCACGCAGACAAAATGACGATTATGTTCATCCTTACATTGATGATAAATTGATGTAGTTGCTGTGGAGTTGATCAACTCATCACTAGCACGTGTCGTCATGTTCATCTTTTGTGCAAATCCAGCATTAAGTTTGTGAAGCGGTCCGGCGTAAAATGACGGCATCAACAACAACAACTCTTCCTCTTCTCTAATGCAGCCCAACATGGTCCTGCCCCCTTTGTTGTGTGTTCTCGGGGGCGGAGTTTATGTAAATTTGGGGGTATGTGATGTCACCAACCCAGGAAGAGGCTTGTTGTAGTCCTTAAACAATTCTTTAAAAGAAAATATTTCCCTCTGCAACTAAAGTTAAAAAAGTGAAATCATAATCAAGGACCCCTTTAAGGCAACTAAAACTCACTCAGCTCATTCCTAAATAAAGTGGATTAGCACTATATAAAAAAAAATTAAATAAAAAAGACAAGCGTTTCGAAGAGAATCCCCATTGATTAACCAACATGCTTTTGCTCAGGTTTGTATCTCCAGAGGCAAAAGTCTCATCCCCTACTCACCGTCCTCAAACGTGCGCTGGATGACGTGGTCGGACATGCGACTGGCACCCATGGGCATGTACGCCACGATGTAAAAGGTGTAGTTCCGCCCGGCCTCCAGGTCATCAATGATGTAGCGGGTGGTATCGTTACCGATCACAATCTGGTACTCCTCGTTATTTAGACCTGTGGAGACACGAACATGTTTCACAATCTGTGGAAAGCATGACACGCAGGGAATGCATGAACTGATGCAAACCTTGAATGCAAAAAAAGTATAAACGAATTTTCAATTTAAACTAATAATGCACAGATACTAAACGACCCTAAATGCATGAAGTCAAACCTGTGTGGCTATTCAAAAACCAGGGCTGATTTAAAAAGGAAACATGTCAACTCAATCAACACAGCCTTGCCTTTTAATTAACCACTTTATCAATGCAAATAAAGGCAAATTCCACCTGCTGGTTTTCCCACAGGTCCACTGCACCTGATAACACTTTAATTAGCCCGCATTAAGATGCTCAAATAAAAGAAACAATCTCCATCATTGAGTCCCCAACTGAATTTCTGACCCCATAAACAAGATACTCGACAGTCAACAGAAAAGACCTTGTTCCGGCAGTGAATGGCCACACTGAAGACTTTGACTCTGACGCACAGAGACAAACCCCCCGAAGCCTCTTCAGGGTTAGATTAAGACACTCCAACACTCGGGATAATTAGCCCTCTTTTGCACCCCTTTCAATCACTTCCGATGCTTTTTGCCCTCCAAAGCAGATGCAGCATGTATTCTTTCTCTACAGCTATTCTTCTCCCAATAATAGCCTAGAATTCTGGAAGTCCAAGTGCAACTGGCAAAATCCCTAATAAGGATTTCACACTTGTCAGAACAGTTCCTGTCGGACATCTCATTGTTTTCTCTTCCTCGTCTCCTCACAGGCAGGTCTTTTATTTGGACGTCTTTCTCAAAATCTAAGACTACAAATGCATTTAAATGGCAAGCATTTTTTTTTTTTTTCTAAAAGTGACTTTTGTAACTGTCATGAATGGAGAGAGAGAGCATTTCTCACACAAAATCAAGAAAATCTCTGAATTAATTGGGCTCGTGTGCCATTAAAACACTCGACGACACGTCATTTCTTGCTTTCTTTCATTGTTTTCAAACATTTAAGCACATTTTACGCCCAAATTCTCATGGCTGTAAATGATATTTAGTGATATTTGTTGCACCGCCTTCAATTTAAGCTCATTTAAAATCAATAAAAAACAACAAATCTACTGAATGAAATCATTATACGGCATTATTGAGAATCTGATGAGACTAATGAAAGAATGGTGAGGAATGAAACCTGCAATAAACAACTAAAACATCAGGATGCATTACAGCAATGAGAGTTTGGGGGAAAGTGTGATTTTAATCATTTTATTTATATAATATAATATGTAATTTTTCTGCATTATATCCATATAAATTGAGCTTTTTTTCAACCAAATTCTTTATATAAATTAATTGTATATTATACTATTCTTGTATATACTACACAGTATAACATTACATTTTATAATATTTATAATTAATTAATATAATTAATAATTAATTTATATTATATTATGAGTAACATTTTTTGCATTTTATACATTAAAATTAATCATTTTTTCAACCAAATTCTTTATATAAATTATATATTATACTATACACACACACACACATATACATATATATACATATACACATATATATACATATACACATATACATACATACATATACATATACATACATACATATATATATTTATATATAAATTGTATTATATTATATTATATTAAATTATATTAAATTATATTATATTATATTATATTATATTATATTATATTATATTATATTATATTATGAGTCTAACGTTTTTTGCATGATATACATTAAAATTAAACATTTTATTTCCAACCAAATTCTTATTACTGGATTTGGATTTGTGGGAAAATGTGGTTCATTTTCTTTATTTAGTATAATAATTTAAGGAAAATTATATTATACTTTTATACAATATAACATTAAAAATTTTGTTTAGTAACATGAATGTTTGAAAATGCAAGAAGTGAATATAAACTAGATGCATATATGCATTGGCTGAGATTGAAATGAGCACGTCAACAGAGGACGCATTTTCCAGCTCCACATTTCTGTGTTTAATTCCGAGACACTCACCTTCTGCCTTCATGTAGTGCACAGAGTAGGCGATGACCTTGTCCGAGTTGTACATGGGTCTCTCCCATGCCAGCAAGATGGCCGAGCTGGACACGGTGTCGGCACGGACATTTCTGGGCGCGCTCGGCCGGTTGTCCGACATCACTACGATCAGACGAGCCATGGCCAGAACTGAACCCTGCTCGTTCTCCGCCTCACACTGGTATATGCCATCATCTTCCGGAATAATCTGGTTTATCACTAGTTTACTGTGAAAACACAAGAGTTTTTTCATGATGATATACTGTGTGTGCCTTAAGACGTTGACATAGCGACACATCACAAATCCTGGTAATAATGCACTCCAAAATCTAAAGTAAAAAAATAATAATTTTGCATAAAAAAATGATTCATACCAAGACCACAAACATTTTTTGTATTATTTACATAAAATCTAAGCACATTTTAAGTTCTCATTACTGTAATGCATAAAAATTATATTTAACATTTAGTAGTATTTGTTGCACTGCCTTGAATTTAAACTCTTTAAAACAGAAAAACATTATTGAAAATATAATTACATTATTAAAATATGAGACTCATCAAATGAAATTAATACATCCTGATTTTTTTTTTTTTTTTATTATTTTATTAAGAGTAATGAGAATTTAGGGGAAAGCGTTTAATTTTCTTTATATAATATAGTAACACAAGGAGAATTATATTATATTATATTATTAGAGTTCGTAACTTTTTTACATTTTATCTTCATAAAAAGCACATTTTACTGACTTTATAACTTAAATCTGGGGGAAAATGTGCTTTATTTTCTTTAATAATAATATTTTTCTTAAATTATTAATCTTAATTATTTATTATTTTAAATGATTAAATTATATTATATTATAGTATATTATATTAAGAGTCTTTTTAGGGCTGGTAAAATTTTAAAAAAAATTTAAAACACATTTTACTGTCATTAGTGCATGTAAATATGGGTAAAATATGATTTTTTTTTAATTAAAAATAATAATTTAAGGAAAATGAATAGTATCCCATTAAAATAAATTATATTTTATTATATGATATTTTTATATAACAAAAAAATGTTTTGTAAAATTTTTATTTTTGTAGATGCAAGAACTGCAAATAAAACTAGACATTTATTGAACATGCATGTTTAACACGGGCATGTCGAGGTGGAAATGAGCACGTCAATAGCACTAGTCCAAATCACTCCCCCTCCCCTTTTCCTTTCAGGATCCAATAACAAACCTAGACAGGAAAACAAATTAGAGGAAAATCAAAGAGAAAATCAGCTCAAACACCATTAGCGGAGCACTGAATAATTAACCCTCTCTTGTTCCACAGAAGAAACCAGCTGATGAATATTTCAGCAGGACAGAGTTTCCAGCAGATAAATGAGCCAATTCAAGCCCTGAGCAACGTCAGCGGCCTAAAGCCTGTTTGGGCGTCAGGTAGTGCTCAACCTGAACACTTCAACCCAAAGTCCTGCCAAGTCAAATAGAAACAAATGCAATGTGTGCATTCAATTCAAGGCAGCTTGTCTGTCAGAAAGTGTCCACGTTTTGTTGTGAGGAACGATTCAAGTGGATGCATGAATAGAAAGAGACATTTATTGTTTCACACGCAGTACCTGTTATACATCTTGATGCGTCCGTTTGAGTGAACGGGTTCACCGTTCTTCAGCCACGTGATCTGAGGCGTGGGAAATCCCTCCGCCGCGCACACGAAGCGGGCGGTACCGGCCCTGGGTCGGGTCACGCTTTCCGGCCACTCCACGAGAGACGGAGGCGCTGCACAAATATAAAAGCACAGAAATGAATTTGTATTTGCATCTACAAAAGTTTGAAAAAGTTAAGATTTATTTTAGGTCTTTGAAAGAAGAATATTGTAAAATATTATTAGACTTTCAGGATCATTCAGTGTCACATGATCCTTCAGAAATCATTAATTACGCTGAATTGATAAAGTAGTCTAACGGTTCTTATCATCAATGTCACAAAAAAAAAAGGTTTTGCTGCTTCATATTTTTGTGGAAATCTTGGCTTTTTTTCAACAATTTAATGCATCCTTTCTGAATAAAAGTAATAAATTCTGAAGGATCATGTGACACTGAAGACTGGATTAATGATGCTGAAAATTCACAGGAACAAATTATATTTTTATATTATATTCACAGTTAAAATTGTAATATTATTTCAGATTTTTTTTGTGTATTTTTGATCAAATAAATCAAGCCTTGGTAAACAGAAGAGACTTCTCTCAACAATGTTAAAAAACCTAAATTATTTGACTCCAACTATTTTTCTTTAAGTATTAAGAAGCAAACAGAACATATAAACTCTACCTAGCACAGTTATATTAGCGGCTGCAATCGTGTAGTTTCTGGTTCCAGGTGTAGTCGCTCGGCAAAAGTAGATTCCCGCGTGTTGCGGTTTGACGTCGGATATGAGCAGGTTTCCGTTGCCAAGAACCTTCGTTTTGTGAACGTCGATGGATTTTTGGTCGGCCCGGCTCCATGAGATCAGCGGACGAGGATTTCCGGTCGCCACGCACTCCAGCAAAGCCGTGCTGTGAATCGCCACGGTGAGATTCTGCGGGCCGGCAATGATACGAGGCCTCTGAGGAACTCTGGGAGACGGAGCTATTCGGAAGTAAAAAGACGGTAAGTGTAAATGAAAGTGAAATGTGTATCTGTGCATAAAAGCGTACCATCACAAGCTATGTTTAGGTCGTTATCCAACCTGCGGTCACGGTTAGCATGGCCTCGGTGCTCCTGCGTCGGCTGACGATGTTAGTCGCCACACAGCGGTAACTCCCAGCGTCGGTCTGTTCAACTCCCTGAATTTGTAAAACGCCACTGGGCAGCACTGTGATTCTAGATTGAGACATGCAAACATTCACATAAAGATCATCATCAGGTAGAATCAAGTGGATTTTATGCTGAAACTCTCACTCTTAAAGGGACAGTGCACCCAAAATTGAAAATTAAATCGCGCTGAGAAGTTACACACAAAAGATCATTTAAAATCATTATTGTGTTAAATGAGAAAAGAATTACAAAAAGTAGCTTTAGAAAAAAAATATATTTTATTTTATTCAACATAGAATATATTACACCAACTTTTAAGCTTGGTGTAATATATTCTATCATTTCTATCAAACCAATCATTTACTCACCATGAAGGTGAGTAAATGATAATAAAACGATGAACTATCCCTTTAATATTTTTTTTATTGATATGGAAATATGAAATAATTTTATTTAATGACATTATACTCTAAATAAAACTGCCAGTAGATGGCGGAAAATGTATACGTCTTTGAGTCATTCATTCATTCGATTAGTTCAAACTGCTGATTCATTCAAGAGTAAATGGCTCTTTATGAATGAGTCATTGAATCATCGGTTCACCCAATTGTTCAGTTTAATATGCAGATTTGTTCAGGAATGAAGGAAATGGCTCTTTATGAATGAGTCATTGAATCATTGGTTCACCCAAGTGTTCAGTTTAATATGCAGATTTGTTCAGGAATGAAGTAAATGACTCTTTATGAATGAGTCATTGAATCATCGGTTCACCCAAGTGTTCAGTTTAATATGCAGATTTGTTCAGGAATGAAGTAAATGACTCTTTATGAATGAGTCATTGAATCATCGGTTCACCCAATTGTTCAGTTTAATATGCAGATTTGTTCAGGAATGAAGTAAATGACTCTTTATGAATGAGTCATTGAATCATCGGTTCACCCAATTGTTCAGTTTAATATGCAGATTTGTTCAGGAATGAAGTAAATGACTCTTTATGATTGAGTCATTGAATCATCGGTTCACCCAATTGTTCAGTTTAATATGCAGATTTGTTCAGGAATGAAGGAAATGGCTCTTTATGAATGAGTCATTGAATCATTGGTTCACCCAAGTGTTCAGTTTAATATGCAGATTTGTTCAGGAATGAAGTAAATGACTCTTTATGAATGAGTCATTGAATCATCGGTTCACCCAATTGTTCAGTTTAATATGCAGATTTGTTCAGGAATGAAGTAAATGACTCTTTATGAATGAGTCATTGAATCATCGGTTCACCCAATTGTTCAGTTTAATATGCAGATTTGTTCAGGAATGAAGTAAATGACTCTTTATGATTGAGTCATTGAATCATCGGTTCACCCAATTGTTCAGTTTAATATGCAGATTTGTTCAGGAATGAAGTAAATGACTCTTTATGAATGAGTCATTGAATCATCGGTTCACCCAATTGTTCAGTTCAAAACGCAGATTTGTTCAGAAAACAAACTCAGATGCACAACAGTTCTGCTCGGACTTTATAGGTAATTTTTTCGTTGACAAAACTGAGCAAAAGCAGAAAATATTGTGTTTAAAATACAACACAACTAACTTACTTATTGAACTGTTGTATAAAATCAAAACCACATTTGTGCTCGTGCTTTTCGTGACAAAAACAGCACTCATGTTATATTGCGCTCGTTGCGAGAAAATATATCATGATATAAATGAGACAAAAACTCACATCTTGAATTTTAGGGTCATTCTAACTATAGACTCCATTGAGTTGTTCGACTTAAATCACCAATCAAGGTGAACCACGAAGGTCTGGGGCGTTAAATGCGTTATTTAACATTATTTTTCCCCATAACTAATTAAGTTAAAGCATTAAAATCAACAGCATTAATTAAAAAACATTAAATGAGGCAAATTACAAGGGATCCACACTAAGCCCCTCCTCCCTCGAGTCAGTGGGCGGAGCTTTACCTTTCAGTGGCCAGTGGTAAAGTGACTCTGTTAAACTCCCAGGTGATGATTGGTGGGGGCGTGGCAGTGATTTTACAGGTGAATCGTGCGACGGATCCCTCCATAACCATGATTGACGACGGCTGCTGAGTGAAGGTCGATAAACCTGCAGAAAGACAACGACATAAAATTATCTATATAACGGTCAACTCCTTAAGACTGTGAATAAATTATCTCTTGTTGTAACGGCACATGTGAACACGTTCAAACGCCAATGAGATACGCGAGAGATAAAGACAACAGAGAGAGGTTTGGCTTGATTTGGTTGTAAGATGATGCAGTTCACATGCTCACACCGTCACAAAAGCTTTAGATAAACAATAGCAGCAAACGCCTCACGTTAGCACAACACACACCTTTTGGCGACACTTTTGCTAGTTACCTTCACCTGCTTCTCTCTTCATGTAAAGAGACATTTAACGTGCAATAACACATTTCGTTTGAAACAAAAACCAGAAACGACTATCATTGAAGGCAAGTCAATGACAAGAATTTTTGTGAGCACTCCCCCTTTAAAAAACTTTTTGCTTTCTGAGTGATAATAATCAGTGAAAGCAAACACAATACACCAGTCAAGCAAACACAGCTCACCATAAACGGCTTGTTTTATGATTGAAAGGCATTATGTTTGTTTAACGTGTCTCTTCAGTGAGGCCTTCACTTCTCCGCTGCGGTCCAGGTCTGACCTGCTTGGGCTGACAACCATAAAACCCCCCAAAAGCCATTAAGATCATCCCCCTCTCGGCCTCTCCAACCCCTAAAGAAGCCTCGGGTCAATGATTAGTTAACAGGAATCAATGGAGGCTCTGCTATACATACAGACCTCGGTATAAATCTCATGTTAGGATGGAGATAATAATAGAATCAGCCTCGGGCTCGAGAGCTGTGGTACAAGATTAAGACAGACACAGACAAGTAAGATCTAATCACTGACAGGAAGCTGTCATCACAGATTTCAAACTACTTCAGCCTCGCAGAACGTACAGCCAGTTTAAAATAAACATCTTATTCTGGAGTTGATTGACGGCTCAACAGTGTCAATCAAACTACACTGTGTGTGTGTGTGTGTGTGTGTGTGTGTGTGCTAATGTTTGTGTTTAAACCACATTCATATAACCATCATCAACAAATGCTTGTTAGTATATATACTATTTTAATGCCATGGTGAGTAAAGAGTAGAATATGAATATAGTAATCATTCAATACCATGATATATATTACTTTTGTAAAGAGAACAAATTCCACATGCAAATTACATAGTATGTATAGTGTATAATATTAGGATGCATTAAAAATAAATTTAAAATAAACTTTGCAATGCAAGTTGCTTTGGATAAAGAGGCTGAAACGTGAACATTGGACCCAGGGTTATTATTATTATTATTATCTAAAACTAATGATAATATTTCTGTTGGCAGTAATAAAAAATAAGATAAAGTATTAGATATAATACCAACCCCTTAAACAAAAAGTAGAAATGTTGACTTGGAAAATAAACGAAACAAAATAAGTTTACTAAAATGACTGGAATATATAAATAAATAAATAAAATATACATATATACAGCTCTGGAAAAAATTAAGAGACCACTGCAAAATTATCAGTTTCTCTGGGTTTACTATTTATAGGTATGTGTTTGAGTAAAATTAACATTTTTGTTTTATTCTATAAACTACTGGCATTTTTCCCAAATTCCAAATAAAAATATTGTAATTTAGAGCATCTATTTGCCAAAAGCAACAACTGGTCAAAATAACAATTTAATTTTTATAAATTAATAATAATTTTTATAATAATTTTTTCCAGAGCTGTATATATATATATATATATATATATATATATATATATATATATATATATATATATATATATATATAAATAAATAAATAAATAAATGAATAAATAAAATATAAATATATATATACATATATATATATATATATATATATATATATAAAATATAAATAAATAAGTATATAAAAAATATAAATAAATAAATAAAATATATATATACATACACACACACACACACACACACAAATACTAGGGGTGTGCAAAATTGGCATGATATTGATCGATATTTTCTAGCTGACTCCTGAAACTTTTCACAATCCTCATATTAGCGTTTAAATCGCACACCATTTTTCAAAGGCTGCGATTATTTAATGCGCAGCTTGTCAGAGCTGTACGGCTCTGTGATGCGTCTCCATCTGAAAGCCAGTCAGCTGACGGAGCGAAATCAAAACAAACACGGGTGAATCATCTGGCAAGAAAGTTCCTTACGACAGAAAAAGCGACCGATGGAAAGACATAACAAATTTAACTAAAATTTAAATGAAAAGTAATAATTATTATATGGACAAAAATCTTCAAAACATCTTGTGTTGTGCCGAAGAAAGACAGTCATGCAGGTTTGGAAATGATTTTTGGATGAACTATCCCTTTAAGACAAGCCAAAAGCATTCAGTGTGCTGTGATTATTAGGAGGTCTGATCCTGGACCTGCTCATATCGATCAGCCGTTTAGAGACCCGTTTAAACCAGTCAGCATCCTCACACATCTAAAACATTTAATAGAACACTGTTCCAAGTCAAAAGCATCAAATATTCTAGTTTGGGAAGCTATAGACTCATCTAGTTTGTGTTTGGCCGTGCAGCTGCACGATCCCTACAGATCCTATAAAAGGATCCTCTCCAATGACCTGACCTTTCACCTTTGACCTCATCAAATCCTGACCGGCTGTAAGCTCATCCCCGCTTAGGCATCTCAGGCCACCAAACATGAACCTGTAAGGAACCACTAACACAACAGAGCAACATTAGAAGTGGACACTTCCGTTTCAGAGTCGATGTGTTTCAGTTTTCCTCTCCTTGAGATGCTGTCAGTAAAGCTCGGGTCTGTGGATCGGTGCACACAGGCTCAGCTTCCCATGACAACTCCAGGAGCTGTCCAACCCTAAAAACACTCGTTCAACTTATCACTCGGAGAGAAACATCATTACAATGACATCTGAATTCAGTTTATGCGTGTGAGAGAAGTACAAAAAAAACTCATTCTGAACTGCTTCCGTATTCTACATTTTTGTGATTGACAGTATGCAGTCAAATGAGGACTGATTCACCGCCAGCACTGATTGGTTGAATTTAACTGGCCTTTGTGACATCAGCTGAAAGGAACGTTGTTTCAGAGGAGCAAGCATCACATTTTTTATACAATATTATTATATATAAATATTATTTTCTTTGGTATAAGCTGCAGGAACAATATTCACCACAGCATCATTAAATTTCAATCAATATCATACCGTTCAAAAGTTTGAGGTTGGCAAAAAGTCTCTTCTGTATTTATTTGATCAAAAAATACAGAAAAAATTTAAATAATTTTACACTTTATAATAACTGTTTTCTATGTGAATATATAGTGAAGTATAATTTATATCCAGTGATCAAAGCTGAATTTTCAGCATCATTACTCCAGCCTTCAGTGTCACATGATCCTTCAGAAATCATTCTGATATGATGATTTGATGCTCAAGAAACATTTATGATTATTATCAATGTTGAAAACAGTCGTGCTGCTACATTTGTGTGTGTGTGTGTGTGGAAACCATCCTTTTTTTCAGAATTAATAGTTAAAAGCAATAAATAGAAATCTTTTGACATAAATGTCTTTACTGTCAATTTTTTTTTAAATTTAATGCATCCTTGCTGAATAAAGTTAAAAACTTTATTCAAACTTTAAACAGTTATTTTTATATTTTAATTCAATTTAACTTCTATTTATACCCCATTGTGCGATGCTACATACAAAATGTAAAGTCATACGCAAATCATAAGTCATTTCATGAATTGTTCTCCATGCACATGATTGAGAGTTAAAAGTAAAAATCTCATCTAATCGGACTGTTCTCACTAAAATTATATGGCAAAAACCTGATTCGTATCCAATTTATTTTGCACATAAAAGTGACTCGGATCATACATGAAAATGTGATTTTGGACCTGTGATGGAGAAAAAAAAGCTCTGATTGTTTTTCTTCTAATTGCTATACTGACATTAAAATAATACACAATGTGACACAAGGATGAAGCTTTCACCCGCTCTCTGCCCGTTTCAGCATGTGATTGTCAGTGACGGTAAAGCAATACGAGTGTGTAAGTGTTTTCTGAAAGCGGATCATTACCAAGAGGCCTTAAAAGATCTTTTAGTGCAGGTAAGAGATGCCACCAACATACTGACATTTCAGCCTTCAACACACACACACACACACACACACACACACATTCATACTCAAACTCTAGTGATTCTGTCAGAGTAAAACATCACTTATCATCGTTCACAGTCTCAGCTTGTCCTCCAGAGACCAATGAAGACATTCCAACACCAACTTTAAATGCAAGTTAAAACGCTGTAATGGAGGACACCAGTTAATCCATTAATTCATTTTTAATGCAAAGTAATTTGAGATGTTTTAAGGTTTTATTAGTAGATGTATTATGCACAAGGAGCCGAGCGAGCGCTGTGAACAAACAGCGTCCTGCTGTGTCATGACCCGACCTCACCTCTCGCTCCTTCTTTAGAGAAATGACAGCAGAGGCAAAGAATGCTTCATCTGTGAACAGAAGGGAAGAATGCAAAGCCCAAAAAGCTCCAGATCAATTAGGGGTCGTCCAGCCAGCAGGCAACTTACAGCCCCGGACCACAGGAACCCCTCCATCCAATCAGGAGCTGGAATCAGCCACTCTCCAGCCAATCAGAAGCCACGCTCAGGACCTCTCCCTGTGGCCTTTAGCCTTTCAGCCACATGGGCAGTTGCAGAGCGGGCAGGGAGGCTGTTGAATTCCCCGAGACCCTTATCTTCCCCCCTCCGAGCTCTGAAAACAGCATGGCTATTGTGTCTTATCTGATCCGCTGAAGAGCAACAGGTCAAACGGTCAGCCAGAGAGCATTATCTGTGATCAAATAAATGCAGAGTAGCACACTGCTTAGGCAGCATTTTAGGTGCACTCGTGATACAGACGGAAACATTAATGCCATGCATTTGGTCAAATTATAAGGCAGCATGCATGCAATCCCATAATGCATTGTGATTGTGTTGGTTATAATCATGCATATAATTCTATAACCGAATACCAAAATTTCATGCACTAGTGCTATTTTTAAAGGATGCCGCAATTTAAATAAAAATATTTAATGTTTAAATAAAATAAATGTAAATATTTTAATAAAAATTTGTAATCTTTTTAAATGTATATTATAAATTAATGTTATATATTTAATTCATATATATATACACACAAACATATATATACACATATATATACACATATATATATATAAAATATATAATATACATAAAATTATCTAAAAATGTAATAAAAAAATTATTAAATTATAATATATATATATATATATATATATATATATATATATATAGACAATTTAATTCAAATGAATTAAATTTTAAATATATATAAAAAATTTAAAATTTATTTAATTTAATTTATATATAGACAATTTAATTCAATTTTTATTTATTAATTATATATAATTAATAAATAAAAATTGAATTAAATTGTCTATATATAAATTAAATAAATTTTTATATATATATATATATATATATATATATATATATATATATATATATATATATATATATATATAGCAAACTGTCTGATTGCTTACATCACTGCAAAACATAAACTATATTTTTCTCCCAGCTCTAATCTGATAGACGAAGATTTTAAGATATTATAAACATTAACATCAGTGTTTTCTGCTTTGAAACAAAGTGTACTGTGAAATTTGACTTAACCATGTAGGCAACTAGGAACAACCTCAGTATCTCGGGACTAGAATGTGTCAGTTATGGTGATCTAATGGACACACACATCTCCATATCCACAGAGATGAGCTGATCTACATTGGCATGTTTTTGTCGGTTATTAGCAGGAATATTTCACTACTTGGTGCCGTTTCCCTGCACACAACCTGCTGGGCAATTTAAAGCAACCTTTAACCTTTCCGACCGCCACTTAGGGAAACCATGGAAACCTTTCAGATTCGAACTAAAGAGGTTTTGTCCCTCAGAAATTCCTCAAACATTTCATCTCAAGCTCAAATGCTTCAGGTTTGACTCTCCATTATCCTGGTTATTACAGACTCTGGAGGCTTGAAGCATCACCTAATATATGTTGTATTTATCATCAACTACTCAGAGCAATCGCACAGCATTATCTACTTCAAGAGCACCAAGGATGATGTTCTGACAAAACAAAACTAAAATATCTTCAATGCAATATAAATTATCCACACACTAGTCAGACATCCAGGGGAAAAGAAAAGAAAATTCTGATGTCTGTGAGGCAATTCCAGGAATCCCAGGAACACATTAGAGGCCCTCGGGGAGTCAGTAAGCGGGGCCGTTTCCCAACACCGGCCCTCAAAACAACCAGGCGTGAGCCACAAACTCAGGCATGTTTCTAATTTTAAACTGCTGAAGAAGGCCACCTTTGACATCAGCACTGACCCCGCGTCTTCACACAGCCTCGAGAACACTCTTCCCACTGGCTTCACATTCGCTCACAGAGCTTAAGACGTTTTACAATGTTCAGGATCTACACATCCTACAATTCATCCAACAATCTTTAATTGTGGACGAGTTAGCTATAGTTTGGGGAAAATATATACTTATACAATATATATGTAATCATTATTATTATTATAAATGTATTTAAAAATTTTTAAATATTTTATTTTATTTTTCTTTTCTAATATATATATATATATATATATATATATATATATATATATATGTATGTTATGATTTTTTTTATATTAAATAAAGGTTATTTTGAATTAAATACTGTATTTTTATTTAACTTTTATAAATAATTTTTATAAATTTTTTTAAATGAATATAAAAAATACATTAAAATATATATATATATATATATATATATACACACATTAAAATATATATATATATACACATTAAAATATAAATGTATATATACATTAAAATATATATATATATACACACATTAAAATATAAATGTATATATACACATTAAAATATATATATATACACACATATACACATTTATATTTTAATATATATATATATATATATATATATATATATATATATATACACACATACTTATATATAGTATGCACAATACTGTATTAATGCATACATAATGTGTTATTTAATATAGATAGACAGACAGACAGACAGACAGACAGACAGATAGATAGATAGAGACAGAGAGAGAGAGAGAGAGAGAGAGAGAGAAGAATAATACATTTAATATAATAGAGAAATATATTACATTAAACAAATATTTTATATTAATATATCTAAGCAATAGCCAATTGTTTTCTTTTTTGGTTAGTCATTATAATCAGTTTTATATAACAAAATAGAAGGTATCTTCTCATTTAGATATCCGAGTAAATATGTGAGAGACTGATATCTGGGTAGAGGTGAGTAAACACACAGGGCAAAAGGTCTCAACATGTGGAACCATCAATCTTACACTCTCAAACACACACACACACACACACACACACACACACACACACACACACACACACACACACGTTCACAACATCCGCCAACATGTAGTTTAAAAACACAAGCATGATGAAAAGAAAGTGTGTCGCCTCCATCAGCGTATAACGGTGCTAGAAATCACACTCAACCTCTGCACTCACTTCTCATCCTAAACTAAGCGGTGATCAAACTTTACTAAAACCCTGCATACTTCTCGCTCATTTGCATAATTGCCCTTCCATTGGTGCAAAGCACCAGCTGTCCTGACCAGCTCGATCTGGTCAAACAAATGCCCCTTAAAGAAACCTCCTCCTTTGGCCGGGGCAGTTGGGGGCAGATGAACAAAAGGAGTCGGAGAGAAAAAGCTTTTCACCAATTCTACAAACTAGCGGAGCAGAAAGCAATCGCATGGAGACCAGCAATAAAATCAGCCATTAAAGAGTAGTGCGTTTTGTGTTTTACTTTATGTGAGTGTGTGTTTGTGCAGGAAGACTGGGAGATACAGGCAAAAACAACAACAAAATGATGAAATATGCATTAAATAAAAATGTATGCAATAAATTAATCAGCATAATTCATTATTTTATACACACACATATATATATATATATATATATATAATGTATGCATGCTTAAATTTGCATATTTTTAATATGCATTAAATGATTAAAATGTATGCAATAAATGTATACACTGTATATGCTTATGGTTGCATAAAGTTTTAATTAATGCATAAAGCATGCATGTATATATGTGTGTTTTAATATACAATTAATTATGCTGATTAATTGTTTATAATCAGATAAATCAATGCAAATATCATGCATATTCATTATATGGCCCGGTTTGGCATATCTTTAGCTCAGTTTTGTGTGCGCAGATTCTAATAGTGATCTGAGCCGAGATCCCCCACAATTCCCTTCTAGCACCTTTGTTGTGCGTCTTCACGGTATTTCCCAGGTCCCTGCAAACTTTACGAGTTTTTAGAGAGTCTGTATAAAGACTCTAAATGCCTCTTTAAAACCAGCCTGTAAAACACTTGCGGTCTTTACTGTTTATCACTTCATAACGCAAAACGACTCCATTCCCATAATGCCCTCTCTATAGCTGCGCTCGTGGACTCTCGGGGTGAAGCGGAGGGCAGGACAGTGTCCAGATTTGTGGCTCTGTAACATTTGCCGTGTCTCTCCCCCATCCGTCCCCTCACTGTCCAGTTACGCAATACGAGACTCATTAGCCGTTTTACAACTTCACTGACAGTGAGAACTGCAGCTCTCAAACACCTGCAAACATTCAGACACTCACACTCCAACACTAAAACAACTACAGGCTGTAGAAAGATGATCCATAAATGGTTTGCTTGTTCTTTGCACTTATTTTGGAGACAGACTCAGGATACCCAAGACCAAACACACACACTAATGTAATAATCAGAGTTCACTTCTGAACGGTCACTAACGTTTGCCTAGTGCTCAAGTTTTGCTGTAACTTTTGTCCTGAAGCAGCGCAGCACGACACATGGCCTCGGGAGAGGAGAGGGCCTTTAAAAGCCACACACACACACACACACACACACACACGGCAGGAACAATGGCTGTGGTCAGGAGGTGCTGATATAAAGGCTCAGCGCAGTGAACAGGGGTCATATGCTCTTTAACACTGGGGCTCTAGTGTCCTCCACAAACTGAGGTTTTCAAACCTGCCGGGCTTCATTTGCACACCAATGGCCAGATTCTCACACACCCGCGACCCTCGAGCTGTTGCCCCTCACCGGCCCACAGAACACTGCTGACACACACACACACACACACACACTCACTCACTCTGTCCATCACATGACCAATCACTTCAGCCCATGATAGCCAATAACCCTGATGACTAATGAGTAAAAAACAGGCAAAACTGTCAATCTGATAAAGAATTTAAAAGGATTTAATTAAAAAAAAACTGTCCATCTCACTATTTATCTGTCTATCTATCCATTTATCTATTGTCCAACCATCTATCTACCTTTTATCCATCCATCCATCTATCTATCTGTCTGTCCAACTATATCTATTCATTCATCCAACTGTCTATCCATCCATCCGTCCATCTATCTGTCCGTTCAGCTATATCCATCTATTCATCCAACTGTCTATCCATCCATCCGTCCATCTATCTGTCCATCCAACTATATCTATCTATTCATCCAACTGTCTATCCATCCATCCGTCCATCTATCTGTCCGTCCAACTATATCTATTCATCCAACTATCTATCCATCCAGCTGTCCAACTATATCTATTCATTCATCCAACTGTCTATCCATCCATCCGTCCATCTATCTGTCCGTTCAGCTATATCCATCTATTCATCCAACTGTCTATCCATCCATCCGTCCATCTATCTGTCCATCCAACTATATCTATCTATTCATCCAACTGTCTATCCATCCATCCGTCCATCTATCTGTCCGTCCAACTATATCTATTCATCCAACTATCTATCCATCCATCCGTCCGTCCAACTATATCTATCCATTCATCCAACTGTCTATCCATCCAACCGTCCATCTATCTGTCCGTCCAGCTATATCTATTCATCCAACTGTCTATCCATCCATCCATCCATCCATCTATATCTATCCATTCATCCAACTGTCTATCCATCCATCGTCCATCTATCTGTACATCCAACTATATCTATCTATTCATCCATCTGTCTATCCATCCATCAATCCATCTATCTGTCCGTCCAACTATATATATCCATTCATCCAACTGTCTATCCATCCATCCGTCCATCTATATCTATCCATTCATCCAACTGTCTATCCATCCATTCATCCAACTGTCTATCCATCCATTCATCCAACTGTCTATCCATCCATCCGTCCATCTATCTGTCCGTCCAACTATATCTATCTATTCATCCAACAGTCCATCCAACTCTACCAATCTACCAATCTACCTACCTATCTATCCGTCCATCCAGCCATCTACCTGTCAGTCCAATTATCCATCCATCTGTCTGTCCATCTATCTGTCTATCCATTCATCCATTATCTATCCATCTAGCTAGCTATCTGTCGATCCATCTACATATCAGTCTATCCATTTATCCATCTATCTATCCAATTTTCCATCCGTCTCTCTCAAAAGCACATCATCCTGACCTTTATGTCGACGCTCATGACGCTCTGATGTAATGATCAGGAGCAACAGTTTTTGCTGTAAATCTGCCGCCGGCTCCTGACAGCTCAGTAAATAATGACCCTCATCCATCACACCGCACTTCCTCTGTGTGTCCGTGTAGGTGTCAGAAATTCTTTAGAGGCAGATGCCAGAGTTCAGCAGAGACTCAAAATGCAAAACACACAAGCATATAGCCCACATCAAAATAAGGTCCAATTAGAGCTGATGCTATATGAGAAATCGCTTTAATGGGTCTTGATTTAAAAAAGGCTTTTTGCTGAATCTAATGTGATCACAGATCATCTGCAGCTCCACACAGGAAGTGTTACATGTCTGTTTCCTCTCTGTAAGGCTTTTGAGCAACACCGGCACATATATAAAATGGCATATAGATGACAAAGCAACTTACTTGCGATAGTCAAGCGGGCTTTCTGGCTGAGAATAGATCCATATTTGTTCTGGGCAAGGCACTGGTAGAACCCTTCATCTGATTTGTCCTTACGACTTTCCACCTCTGAGATGAACAGAGAGCCGTTGGTGAGCAGATAAACGCGCTCCGACTCTGTGAGCGTCACTCCGTTCTTGAGCCACCGGATGCCGATCGGAGCCTCGCCGTGGGCCTGACAGTCCAAAACCACAGCGTCCCTCCTCATAACCGTCACATCATGAGGCTCCCTTATAAAAAACAACTCACTGAAACTCATCACACCTGCAGAGACAAGCAGAAGAAAGTGAGCGGAGCTGTCGCCATTTCGTGACACTGTAAAAGATCCGGCAGCAGCTTGAGTTTCTTCGAGTTGTTGTAATCCGTCAGGTCAAATATGATTACTCGCCGTAATCCCTTTATTCATGGCTCATGAAGTCAGAAGAGACTCCATTCTCATCTGTAATTTATTCACAGCATGAAATTCACAAGACATTTAGCAGCCCACCTTGACTAGAGCAGCAGGACCAAAACTGAACACTTTATCAAAGATATAAAAAGAAAAATGAGCATGCAGAGTATTTAATAAATGCTCTTCATAAGTTATAAAAGAGCTTAAATGCTATTTTTGAGCACAAAGAAAACTAACGAGAAAAGGAAATCTTTTAAATCAGAAGCATAAAAAATATCGGCAAAACTAAATACAATAACTTTTGCCACATTAATTTTAGTATAAAATATGTTGCACACATTATAAAATGCTCAAATCAGCAGTTATATTGCATTCAAGTTGATACAAATATGAAAAGCTTAAAATATTAATGAAAATATTCATGTAACTATTCAAATGCATAATTTAAGAGTAATATCATCATAAATGTGAGTTTATACTGGGTGGCACTCAAATAACTTTTAAAAAAATATTTCAAGTGTTATATTATCCTTAACACACATACATACATTTATTTATACATATATATATATATACACACACACGCACACACACACACTCACACACTCACTCACACACTCACTCACACACACATTTATACACACACAGATGCGCACACACACACACACACATATATATATATATATATATATATATATATATATATATATATAGATAGATATAGATATAGATATATAGGGCTTCCATATAAACATTCGCCATTGAATATGCATGAAGTTTCACATCACCAACTATATGTATAATATA
Organism: Zacco platypus; assembly: GCA_038088235.1. Classification (NCBI taxonomy): domain Eukaryota; kingdom Metazoa; phylum Chordata; class Actinopteri; order Cypriniformes; family Xenocyprididae; genus Zacco; species Zacco platypus. The sequence continues at coordinate 30,572,868 of CM076075.1, forward strand.
ACGCACTTCATCAAGAATATGAATGTTTAATGAGGCGCTGTTATCAGAAGTATCAGTTTAATCTCCATTAGAACTTTCAGTCGCTGCTCTGAAGTTTGTTACATTGTGTTCCGCGCGCTTGATTGATACATTGATTTGATACAATCAGTGTCTCTCTGAACCTCTGAGCGCTCAGAATTCTCTCCTTTATCAAAACTGATGAACATAAAAGTCGAGGCTTTCTTCATCCTACACATTTGAGTCATGAGACATCCTGATATTTTTGAAACGCACTTAAGTTCATACATCACTAATTCCTGTTTCAGTCATTACAAATATGAAGTAAACGCTGTTACCTGAGATGGGCAGAAACACTGCAAACAGCAGCAGACGCGGGTATAAATCCGTTTTGAAAGACGCCATTTACTCTGGCAGTTCGAGCATGCCTGAGCCCGTGGGTCGCGGACTCGAGCTCCACACACTATAATCTGACTGAACTGAGCGCGCGACGCTGCTGCTGCTGACCTCTGCGCGCGCACTACTTCCGCGGACGAGCACCTGCGTGACGCGGCTCATCAGCGCAACTGTGAGCGGAGATTCCTCCGCCTGCGGATCGCTACAGATTTTCACACTCCACGTGGAGCGTGACGTCACCGGGATCGCGCCTCTGAAAACAGATGTTCGGAGAGTTTATATTCATGAGCAGATAAAACATTATTTATAACACAGGTTAATAATGATTTATTATTTTAATGGTTGATTGCCATTCTTAAAATCATCAATCGTTTAGAATTTTAAACTCATTTAGAATTTTAAACTCATTTAGAATTTTGTTGTCATTTGAAATTTTAAACTCACTTAGAATTTTGTTTCGTCATTTGGAGTTTTAAACTCATTTAGAATTTTAAACTCACTTAGAATTTTGTGCATCATTTAGAATTTTAAACTCATTTAGAATTTTGTTTCGTCATTTGAAATTTTAAACTCATTTAGAATTTTGTTTCTTCATTTGGAGTTTTAAACTCATTTAGAATTTTAAACTCACTTAGAATTTTATTGTGTCATTTGAAATTTTAAACTCATTTAGAATTTTGTTTTGTCATTTGGAGATTTAAACTCATTTAGAATTTTAAACTCAGAATTTTGTGCATCATTTAGAATTTTAAACTCACTTAGAATTTTGTGCATCATTTAGAATTTTAAACTCATTTAGAATTTTGTTGTGTCATTTGAAATTTTAAACTCACTTAGAATTTTGTGCATCATTTAGAATTTTAAACTCATTTAGAATTTTATTGTGTCATTTGAAATTTTAAACTCATTTAGAATTTTGTTTTGTCATTTGGAGTTTTAAACTCATTTAGAATTTTGTTTCTTCATTTGGAGTTTTAAACTCATTTAGAATTTTGTTTCTTCATTTGGAATTTTAAACTCATTTAGAATTTTGTTTCGTCATTTGAAATTTTAAACTCACTTAGAATTTTGTGCATCATTTAGAATTTTAAACTCATTTAGAATTTTGTTTCTTCATTTGGAGTTTTAAACTCATTTAGAATTTTGTTGCGTCATTTTGCGTTTTAAAACATTTACGATTAAAATAATTTAGAATTTGGTCTTTTGTGTGCAATATTTACAGTATAAGCACATTAATTAATAAACATTAGTTCATGTTTTAAGATGATCTTTTATGAATGTATAGTGCATAAAAAGTTTTGAGATTTTAATGTATGAAATCCTTATAGTTTTATACAATAAATATAAATAAACCTAGCACTTTAATATTTTTACATTCATATACATTCATATTTCTTTCCATTAACAGGTAATCAAAACATTTTTCCATAAAAACTTGTATTTATAACTATTTATTTGTGTGTTTATTAATTAAAGTGACATCCAGTGCCAAATGATATTAACGTTATATTAAACCATTTTAGTTTTTATGTTTTTGAACACTTATATGACTTTATAAAGCGTCTGAATCGGTGCATCTCAAATGTTGGACAGAATCGTGTGACGCGTGTCCTCTCTCTGTCCCTCACAGCTGAGGAAACAGATCCAGATCGGCCCGGTATCGATAGGTTCTGAGCGACAGCTGCAGACTGAAGGGAAATATCGATCTGCTCGGTGACTCTGCCTGTTGGAGAGGAGCAGAAGTGTGACCTGCTCCCCTCCTTCTCTCCCTCCGGACCCGCAGGCCGGCCGGACAATAGTTCTGCTCGGACTAAAGGTCAGGAAGGACAATGAATCAGTTTAGTGAATATCAGGAGAAAAGAGCCGGAGTTCAGTTTCCCACAGTCAGCAAACACAGTGTTTTAGTTTAGTTGCGTTTCAGCGTGCATATTACTATTTTATAAAGTACTTATTAATGCCTCATTCTACATCCCTTAACCATTACCTAAACTAAACACCTACCTTACTAGCGATTAATGAGCAGGAGTTTATTGAGTCAATAAACTGTGACCATTTAAAATGACTGATTTCTAAAAGGATCATCTGTTTTTTAAGTTTTACTAGTTCATTTTAAATGGTTCTGGGTGGCAAATGTCTATGAGAAAAACAGGCCCGTTTCTTTTAGTCTTTCAGTAATTATGAGATCATAAAACAGCACACATGACCGGAAAAAATGAGCAAAACACTTGAGATCTAGTGGGTCATGTGACACTGAAGACTGGAGTAATGATGCTGAAAATTCAGCTTTGATCACTGGATATAAATTATATTTTACAGTATATTCACATAGAACACAGCTACTTTAAATTGTAATAATATTTCACAATTTTACTGTTTTTACTGTATTTTTGCTCAAATAAATGCAGCCTTGGTGAGCAGAAGAGACTTCTTTAAAAAAAAAATTAAAAACCTTAATGTTTCTAAACTTTTGCCCGCTTATATATATATATATATATACACACTCATATATAATATATAAATATATATATATATACTCATATTATTATATATTATATATGAGTGTATATATATATATATATATATATATATATATAAAATAAATAGTGTGACAGTGAATAAATTGCACTAACAGTTGTTGTCCATCTCTTGTTTGCTGTGTTATATCAGGAAATAAAAAGCATGCATCTCATTTATTCCTTTCATTTTGGAAACAGCAACTGCTAATATGCTAATGCACGAGATCTGATCAATAAGGGATAAAATCAATATGAGCTTCCCACCGCAGAGCGAAAGAAGATCCGGCACGTATTCTAAGACCTCTCTCATTGGACAGGGGCCGCTGCCACTTTCCCACATCATCACCCCCTCTGACCCAAGCAGTGTCCGGGAGGTGGAATGAAATGGTGTGTGACCTGTCAGCTGACCTCTGAGGGGCAGCAGGAGGTGGGTGGGCACGCAGGGGGATGGGAGAGAGAAGAGAAAGCATTGTCACACTCACTACTGTTGTGACAAACACCCACTACATCACTCAGCACTCTCTCACACTGCTCAGCTTTTTTAAACTTTGACTTTATATTTTAATACAGGCTATTTAACTCTATTATTTCATGCAGACTGAGTATAGTTATCAAAAAAGTAGGCTAAATCTAATTAGTAGATCAGTAAAGTATTATAACACGTTCTAAAAAAAGTTCACTACGATATTGCGCCCCCTTTTGGTAGAGATCAGCAGTGACGCGCCGTTTTCAGCGGCGATGTTACTGCCGCCTAGTGGACGTTTAGAAAACTATAACTGCATCACTGGGCATTTTAGTACAATTATTATCTTAATAATTAAGAAAACACTCCAAATTGTTTTTAGTTTTGTTTTTTAATAGGTGTTTTATCTGTATTTTGAACTTCATTGTGTTTTAGGGTTAATGGAAATGTTCATAAAATTACTGGAGAACGTCCTGGTAATTTTCTGCCAGTACATAATCTGGATTTTTTTTACAATACATTTTTAAGTGGTATCATTTGTAAATAATGTTTTTAAAGCTTGCTGCCCGTAACTGTTTTGTGTTCAAAATTTACAAAAAAAAATATATATAATGAGCATGTACAACATGAATCCATTTCTCAAACCGTGTTTTTCTCTCATCCTGAATTACTACAGCAAACTATTATAATTGTTTATATTCGGACTATTTTAGATAGACTTCAGAACACAAATCAAGTTATTTTTGATGAAATCCAAGAGGTATATAACTCGTGCAAAGCAATATAATCCAGAAAGTTAACTAAAGACATCGCTACAAACATTGACGTTTGTAAGTGGTTCAACCTTAATGTTATGAAGCTACGTGAATACTTTTTGTGCGGAAAAACAAAACAAAAACGACTTTCTTCTCTTCCCTGTCATCTTTACGCAGTAAACACTGTGAAGGATTCCGTGTTTACGTCTGAATGCCGGTTCAGTATTGGGCAAAGCTGATCACATGACCAGCCCGACTCAAGCGTGCGATGCTGCGAGACGTGTTCTGACGTAAAAAACCTGGAAACGCTGGACGTAAACAACATATAAGAATGACACAGAAGAGAAGAGATTGTTGAATAAAGTTATTTTTGTGCACAAAAAGTATTCCAGTCTGTTCCTCACATTTAGCTTGAACCACCGCATCACGTCGACTGTTTTAACCGCGCTTTTAGTTCCTTTTTGGACCTTGAAAGTTAAATTGCTGTCATAAACCTCTCGGATTTCATCAAAAATATCTTAATTGTGTTCTGATGAGGAACGAAAGTCTTATGGGTTTGGAAAAACATCAGGGTGACAAACTAATGACAGAAATTTCATTTTTGGGTGAACTAACCCTTTAAATACTTACAAAATAAATAAACTATAAAAATGTTATTTAATATCATTATCATTTAAATATGAACGCTTAAATACTTGCAAAATAAATAAACTATAAAATGTTATTTAATATCATTATCATTTAAATATGAACGCTTAAATACTTACAAAATAAATAAATTATAAAATGTTATTTAATATCATTATCATTTAAATATGAACGCTTAAATACTTACAAAATAAATAAACTATAAAAATGTTATTTAATATCATTATCATTTGAATATGAACTTTTTAAAAGAAGATGGGCTTCTCCAGCTTTAACATTTCCTTCAGCATTTCCAGAAAAAGTTCCTTTGAATCAATATGTATTCTGAACAAATACTAGTATGTACTGTAAATAAAGACATGACAAACCTCACTGAGGACATATGGAAAGAGTCGTTTTCATTTTATTAATCGTCCAAAAATACGCAGCCATAAAGATCGGCGTGACAATTAGAACGAGCACAATTTACATTAAAATCAAAGACACTTTTGCTCATAAAGCTTGGATAGAAAACCCTCTGAAAGTCGCTCTCTCAGCGCTGTAGAAATGCAGTGGACGTTCATATAGTGCGTCTAACTATACAACAGTACAGACGATAAAAGTGTTTCTCCATTTAAAGCTGCTCTTCAGCACACCGAATCAAACCGTTTATATCACAAACGAAGGCAAAGTTCATTTAACAGTCCGATGCGATTCTCGTGAGACAAAACGTGCTTACTTTAAGCAATATTTATGCTGTAAACATTTAGTAAATGATATAAAGCGACGAGTCGTCACAAAGTCACATGACCGAGGTGATCTATGTACAGTAAGACTGGAAACGTTCGTTTTTAGAAAAGTGCTTCAACCTTCAAAAGCGGTACAAAAAGCCATTTTAATAATCGTATGGTTTTCAAAAGTTGGGTATATGTAAACAAAAAACCATGTAAACAAAGTCGAAGTGAGAAAAGATAACGATTAAGAGCAAATATTGAGAAAAGTCATGATGATGATGATGATGAAATTTTTTGTTTTTAAAACATTCAAAATCAAAAAAATGACATTAGTTGTACAGATACCAGAAAACATAACGGCATCATGGGAAATATTCACTTGGCCGACACTGAATGCGTGACTTGAAAGCTCATATAAGAAATATACATGTCCTTAATTATGCTCAAATCTATAGATATTGTAGGTAGAAACATACAGCTGTATGCAGAGGTACATTACAAAACGTTATGTTGTAAACATCATGAACATACAGATTTGTCCTCGAGAGTCTGAATCAGATCAGCTTTCATAACGCCAGTGTTCACCAGATCGTCTCGCCGGTCGTCCTTCTTTCCCGTAGAGCCGCCCGCACGCGCGCGCCGCCCGCTTTAAACCCGACAGCCGTGACGCTGTCGCCATGGTTGCGGTGTTGCCGTGGCAGTCGGGGTCTAATCCACTCCATCGAAGCCCTGAGCGTTCTCTATCGCCATGTGCAGCTTCTCACGGAGCTCCTCGAACGACTCGTACGGAGGGAGATCTAACCGGTTGAAGCTGATGGAGAGACACAGAATGACAGGAACGGTTTGAAAGTGACAGACAGTATGATGTGCGACACTGACAAATATATTTTGCTGAGTGTGTTTATTGTGTTGTATCTCGGCAGGTTGAGGACTAAATCCTAAACGTATTTTTCATATACGGTGATCTTTTCTTTTCTTTTTTACCGTTTATGGGCATTTTTACCTTTATAAAGACATTTTTTTGACCTAATTAAATGTATGCACCATATTCTGTGTCAAATTCTTATCAATGCATTCAATTAGAATAATGAGACACAATAGAGCTGTTACCAATCTAATAAAATCAACAAAAACTGCATCTGAAGGGGCTTTTAGATTCATTAAATGTTTGATGCATGAATGCATTTAACCTGCAGTTACAAATGCATGAATAAAGTTATGTTTTAAACATCATGGCCTGGTTTCACAGACAGGGCTTAGCCTAAACTAGGATTAGGTATTAGTTCAATTAGGATATTTAAGTATATTTTATAAACGTACACTAGAATAAAACATTACTGATGTGCATCTTGAGACAAAACAATGGCAGTGACTTATTTTAAGATACGTCAGTACAAGTTGCTTTCAGTTAAGACAGCTGAAACATGCGTCTTAGTCTGAGACTATCTTAAGCCTTGTCTGTGAAACCGGGGGAAAATGTTGAATATTGCTATTTTCAAATGATTTAAAAAAAAAAAGATTTAAATGTGAAATTTAAACCGCCAGTAGGTGGCAGCAAGTCACTATTAATGAGTGAGTCTTTGAATTTCATTCAGGAACCAAGCATTTGAGTTGTCTTAATGAGTGAATCATTGAATCATTCATTCAAATGATTCGTTTATTCGTGTGTGGCTCAGAGACGCAAAACAGTCCTGTGGCTTTGATTGGGACTGTTTTCATTGGCGAAATACAGCAAAAACAAGCAATATTGTGTCTAAAATTTAAGTCACTTAATATTAATGGGGACCTATTATGCCCTGTTCACAAGATGTAATATCAGTCTCTGGTGTCCCACAATTTATCTGTGAAGTTTTAACTCATCAGATAATTTATTAAAGGTTGTCAAATTTGCCCGTATTTGGGTGTGAGCAAAAACACGCCGTTTTTGTGTGTGTCGCTTTAAATGCAAATGAGCTGCTGCTCCAGAAGAGGGCGGAGCTTTAACAGCTCAACAACAACAAAGCTGGAGAATCTCACGCAGACAAAATGAGGAAAGTGTTCATCCTTACATTGTTCAAACCGGAGTCGACACTGATGGAGAGACTCAGGAAGAAGTTCCAACTTTTAGACGTTTCTGAACGGTTAGTGGATAAATTGATGTAGTTGCTGTGGAGTTACCACATTTGTCGTCATACTGATTTTTGGGAGAAGAAAATGGCACTAATCGAGCGATATTGATTAACAAGAGGTGGATTTGCCCCATTATCTTGAATATTGGATGCATTCAAAACGCACTTTTATAAAGTGTAACCTACCTGAATACATCACGAAATATATACGTTCACTCGCTATGTGTGTTTTTGTAAAGTGAGGGACATACTCAATAATGTCAGATCGCACATAGTTATTGTAGACGATATATATCGCACACCACTAACAGACAGACAGATCTCTCACCACGTGTGAGCTCGGGGTAGTTTGTCCCGCGTGCCCCACTGTTCAATGGTGAACAACTGCGGCCCGTTGGATCCTGGTAAAGCAGCAGAAACACAATATTTCATTTTATTAACCAAACTGAATGCAATGAAGAATTAACATGTGAAGAGTGAGCATCAATATTAATGAGCATCGTGAGATGGGGGCGGGGCTTACCGTAGAGCTCAGCAAAGCCGTTCATTGGTACGCGGGACGTGCCCGTCACAAACTGCAGCAAACGGATCCGCTTTTCTGCATCCATCAGCAGCACCGTCTGAAATCCCATAAACACTATGTTAAATCTGACCATTCTGAATATTAGTAATAATAAATGTAAAAGTTGTGCTATTATTTTTTTTTTACTAAAGCAATAAAGCACACAAAGCTGTGCATTACAGTGATTTTACCACGGTCAACGGGGTTTTAGGTACTTGCTATACTATTACTTTACATGTAGGGCTGCTTGATTATGGTGAAAGTCAGAATTATGATTATTCATTATTCATGATTACTGAGACTTTAGAAACATCGTGCATTTATTGAACTTTTTTTATAGTATCTTTTTGAAAGTAATTTATGTTCAAATATAATTAAACTGAAAAATAAACAAATAATATAATAATAAGTATATAAATAATTGTTAAAAATAAAACAATTTAAATGAAACAAATAAAACGAAAGTACATATAATTTATATACACATTTAAATAAATATACAGATAGTAAAAATAAATGAGATCCAAATAAATAAAACCAACTATGAATATCTCGATCAACTTGATTTTATAAAATCGTTCAAAGTCAGAATCATAATTGAAATTAAAACTTGATTAATTGCCCAGCTATTTATGCACCTTATTTTAAAATGCAGAAGATATTTTTTGTGAATATGTGAGACTCGATTCATTAACCGCTATAGGGAAATAACTAGAAGAACAACAAGTGCAGTAAACAGTAAGACTATTTGCCCTACAAACCAATTTATTCATGATTTTGACAATTATTTAAAATAGTGTGCAAGCAAATACCAGCTTGAAACAGACTGTTTTTGTACAGCTCAAACAACTGGAAGTGAATTACACCGGAAGTTAGAAACATTTAAGTTATAAAAGTTACCTTAAAAATACAGTTGAACAGATTTAAAGATACACTGTAACTTTTTTTTGTTCAAAATTAACATCAATCCTTCCAAAATGTGTTTTTGTCCTGATTCACTACGGTAATCCAGAGCACAACCAAAACAATGTTCTTCCTCAAAATGCGTGTAGTTTTATTTTTTAACCACTAGAAGTCACCTAGTGCACCTTTACGATCAACATTAAAAGATGAAAACAACAGGGATAAAATCTGACCTTCCAGAACCAGATGATGGCGGGGTGATTTGGGTTGTAGCCATTTTTATATTTCGTGTTTTCTCTCCAGTCGTTGACGTCCACGTCTCCTAAGCCACACATCAACAGCTGAGGAACACAGACGGGTGAGTCAGGGTGTTGAGAGCTCAGATGAATAAAGTTACTAAAGCAGAAAGTCTCACCTCCAGCTCGTTTTCATCGAAGATCTTGATCAGGTCCTGAGGGATCAGCTCATAGAAACCCTGCAGATAAAACATCAAGCCATAAGTCAGAGAAACTCTCGGTGGGCGGCAGTGACCTGAACTCACTGAACGAGTGTCTGTACCTCCTTGAAGGCCGTCATCTGTCTCTGGATCCGATCTACAAATCTCCACTGCATCACCAGACTGCAAATAAAGGAGATTATAGTATTATATAAATATATAGTATTATATCCCAAAACCTGTCGTTTGTCTAGCAAACACCACTAACTCAAAATGATCCCATCACATTGACGACACAGATGACTTTGAGCAGGAGATAAAGACTTCTAGTATGTGAACTTTCAAAAGTGTGTTTGTGTGAGCCACTAGAGGGCGGTAAAACATACTGAATATACTCCTTTTTGTTGGTGTCGCTGACGACAATATCAGCACCTCCTGGCTTCAGCTCGTGCTGGTGCGTCTGTGGAAGAGATCGGATCACACATTTAAAATCATTTACTCACTTATATTTACATTTGTATGGTTTCAGAAGCTCTTGGTGTTCAAGGCGCTTGTACAGTGTAAAGCAGTATAGAGTGGATTACTTGTCCAAAAAGCTCCTCATCAATGGCGAACCGGAGGTCCAGGTCTGTGGGGTCGTTTTCCAAAATCCATCGGAGGGAATTGAAGTACTCGCTGTCCTGAAAGGATACGACCAAAAACTACAGGTTGACAAGTGTTTGATTACTGAGCGTGAATGACTAAACCAAAGCTTTATGGGACATTAACTACATTATTAGCGGTAACAGCACTCTCATGTGTTAAAATATAACTTTTATGACTTACTAATAACCCTGACGGTTTTTTGAAATTAAGTACTACTGCACTGTACACATTGAAAAAATGCATTTATTGTGTGGAATTTCCTATATAAAAGTCATAAAGATATATATATAAAAAGTTCTAAGATATAAATATAATTAAATACAATTCAAATAAACATAATTTAACTGATAAACAAATATAAATAAAATATAATAAAAAAATAAATACATAAATAAAAATAATTTATATACATTTAAATTAATAAAATAAAAATAAATTAGATCAAAATAAATAACTATGTTGTGGTGCACTTCTACAACCTTCTGAAAACTACTAAATATTTAGGGAGGGGTGAAAGCAAACTGCTGAAAAGCTAAAGAAAAGGAAAACTACTGCACTGTACGCATTGCATAGTCAGCTATTTAGTAAAAAAAAAAAAAGATAAATTTTGAAAGTGCTATTTTGTAGGTAGTATGCTAAAGTGGAATGATTGCCATTTTTCTCTCTGAAAAAGGACAAAAGTGACGTTTAGAACTGATGCTGATTGGTTCAGGTGTGGCTGTCACTCACCACTGACTCCATATCCTGTAACGTGATTGGCTTCTGCAGCATCATCTTGTAGAAGGGCCGGATGAAGAATGCTGTGCAACATGAGGTAAATGATGAATGACAGAATTATCTTTGCTACATTTCTCTGTCTTTAGTGAATCAGTCTGCATGCACACAGTGTGTTGAGAGCCACAGTAAGGGACTGTGAATATGAGTTGTGGGTATTTATATTAGTCTTGACAGGTTACTCACCATCCAAAAGCTTCCCGTGATAAACGGCCATTCCGGCCACTCGGCCGATGAACTTAAAATACGACAGGTGGTCCTCATTACACAGACCTGAGTTGGGGTTGATCTGCAGGGTGTAGTTGTCCCTGGAACATTCACATGACACATCTTTAAAGTTCATCTTTGAAAAGGTCTTTTACATGGAAAAACTTTCTTAGCAAGCTCAACACACAAGAACCTATGGACCCTTTTCACAGACTTTTCTTTCCTAATGCATGGTTTTTGTGTAAAATAAATAAATAATAAAATTAACAAAAAATAAAATAAAAATATAAATTATAAATAAAACAAAAATGGTTATATTATATAAAATTATTAATATATTATAATAAATATAATTTGAAATATTGTTAAAAATATTAAATAAAATGTACATAAATTAACAAAAAAATAAAATAAAAATTGATAAATAAAAGATTTTACATAACATTAAAACACAATAAATAAAGTGTATATAAATTATAAATTAAAAACAAAAATGGTTATATAAAATATACTATAAATAATAATATAATTATATTAATATATTAATTATATATTACTATATTATAATAAATATATAAACAACTCTTAAAAATATTAAATTATATTTAAATAACTAACTTAATATATGTAAGTTTATGTATGTGTATACTAAAGTATAGAGAACGTCGGCAAATTTGACATCTTTCTTTCTTCTGACCACCGTGATCAATCTCTTGATATTTTTTCCTCCTTTGCAAAGTCATAAAAACTTAATTTTCTTTTGCCTCTGCTTCTGAGAGCCCTGGATTTGTGAAAAGGGTCCATTTAAAGGGCCAGTTTTACTGAAGAGAATATAAAAATTCCATCACTCACGTGGCAGAGTACTCAAACAGCCCATAATATGGGTTGAACATCTCCTTGGAGATCAGGAAGAACCATTCCCGGGCCACACCCCCATAGTCCAGCCCCTTCTCCCCCTCAAACTCCACCCAGAGGCGGGCCTTCAGCAGGTCCGAGCGTTTGACGGCCAGGATGCGTCGGTACGAGTCCTCCAGAAGAGCGTTACGTCTCACATTCAGCTCGAAGCGGTTCGGGATGTCTGCCTGGAGAACAGATTGATTTTGATTATATTACATTTTTATATTTATATTTATTTATCCATCAGGTTTTGACTGGAGCAAACATGTTAGGTGATGACACTATTGGTTAAAATGATTTTCCAGCCCACACAGTATTGGATGCATTAGCACAAAATAATCATTCTGATGAAAGATTATGAAAATAAACAATTAATGCCTTTAAAATAATGTGGACTTATGAATTGTATAAAATAAGATTGGTTAAATATTAGTTGCTCCTCTTCCATAAACTCCAAATTAGTTAGTTTAGATGTTGAGATCTGACAGGAAAAACCCAAAAGCCTGAAATGGACTGAACATGAAGGACGGTCACGTACTGGTTTCTTCAGTTTCTTGCGGAAGTACTCATACTTCTGTTTATAGTCTCTGGAGTAAGGCACGGCCTGAAATAAAGCAGAACACAATCATTTCGCCAATAATGCATGAACTTTTAGACGTTGAGTGTTCCTGACCCGACAGAGATCATTCAACTCGTCCAGGACAAATATAACATCCCCTCCCCTCATGACGACAAGCACAAGCCCCTTACAGGAAATGAATGGGAAGAAATGTACAGGGTTTCAGGCTCAGAATACTTTTAGAAACAAGATATGGCAAAGATTGCTGTTTATTACAGCAGTCCGTGTCAATGCGATCCATTAACGGATTAAAGATCCGTTTCTATTGGCTCGGTCTTCAATGCCTGACTGTACACGACCATTAACAGAAACTGAAAACCACTTACTGGACCAGTGATGGCTGAATTCTGTAGTCTTGGATCTTCCCACTGCGTGACTTTTGTGTCTAAAATAAACAACAATAATAATTGGTATAAATAAAATAAAACAAACAAACAAACAAACAAACAAAACAACAACAACAAAAAAATAATAAAAAAAAATATATATATATATATATATATTATAAATATATAAAATAAAAAATAAAAAATAAATAAAACTTTATTTTTTATATATATATATAATTTATATATATATATATATATATATATATATATATATATACATTATATATATTATGAATGAAATAAAAAATAAATAAGTTTATAAACATGATATAAAAGGATTTTTAAAAAATATTATATAAAATTAAAACAAAATTGCACATATCAGTTCCAGATTCCTAAAAAACTTTCAAATTGTGGGTTTTTTGGGTTTTCATGTAAATCTTCTGAACTTTGAATTTTTTTGTTTGGTGTGTTTTGGATTTCCTTTTTCAGTGGTTCTGAATGTGCCACTCACTGTGATCGATGTAGAAGATTCTGCCGTCACTATGTATTCGCTCCTCCCAACCAGGCTGTAAGAGACACACGCACACCTTTTCAACATCTGTCCTGAACACCATGTCACTAAAATCATATTATGACATCAGTGATGACATCATCTGTCTTACCGGCAGCGGGCCGAGGTCAGTGGGATCAAGGGAGACTCTCCTCCTCATTTGCACGGGAACCTTCAGCCGTGGGTCGTCCTGTGATGGAACACGGAACAGGATGGCAAACACAGGAAGTACATGTCAGCATGAACAATAGGGCAATCAAACAATACACAGGAAAACATATGCCATGGAATATCATGTCAAAAAAAGAAAAAGTATTTATGTTTGAGTTTGTCTTACCCATGTGGTGGTCTTAGTGTTGTGGTCTATGAAAAACGGCCGTCCGTTCGGAGCACTGCGCACCTCCCAGCCGGTCGGCATCAGTCCCACGTGCTCCGGCGTGAGAGCGTGTGCGTGTTGCGGGGACACGTCTGGGGACAGCAGGGGCGGAGCGTAGCCTGTGGTATTCTGGGAAAGAGACATGGCACCGCCCGCCACCGCTGCTGCCGCCGCCTCAGAGGGTGGCTGTATGAGCTGAAATACAGAGGTCAAAGTTCAGGAAGACTGATGTGTCTGAGAATATTCTGCATTAACACGCCACAAATGACCACATTGTAATTATACCAAAAATCACAAAGCGAATTGATCTTCAACGTCTCAGAACGCAACACGAGTCAACCATCTTCCCAAACTTGCAATGAGACGCACTTATAAAGTGGCTGTTGTGCAAAAGAGAAGCTTTAAAGTCCCTATTCATCAGTCAACACCATTGCTGAGTGTTTTCTCTGTAAAACTGCAGTGAACCAAGACTGACAGTTTCTGATGTCACAAACGAACCAATCACATCAACGTGTGATCGTCCATGAGTGGATCTCTGAGCTGGTGTGAGTGAGTGGAGGCGGGGCTCATTAAAATATTCATAGAACCACGTATACTAAATGAAGCAAGGGTGTAGAGTTACACTCAAGCTATTTTAACGCATGAAAAAATGTTTTTTCAAGGAAAAAAATGTTTAAATATGTCATTTTGGTGATCAAAGATGAGTTTTAAGGGATAAAATGATTGACTACAGGGGGACTTTAAGGCGTCTCTGTGGATTTGTGGAAAAATATAAAGATTGGTTTAAAATTGACAAATGAATAAATTAAGATAATTATATAATTAGTTATGTAAAATATAATTATTTTTCTACTTATAATTATTATAATATTAATTTCTTAAATACTTCAAATATTTTATAGTGAAATATTACAATAGTAGTTTCTTATTTTGTTTAAAAATTTTTATTTAGTAGTAATAATAATAATATTAATTATAACTATTGTCTCTTATTATTGATTTAATTATTATGACTATTTTTTTTAGTTTCAATAGTATTAATATTTATAATAATAATAATAATAACAATAATAAACAAACAAATAAATAATAACAACAACAATAATAATGAACAAATAAATAATAATAACAATAATAATTATTATTTTATAGTCGTATATAAATAAAAAAAATTGGGGCCTCAAACAAGCAAACCTGTAACTTAAACCAAACAAACAAACAATAACATTTTAAAGTTGCAATTATTATCAGAAAAAAAACAAACAAACAATTATTTATCCCCCAAATTGTGCAGTCCAACCACAAATGCAGCTGACAGAGAGAACGTTCAACCTGGAACGACTCGTACCTGAATGAGCGGCCGTGTCCAGGTTGTCATTCTGCTGTTGTGATTGACGTAATAAAGTCTCCCTTTACTGTCCTGCTTTTCCTCCCATCCCGGAGGCAGCCCGGCAGAGGTGGGTAATAACTAAAGGGAAGAACGGAAAAGGATAAAGTGAGTAACAAAATTAAAAATGTAGCGAGGGGTGAAATGAGGAGAGCAAAAAACGGAAACAATCCATTACGGATTGTCCGTTTGGTTCATAAATAGCCATCAGATAGCAGTTTGCCTCTCAAACACACTGTCCTCTGGGAGCAGATGTGAGCGGAGCTGCAGCTGAGGTGATGTATTGCGAGGTTCAGGGCATGCTGGGAAATCTGGGGCAGCTAAGATTACACATGTGCTGAGAGACTGAGCAAAACACTCTGCTGAAACTAGAGCACACGGCGAGAGTTCGGTCTGGGCTCGGACGAATGTGTATATATATATATATATATATATGAATGATGTTTCACTTACCACGGGGTGAACAGGATGCTCTTCCACCGTGAGGGTCTGTCCACTTCCTCTGCGGCTGCCGTGACCCTGCGGCTGAGAAAAACACAACAGTTTTGTTAAATATTGTTTATATAAATGTTGCTTATACTGTAACAATGGCTTTAAATGTAACAATGCACTCTCATAATGCGATTATATTGGGATTTTAAACTTTATCTGATGTAAACACAATACTTCGATCAAATTAATGCGGTTAAGCTCATAATCACAGTAAACATATTTGCTTTAAACTTTCACTGCACACACAACTAATCTTAGTTTACACATCAGAGGTCATGCTGAATTATCAATATAGTCAAAGTGCCGTTACTGAGTCAGTCGGAGCATCATGACTCATATGAATCAATCATTTATGAATCTCTTGCGCCGGACACAAACACGTCAAGACCCGTTTTGATATTTGTGTCATGTGAGGAATATTTCTTAAATGACAGCACATGTACATTCGGCATCTTACATAAACATCTGTAAGACGTTAGAAAATGTGTGAGCTGCTTTAAGTAGATAGTTAAAATGAGTTTGATTTGAATTGCTTGTGTCACACTACCATTCAAAAGTCAGTAAGATTTAAGGTTTTGAAAGAAGTCTCTTCTGTTCACCAAGGCTGCATTTATTTGATTAAAAAATACAATAAAAATAGTGAAATATTATTACAATGTAAAATAACTGTTTTCTATGTGAATATGTAGTAAAATATAATTTATTCCTGTGATCAAAGCTGAATTTTCAGCATCACATGATCCTTCAGAAATGATTCTAAAATGATTATTATCAGTGTTGAAAACAGTTGTGCTGCGTCATTTTTTTGTTTCTGGGATTCTTTGATAAACAAAAAAAAATTAAATAGAACAGCATTTACTTAAAATAACAATATTTAGTAATATAATAAATGTCTTTATGGTCACTTTTAATCAGTAAAATTTCCAAAAATAAATAAATAAATAAATAAAATATATAAATAAATGCTGGCCAAAGACTTTATTACTCTAATTTGTGACGCGTGTGCGAGTGTGTGTGCGTGTCTGGACTGACCGTGAGGGACGTGCGTCTGTCGTTTCCTGGCTGCAGTCTGCTGAACTCCTCACAGAATCCCGTGAACTCCATCGGGGAGTGAGGGGGCGGCGGCGAGCGCTCGCTGAGGCTGTACAGCGTGGACTCATCTGCCGTTATGATCTCCCAGCTCTACAAAACACACACACACTGATTTTAACGTGTGCCGTTCGTCCATGTGTTCGGAAGAAGTCACAGAAGCGTGTGAGTACCTCAGGTGACTCTCTGCGCTCGTGGTTCTCGTCATGTTCAGATATTTGTCTGCGTGTGAGGAACGCCCGCTGGGACTCGTTGTGTGTATCCTGTCTCTGTTCATTGTCTCTTTGAGTGTCCCTGTAAATCAGGACAAAACACATACTTCAGTGCTCAAAATGACCCAGAAAGACTCAAATAAAGCAGGTGAGGGCACCGCTGAACAGCGGAGAGCAGAGGAAGGAAATAAGAGGCCTGTATAACAGGATGATTGACTTCTAAAGTTTATGTAAGGAGTATTGACCTGATTGTCTACAGAAAATCTACAGAAAATAAATACATGTCACAAAAAAAAAAAAACATATTTAGAGGGTCAAAATGATTTGTTTAAATACCGATTATGAAAGCTCCTGACCTTCTTTTATGATTTTCTTTATGATATCTATTTTTTTTATGGAGAGCGAAAGAAAAATAAAACAAAAAAGAGAATAAAATAACTAAAAAAAAAAACTAAGACTAAAATAAACAAATGCAAATAAAAAAACAAAACAAAAAAAGGCTGACCTTTCAAATGTAAAATTGTAATGTGGCCTTTTGTTTATCAGTCAAAGTGCAGAATGTATATTTGATGTACTAATAAAATAAAACTAAATAATATGAAAAATATAAAATAAAACAAACAATATATATAAAAGAGTCAAAGTACAAAATGCATATTTGGTGCACTAATAATAAATAAAACAACAAAACTAAATAAAAAAATTTAAATAAACAAAATATAAAACAAAACAAATACTGACCTTTTTAAATTTACAATCTAAACATGGCCGTTTGTCTCTCAGTCAAAGTGCAAAATGTATATTTGATGTACTAATAAAATAAAATAAAAAACTAAACCAAATAAATAACTAAACTAACTATAAATAACTAAATAAAATAAAACTTAATAATATATAAAAAATAAAAACATGTGCAAAATGCATATTTTTGATATACTTAAATAAAAAAAATAAAAATAAAACAAACAAAAAATAATATAAAGTAAAAGTGCAAAATGGAAATTTGATGTAATAATAAAATAATAATAATAAAAAAAACTTTTTAAATGCACAATCTTAACATGGCCTTTCCAGTAATTAAAGTAAATTGTAATTCAGATGGTCAAACATCACTCTAGCGACAGGTCATGGGTCAGGTCATACTGATTAAACAAAGTGCCAAATGAATGAACATAAAAGATAAATGCAAATATTTACATTGCGCACTGGGCTTGTGTATGCATGTTTCTAACGTGTGTGTGTGTTTAAGTAGGTGATAATTACTGGATGGTGGGTCTGTGCCACTGTGTGGTCCTGCTCTCATGGTTGACGTAGTAGGTTCGGCCCAGGTTGTCCTGCCTCTCCTCCCAGCCAGGGGGCAGCGCAGGCAGCTGATGGGGATGATGAGGACTGCATAATTCATGAGGCTCCAAAAACTCCCAACCAGGCTACAAGACAGAAATGACTAGAGAATTAAAACACTGTTTGTGTGATAACTGTGTTACCAGCCATTTAACTGCTATTCATGCAAAGCAGCTTTACGGCACACAAATTTCACATAACAAGCACCCCGGACCGAACCTCTAACGAAGGCACAACAGGACTGTGAATTAAGGAACGATTGTGCTCCATTTAATCTACTGTTTACTTCTGAATGAGTTTCGGAGGTCTGGAATCACGCCTGTATTTCTCGTACGATGCGAACACACCCGACACCAGCGTCAACACAGCTCTCGTACAATGACAGCGGGCTGGAAAAGTACACAGTGACTCTGCTGGTTCTACATTAAAGTTATTGTGCATAAAAATAACTCATTTGTTTGTGCACAAACAACTGCCATTAATTTGCTGAGGGCTTTGTTTCTTTTGTTTGGAAACTTGATGACATTCAACGCTAGTTCAAAGAAAGCACACGCATGATCTGTGACTGAACGCATGCTGCACTTTTAAAACAACAAGGACTTAAACTCATGATTAGCGGTGTTTACCAGTGTAAAAATCACCGCCATTATGCTTTAATGTGTTCACAGTGACCTAATTTAAAATATATTATTTATTTATATAATATAAAAAAAAATAATAAATAAAATATTAATGCAATAATAAATACTTTATAAAATTCCTGACTTTAAAGATAATATCTTCACATGATCTCATGTTTTTCAGTAAAAGTGCAAAAATAAAATAAAGCAAAAAATTATATAAAATAAAAGCCCTGGCCTTAAAGGTAACATCTTTACATGATCTCATGCTTCTCAGTGAAAGTTATAAAATAAAAATAAAATAATAAAATAAAATAAAATAAAATAAATAAAATAAAATAAAATAAAATAAAATAAAATAAAATAGGCCCATTTCATGTTTCTCAGTAAAGGTGCAAAATATATATTTCATGTACAAAAAACAAATTAAACAATAGTAGCAGTGATGTTTGAGTAAATAACACACTAAATTGTCTAAAATTAAATGCATTAAATACAACTTCCACAAATATTAAATGCACAACACTTTCCGACAACCATAATTCCTGATTTTCCATTCAAGGACATTTAAAGTCTGTCTATCTGTCTTTCTGATAAAAAATAACCCACAGCTCAAGGTCAAAAAACATGTCTGAAATGTTCTGCTTTGTGAATAAGGCAGAATTGTGCTTGAGGAAACAAAGCACTTTAGAGCAGATAGAGGAATATAAGATGTTTTCATGGCTCTCCATCCAACACAAATACTTGAAGGTGCTGCTGCAGTGAACCACATCAGTAATGACATTTCTTTTAAACCAATCAGACCAGATGAGCCACGTTTAAAGATGTAGGAAATAATAAATGTACTGTATAAACATACTGTGAATCATTCTAGAGCTCTAAAATTACAATGTGTTTGTTTCCAAAGCTCGTGTTTGTGTGCATTATTCTTACATCCAGATTCTCGTTCTGTTCAGCGGGGTCGTCCTCTGTATCGCTGTTTTTGGGCAGGTACGTCATCTTCAGTCGCAGATGTCCTTTCACCCTCGACTTGTGACTGTATCGAAACAGATAGATATCAACAAAAGACTTGTTAAAGTACCAGAAAAAGATCGTTTTCCATTGAAGTGTATCAACGGTGTTGATGTGTACATGTTTCAAACGAAAACAGTACAGATACATGATGTCATAGCAGGTCAAAGGGCTTACAACAACAACAACGTGCAGAATGAAGTCAGTGAACGCTAAGTTAGAAACCATCATGTTTGGGGAATAAAGCATGCGGGTGGAGAAAACTGCAGTAAAATCTCCTGCTAACCTTCTCGGGTGCAACAGGAAGTCCTTGAACGTGTACGGCCTTTCATTGTTTGGATTTTCTGTCTGTAGATATACAAAAAGATCAAATTATTGAAATATATATACATACACACACACAGAAACAGTTCTTTCTGGCTCTCGAATCTGATTGGCTGAGAGCCGAGCGATATTCTCCCAGTATCAGCACTGGAACCGTTTCACTGTTTGTATTCGACTGTCATGGCGGTTGACCAAATCCATCATATTTTTTTTATAAATACTACTGTTGTTATGCCATGAAATATAGTTTAAAGACTTCTTTAGGTGGGAATATAGTTATTTAGGCTTTTGGTTTTATTAATCTATGACCTGTTCCAAAAAATTAAATTTCATAACTTCATATTCAGGCTATATTTAACTTAAATCCTGTACTAGAGCGCCGATTTTGTACATTTAACTGAATTGTTTGCTTGTATTTTTTAATTTATTTGATTATGTGCTTGTGTTTGTCTTTTATAATGGCTATTGTTGTTAATTTAAATATTGTTGTTCAATAAATATTATTTTATATAAATAATATGCCGTACAAACGGGTCCATCAATAGAATCAGTGAAAGTTATGTTATTACCCCATTAGATGGCGGCAAAGACTATGAGTGAGTCAAAACAAGGAAGTTGTTTTAGCGCTGTGGGAACTTTTAAAAGAACAAAGACGGTTATTTTTAATTGTAATAATATTTCACAATATTATAGTTTTTAACTGTATTTCAAATTAAATAAATACAGCCTTGGCGAGCAGACGAAACCTCTTTTAAAAACATTAAAATCTCACCGATCCAAACTTTTGATATATATGTGTGTGTGTGTATGTGTGTGTGTGTGTGTTTTTGTGAATTACGAGGACACAAATGTGTATAATAACATGGGTATGACACTGGTATTACAATATATAACATGATATTTGAGGGCATTTCATGAGTCCTCATATTTCAAATAGCTTTTCAAACATACTAAATGTTTTATTAAAAATGTAAAAATGCAGAACATTTTCTGTGATGGGTAGGGGTAGTGTAGGGGGACAGAATGTACAGTTTGTACAGTATAAAAACCATTACGCCTATGGAATGTCCTCACTAAGATAGCAAAACAAACCTGTGTGTGTGTGTGTGTGTGTGTATGAGAAATTATTTGCAATTATTTGTGTAATTCAATTTTCACATTTAACATTATTAATTTTATTCACAAATAGCCAGTGCTGAAAATAGTCTACGAAGCACAGTCATGTGGCTGATATTTTTAAGTCTTAATGTTTATGATCACTCAGCCAACTAACACACACACACACACACACACATAGAGAGAGAGAGAGAGAGAGAGAGAGAGAGAGAGAGAGTTTAATGTTCACAGTGACTAATAATGAGGTGCAACTGAGCAGTTCCAAAACCAGAAGGTTTATTTTATGATGCCATGTTAAATTGGGAGACGTGTGAGGGCGACCTTCTAAAAATAACACCTAGACATATTAATGACAATACAAGTCAGGAGCTTCAACAAAAGACAGTAAAAAAAAAAAAAAAATAGAGTTCAATACACAAAATATAAAATGATGGCAAATACTCACGGGGATCTGGTGCAGAGGAACATCCACTTGTCCGAGGAAGTCATCTCTCGTCTGCAGAGAATCAAGAAAACACAGAAGATTCTGTCACAGAAACAACTGGACATTATACACACAACATGAACAAAAAAGGAGTCTCAATGTCTCAAAATAGCCTAGCAATTATCCAAAACATCCTTTTATTTATTTAGTTTTCCTATTATTTGGGGTGAGGTTTGTGACAATATGAGCACGCATACACAGATAAACGGCTCTGCTTCATTTCAAAACAAACCTAATACACACACACACACACACGCTGAGGTTGAGTTAACCAGACCATGAACAGCAGTCCATACTGTGGTTATTTTCTCCTCTCTTCCTCCATTACACCTCTCATCTCTTTCTTCTTTACACGTCCATTTTTAAAGTCCACTCGCTTGAACCCTCATCTGATTTCCTTTCCGAATGTAACAGTCTAGAAGTGAACCCTATCTCTTGAAACAGGCTACGGTTGCGTGTTATGAAGACACTGACCTTATCTGAGACTGTACAGTGCTTTCATTGTTTACAGAGATATAAATACATGTGTTATATATAAACAATGCTTTATAAAGGTAGACTTCCCTGTGGACCAACCCTCAGACTGTGAGCGAGTTAAAAGTAGGCCGAAAGCGAGGAAAAAAAACATAGGGAGCAAGAAAGAGAGAACTTGTTTTTGGAACACAATCATTCCCATCCCATCCTCAAACCTTTTCCAGCTGCTGCGACTCATTTCAATGCCTGGCTTTCATACGCTTTTAAATACGCTTTATACACGCGCTGTCATTATGTTAACCGAAACAATATGACAACTTAAATACATGTCACCTAAATGAGGCGTAAAATCCATCCGCGTTCAAAACACATTCAGATGTTTTGTTTGATGGTAGCGAGGGCAACAAGAAATAACGACTGACCTTACACTAAAACATGACCATCTACATACAGTATATGACTTCCTTGCAAATGATTTACTCGCTATCAAAGGGTCGTTCAGGTCTTTACAGCGCTTATAAACCCGTGATGATGACTAAAACACATATATTCCCTCCTTCTTAAGGCCAGCCTCACACATTCCTGTTTGCTCTGTATTCGGGTCAAACCACAAAGCGGTTCTGCCACTGCGCCGAGCCTCGGATGAGACGACGGACTCGCTCTTTGTGCCCCCGTGTAAATGAAATGAAAGCATGTAGTGAGAAAGCATCATCTCAGTAGTTATTAAGCATGTTTTTCTGCCTGATTAACTTGTTTTATTAAGAAAAGACACGATGTATTTGAATATTAAATAAATTATTGACTATGAAACTGCATTTTGCATTGTTTTTAATTTATGAATTATATTTTTCTCCCTATTACAATTAAATTACTTAATTTACTAGAGGTTCAGATTGCAGCAGTTTAATAAATATCTAATTAATTTGAATACATTTTAAATAAATCTTTTTGAATGAATGATTCAATGACTCATTTATGAAGACATTGTTTCATTAATTCAATTGATTGACAGCGTTTTTGAACAAATCACTTGAATGAATGATTCAATGACACTTTTCTTTAAACAGTCTCGTCGCCACCTACTGGTGTAAAAATGTCTTTATTTGAAGGGTCAGTTTACTTTCAAAATGATTTATCGCTACCATAGACATGAGTGAACTATAAACTTTTATCCTAATACTTCATTGAGAGAAATAATGATCCTATGTGGCTGAAAAGACCGTTTGTGAAGCCGTCTCATACCTATTCATGACAAACGATTCTAAAAATGACTATATGTCTGGCTTAAAATGAACCCAAAATTAAAAATCAGACACATAATTACTAGAGGCAACAATAATAATCAAAAGGTGAACATTTAATAAGCAGCAATTTGATATCTTTAACACGTCAAACAATTTAATATGTTTATCGTTTCATTATTATTCATTAAACTTAATTTCCAACATACTTTGGGTTCATTTTAATCAAGCAATATAGTCATTTTTAAACAATAGTTGGGTTAAATAAAACTACCCAGCAGGTTGGGCAAACATTTAACCCAACCACTGGGTTTGTTCGTTTTCAACCCAGCATTTTTTACAGTGTATAAAAACTATGGGGAATACACATTTAATCCATTGTGAAACAAGGCAACATGCTAGAGAGGCAAAAAAGGGAAACTGTTGTGAAACGGTCTGTAAACGTTCAGCGCCGTCTGCTGTGGTAATGAGAGGGAAAACAGTAAATGATGCCAAACGTTTGAAGAAACTTAATGGAGGCAGAAAGTCAACAATTTTCTGCTACACAAGAAGCATGACTGCTGGTTTACCACTGCAAAACACCTGACAAACATTTCCTCATGATCACACACATCATTAGAGTTTAAATCACATCTAAACGCTACTGAACAAAAGTTCATGCTCATTTCTAATCTTTCAGATGTTTTATGTAAACTAAAAGAACTTTGTTGTCCATCTAGTGGCTTTTTGGAACTGTATACAGAAGAAAACCCTGCATTTACCCAAGAATTAACAAACATAATTCTTAATAATAAAGCATAATAATCATCCAAAATATCAATTTTGTGTGAAGCTGCAACAATGACACTACGAAAATGAGATTTTGAGATCAAATTGGGTCATTCCAGGTCAAATCAACCAAATTTCAGATACATTTCTAGTTTAAACATTTATTCTTCAGACATTCCTCTTTAATTGCAATAAGTATAAGCTGTGCACAAACCACATTTGGTTTCTGAAAATTGGTCAAATTCAACAATTTGAACATGGAGATGCTTTGAGATCCCCATATTTATGGGACTGAACTATATAGGGCCTTGAAAATGTAGATTTCAAAATGAAAGTTTATTAAGAATGAGAATCTAGAAGGATATTAAGATATCTTGAATAATTTTAGAGTTACAGCCATGCAAACTATGCAATTGAGCTGATAGAAAAACATGAAGTTTTAACATTATTTGTTCTTCAGATATTAGCTCTATGCAAAGTGACCCACATTTAGTTTTTGACCACTGAAAATGTGTACAATTTACTCGCATTAGGATCCCATATCTCAGGGATTGAACCATCGAGGGCCTTTAAAATGAGGATACCAAAATAAAAGTTAGTTAAGAACCAGATATAAGGATATTAAGATATTTTCAATACTTTCACGCATGCAAACTTGAGGCAAAAAACACAAGTGCTTTTTGACATTTTTTTAACAGTCACTGTTGGTAAACAATGCAGCAAAGATTGCTAAACTCAACAGATTTTACTAATAGACCTACTAATCTCTGTGTAAAAATAAAATAATGATGCTGCCATCTTTATAAAGTCATTTTTACACCCCTGTAAATTGGCTCCAAATCTCAGTCATTGTCACTGTCATTTTGACCCCCCTCTACAAAATAATGGATTACTTAGTAAATATACATTTAATATTTTGGCTTTGATCTCTATTTATGTTTGTCTTACTATAGAAAAAATATTAATAGACTCAAAAATTTGAGGCGGGACCTTTGGTGGAGTTGACGTGGAACGACCCAACTGCATTCACAACTCTTTTTACTTCCATAAATGTGCATTTTGGATTGAACAAGGACATTCAATGCGACAAAAAAATGTATGGTGGAAATTTAATCTTTAATTCATTTTACGATAACCAATATTACTGCATGGCCATTCATCTAAATTTTAGAAAGGCAGCCCAATTGCATTTTGATGAAAGGTACAAATACACTGTAGTGACAAGTCATGCACAATAAGACCATGAACATGACGTTTCAGTACGTCTCATTCAGAGAAAACCATAAATCCATTAGGTTTTCAAGGACTGTGCGAGGAGAGACATCGCTGAAGTGCTGCTCTGTTGACTGATAAGAGCAAATCAACCACACAACGCGCTGTGGAAAATCACAACACTCAGCACACACACACACTAACAAACCCCCCGACGCTCGTACAGACATCTGACAGCTCTTTAGAAGTGTGCTGATTGCATTGACCTCTCACACGGTCATGTGTTAACCATTCCCGCCGCCGAGCAGAAGGTGTGACGTGTCCTTGAGTGGGAAACCGTGACCTACAGCTGGACTAGAGCCAGCTACCAATCTGGACCTGCTCTCTACACATTTCTACAGCAGAAAGGACTGTTAGGTCAGAGAGCCGGAGGAGGGATAACACCTATATCAAGTCCTGCTTTCAGAACACCAACAAACATTCAGTCTAGTTTGCTGAAAACGACATCACGCAAAACGTGTTGAGCTTCACTGCATCCTCCATCTCCATGTAAACCAGTGGTTCCCAACCAAGACAACTGCAAAAGGAGTTTAAGCTTTAAAATAGGCTGCAACAGCTAAAAATGAAGATGCAATATAACGTATTTATTTATTTATTTTGTTCCCTCAATTTTTTTTTTTTTTTTTTAAGAAGAGAGTTGGCTACTAAATGCATGAGGGAAGGAAATTAATAAAATCTTTAAAAGTCATGTAAAATATTTTATTTAAAAATAATTTAAAAAAAAGGTAGAAATTGCTATATATTAGTCAGTAATTAATATTAGTCATAATCAGTATAAAAAAAATAAAATAATATTCTGGAATTACAAAAGTTAATTATTTAACTATTAATTTAATTAATTAATTATAATTATTTATTTTTTATATATATATTGTTAGGGAGTTAATAAAAATCTTAAAAAGACATGTAAATTTAAAATATTTCAATATTTTTATGAAGGTAGAAATTGCTATATTAAGTCAGTAAATAATATTAGTCATCGTTGGTATAAAAAATAAAAATAAAATAAATACTCTGGAATTACAGAAGATACTCATTTAACATTATTTCAATTTAATTGCTTTACTTATAATTATTTTATTGAATTTATTTTATAATGTGACTTCCTGGAAAAGTCAAGTAAATTAATAAAAATCTTCAAAAGACGTGTAAATTAAAAATATTTAAATATTTTATTAGGTAGAAATCTAACATTAGTGAGTAAAAAGCAATAATAATAATATATTCTGTAATTACAGATGTTAATTTATTTTAATTTAAGTACTTACACATTATAATTTAGAAATATTTTTATATTGCCAATTCTAGTGAATTTCTTGACAGGGAAAAGTCAAGAATATTAATAACATCTTAAAAATCCATGCAAATTAAAAGTATTTAAATATTTTAGCAGGTAAAATATGCTGAGAAGTTGCAAATAGTCAGCAAAAAAAAAAAAATTATACAAATATCAACAAATATCAAATATCAAATGAATCAAATTACTTTACGACGTTCCCAAATCCCCTGGCCGAGCACCAGCTCAGTTTCTGTGGGAGAGTGAAAACAAGTATAGTGTGATTTTGTTATGCAAGCTCCAACTTAATTTATGCAATACTGGAAGCGAATGCTATTGCATTGTCCTGTTGCTGCCATGAACCCGAAGTGCTTTCAAAACATCTGATGAGAAGAACAATATGTCCAAGTGTCCGAACATCACCAGTGAATCACACAAACAAACAGCACGCTGAAATCAGAGCCTTGAATTTAGATTAGATTACATAAGCGCGCCGCAGCAGTAAAGGTAACAGCGCTGTTAAATGCGACCCGTTTCTAACACACTGTAAAATCACACACAAAGAGAGAGTGTAAATGAAATAAGTGCTGCGAGCGAGACACCTGATGCTCTGAAAACATACCACAGCTAAGCAGCCACCCGCTGGGAAGTGAACATGTTATCCTTAACTGCAGAGGAATCACATCGTTTGGCCTGCAACTCACTGACACTCATCCCACCCCCCATCAGCTGACCTTTGGCCCAACAGCTGACAGACAGCCATGTGCAGCCCCTATCATGTTGAATCCTGAGGGTGGCCAGCGGGGTGCTCGACCAGACTAACTGGAGTCAAGCAGAATATTTTCAAGGCTATATTTTTAGACGCCTGGGGGGGAGGCTTAGGGATCACGGTCTATATTTATCCCAGAGGTAAATACACGCAGTGATCAAATCAGAGTGTTAACAAATTAATAAAAACTAAAAAAGCCTGTTAAATGTGCTGTGCAAGCATGCAACTGCTTGTTTATAAGCCAACCCCTAGCACATTGCAAATAAACACTGCTGAATGTTTGCATACAACATAATACAGCGGTTTTCAAAGTGTGGGGGAAAAATTATAATAAATAAAAAATATAATTATTTAGTTTAATTATTATATGTATTTTTTATTATATTTAAATGTTTTTATTTGAAACTATAGTAAAAAAATATGAGAAACATTTTTCACCCAGAAGGACATAGCTGTGAATTCGCTGCTGTTTTGCAAGCCCGCCAATATAGGTATATGCCTATTAATGCAATGGAGTGGTTTTCCCGATTCAAAGTCTTCAACTTCAGGGCTTAAACCCAAAAGACGACGATATGATGATCAGTATTTAAGTTTAGGATTTACGTGGATAGGACCAGCTGATGAACCACGACCTTTATGTGTGGTCTGTCAAGATATTTTGGTGTTATTTTGATATTTCGCCATCGGGTAAGTTGTGTCAAAAGGGAGGCCCACTGTCTTAAGAGTTTGAAAACCCCTGACATAATACATACATAATTGTGCAAATTAAAGGTACAGCATGTAGTTTTCACCTCTAGAGGTCGCTTATTCAAAACAAAAGCGCCCATGATTCCGGGAAATCAAGGTGTCTTCTTTCATGTCTACAGCCGGTGGAAAAGAATCCGGCGAGACTCGGGTAAGAAATCATATTAATGGTTGAGCTGATATTTTAAAGATTTATTAACATTACTGTCGTATGAAGCAGGTTGTGGCTGAAAGCCGTTGGAGCGGAACGAGGTCGTGGTAAACGAGATTCAAACAAGGTGTTGAGCTATACAACATGATTAGTTTTCTGTCGATGAATGCATCTAAACAGTTGCTCACCTGTCTAATAAAACACA
This sequence comes from Zacco platypus, assembly GCA_038088235.1. Classification (NCBI taxonomy): domain Eukaryota; kingdom Metazoa; phylum Chordata; class Actinopteri; order Cypriniformes; family Xenocyprididae; genus Zacco; species Zacco platypus. The sequence continues at coordinate 30,601,741 of CM076075.1, forward strand.
TAATATATTAAAATGCCTTTGGTGATTTCATGGCTTCTACAAAATAAAACCGGAAAACCGAGGGTAACGCAGATAGGCGGCGCACGGTTGCGGTTAAAATTGCTTATTTCTTATAATTGCTTATAATGTAAGAACACAAGTGAACAAAACATTTAACACTGTTCTAGTGGTTTTTGGATATTTTAATACGAAAATTTTACATATTGTGCCTTTAATGGTCAGTACTAAATTAGCTCCTGCAGGTTTGCAGATAAAGGCTGAGAAAGGTTTGCATATATACCTTTAAACATATATAAATACTTATATAATATAAATGCACTGTAATTAATTAGGAAATGAATGCATTTCTGCATATCTTTAAAAATATCAAAGGAAATGTTTACATGCCAGATCAACTTTCTGAATAGTTATTGTGCAATAATTATGAACCATGTTCAATGACAAGACGACTAGAGAAAAATCTACAAAGCTCATTTTGAATGCAATTTTAGAGCAAACATTGTTTACACTCACCGACTTTAACTTGTTTAAGAGAGTAAAATTACACGTTTATGTGCAAGAAAGACGTGCAAATGGACGGAAAGGCTTACGGTGGCATTTCTCTCTGTGCAGGTTGGAACATGATCCGTTTTGTCGTTTATGCTGTTGTACTGTGGAGTGTTTGGTTTTCTTGCACCTGTGCCATGAGATACATGGATGTGTACGTGCGGAGGGCCGTTTTTCAAGTGCACGTCTGCTGCATTTGAAACGTGACAAGATATCTCAGCGTTGGCACAGGGTAACTCCAAGGAAATACTCCTGTGAAGGAAGCGATGAGAGCCTTTTCTCGAGGACCGATCCGAATTACCACTCGTCGGAAAAGTGTCGTGTCTTCTTTCTGTTGACGACGGTCTTCCGCTTGGCAGCATACAGGCTGAGGTGCTACGGAAAAGCTTCGCCTTCTGAGGTTCTTGGACAGTTTGTGGGCCATCGAGAGGTTTGGAACAGTCGACGTTAACCTTTGTTTTGGCAGAACTTGTTTTCCCTGAGGGAAACAGTCTCTGGTTTGCGAAGTGCAATAAAACGCTGGAGTGTCTTTCCGTCCGCTCTGGTCCTGGCGGTTGTTCCGGAGGCACGCTGAAATTCACGATGGGTTTGGCGTCCCTGTGCTCTGCTGACGTACTGCTTTTGGACAGCCGCACGCCATTAACTGCAGTGGCGACGGATCCCTTGGACGCCGCTTGCGTGTCGTCGTGCGACGCGTCAATGCTGGACAGCTGCATCTGATGAGAGGTCTGAAAGGAACTCCGTGCAGATGGAGGCAGTGGAGGAATCATGGGAGACGCGATTGGACTGACGGGGGAGGCGGGCGGCGTGGTGCACGGGCTCCGTGGGAAGATCACCAGGGACGAGCAGCGCCGCAAGGGTGCCCTCGCCTTCCGCCGAGAGATCGGCTTGCGATCGGGGAGGTCTGCTTCGAATATGCTGTTGCTGCTGCAGTAACCGGCGTCGCTTGTGTTGCTGCTGCAACAGGAACCTCCATCCCCGTTTCCGCCGAGCTCTCCGTCCTCCCCGGCGCTGTTGCCGTCCGCGTCTCCGCTCTGCTTGCAGGGCTGCAAGGAGATCTGCAACATGCTTTTCCTGCTCCCATTCACCTTGGGGATAAATACGGTGGAGTGCCGCTGTAAATTACCGTACTCTGGTGACAAGGGTGGCAAAGCCAGGGCCAGCTGTCCTGGAGTCACCTTCATGTGGAGGGAACTCTGGACGGCAGTCGTCAGCCCGCTGTCCTCGGCTTGAGCGCTGCAGGTTTCTGACAGCGGGTCGGTGTTGCTTCTTCGTGAAGCGAAATGCAGTCGCAGGTGTCGAGCCATGCAGATCCAGGGGAATGCAGGAACCCGAAACTAACAAATAAAAAACGAGCAGCAAAAAGCAACTGCTCCTGGTCCCGTGCTGCGATCGCAACCATTAGCGGTTCCACACTGCCAAAATAGCAGCAGTGACAGGCGGCATTCCTCTCGAAGCTCCTCAGAAGCTAACATGACAGGTCAAACGCATAATGAAGGACAGTTCAATGCGTGCACCGTCCACAGATCTAGTTCTCGGAGAGCTTTACAGCTCCAGAAACCCCTCTATGCCAGACCTCCGGAGTGCCTCAGCTGTGCCTTCTGTAGTTTTGCAAGCACCGATTCAGGCACGGGTGCCCTCCCTCCCACAGCTGCAACAAAAAACAATCTGCGTGCATGCCAGGATGGAGGTGGAACAGCTCGCCCTGTTCTAGCCAACCTCGTCTCTGCCACCTCCTTTCACAGAAGTTGCAGCCCAGTGTCTAGAGTTTCTTGTAAAGCTGCACCCCTGCTAATATTTTTACCCCACCAGGATAGAGTTACAGAAAATAGAGAGGAACGGGTTTTGGCATAATTTTTTAAGCTTTCTGAACGGCATCGGCGTGCAGCGCGTCGGAGATACACCAGGTGTGAAACCGCCGAGCTCGTAAACTGAGCATTCGGCTCATTTCTGCACTTCTAACCACGCACAGCTTAAAGGCATAACAGCCTCATCTGCAAGTTGAACTAGCATAAGAAAATGTCCCTCCAAAATCAAGCATGTTGTGCCAGCTCTCATATGGACATCATGTGTCACCTGACACCCGCTGTTGCAGCCATTTAAGCGCATGCTTCTGTCAGAGAAAAGCCATCTCATCAATCAGGGGCAATTGCACTAGGAGTAATTGGAGTTACCGCAGCACACAGGACTTGTATGGGAAATTGTCCCGCTTGAAATGTGAATGAAATGAATTTTGTGCACATGGACATATTTTAAAATCAGAGGCAATTGCATGCATTTCAAAAGTGACACTGATCATAAATGAAACATCTAGCCTACTGTCAAAAAGTCTGAAATGATTTGTCATCCTTTCCGTAAGCTACCACATTCCTCAGGAGATGGAAATAGCGTACATGCTTGGTTCATGCCAACGAACACATTCTAGCAATGGCATACCAGCTTTTCTTACATCCAGTAAACCGGGTTAACCTATCTGTCACATACAGGAAGACGACTGCGGTTTATGGTGTTATCAGGAGTTACTTGAACACTGGGTCCTTTATGCTAGTGTTTGTTTAATTCAGGGAGGGCGCCGTCAGCGTGTGACGGAGAGAACCCCCCTAACACCGGTCACGCCTCATTCACTTTTATGTGCTTTAAAGCAGTTGCTTTTCACATTTACAACACCCAGAGGTACATTTCAGTTCCCAAACCTGAGCTTTATGGTGGCTTCCTGCTAAAAAGGCATCCTTGTTCATTCATTACACACTGATTTTACAGACCTGAACCCAACACTAACCTGCAGAATACATTCAAGACTGCTGAGCTGTGAACGGTTTCATTACCAAGCTAACACGTCTGCCACTGTACACCCAAACAAATCATCCTGCCTAAAACTAATGCCATTGGTTAAGCAAGTATTTCTATATCAGGAAACTGAAAAAAGCAGACTGCAATGCCATTTGCCGCCACTAGTAGTACAGAAATTATATGCAGCATCTTTAAACAATTTACTCGCTACTTACAAAACACCAAAACAGACAAAGAATGTTTCACAAGAAAATTTTCACAAGCTAAATATCTGTCAATTTAAACTTCAAATTCACTCATTTACACTAATCAGCATTTTAGAATGATTTCTGAAGGATCATGTGACACTGAAGACTGGAGTAATGATGCTGAAAATTCAGGTTTGATCACTGGATATAAATTACATTTTACTATATATTCACATCGGAAACAGTTATTTTAAATTGCAATAATATTTCACAATAATACTGTTTTTAATGTACTTTCGATCAAATAAATGGCAGGGCTGGGTAGGTTACTTTTAAAATGTATTTCACTACAGATTACAAAATACATGCTTTAAAAAGTAATTTGTAACGTATTTCATTACATTACTCAAGTTTAGTAACTTAATCTAAATACTTTAGAATACTTTGGAATACTAATAAGTGTGGAACAAACACAAAAAAGATAATTGCAAGTTTTTATCTCACAATTCTGACTTTTTCCCTCAGAATTGTGTGATCTAAAGTTGCAATTGCGGGTTATAAAGTCAGAATTATGAGATATAAACTCACAATATTGAGAAAAGTCAGAATTATGAGATATAAACTCACATACTAAATTCACAATTGCAAGAAAAAAAGTCAGTATTACAAGTTTATATCTCCCAATTCTGACTTTATAACTTACAATTGTGAGTTTAAATCTCGCAATTCTGAGAAAAAGAAGTCAGAATTGTGAAATGCATGATCATGCAAATCAATTATAAAATGACTCTCAAACAACTATCACAAAACATGAAACTTAACTCTGCTTTTTCAGACTGTCAGAGAATCACCAATCGCTGTTTAAATGACATTAAAATTCAAAGTAATCACTTTGGTAATCTAAAATACTTTTCAGATGTAACTGTAATCTGATTACCACCCATTTAAAATGTAACTGTAATGAAATACAGTTACTCAAATTGTGTATTTTAAACACGTAACTAAGTTACTTGTATTTCGTTACTCCACAACCCTAATAAATGGTGAGTATAAAAGTCTACAAACTTCTCCAACTCATTTTTGACTGGCATCACAGTAAATCAATGCACATATACATTAATTCATGTACATACCAAACGATTTTCATCAAACACCTCCAGCAGCAGACGATGTTTCCTGGGATGCACCTGCGGGAGAAAGAAGACACACACACACACACAAAAATGAATATACAGACTACTGTTAATTTATGGACTAATAAATGTATTTGCACATCTAATATAAATGTCTCATCACAAGACAGAGGGTCTGTTTATCCTCCATTCATATCCCTTGACTTTAGGCCTGTAAATGGCCAGTGACTCATAACTGTGTGCTTGTAAGCTCGGTGGCGGCTCAGACGGTGTATCATTTAGCATTTCATAAAGTCCCTGTGTTGGTATTTGGGCCAGTGGTCAGTATCGCAAATAGGTCAGAACCTTTTATGCCACTGTCCAGATCACTATAGTCATGATTCATCCACTAAATATCAGGTACAGTAGACAATTTACGCATGTAAAAAATACAGGCCATTTTAAACAAATATACAGTACAGTCCAAAGGTCTGAAACCACATTACAAATCAGGAATTTGTAGATTTTGTGCACGTGAACAACGCTTTTTTAAAGCAAAGAACCGGTATTAAAGCTTTAGGATATTAAACTTTGTAAAACAAAGAATCGGTATGTAAAATATAGGGCTTTGAGATTTTAATTAGCTGGTTAGTCACAGAAAAACAAACTCCACAGAAATTGGCAAAGTCACAGTCGGTGACGGACAGAAAGATAACACAGCTGCTCACTCAGACAGGGCTTATCATTTGAAACATGTAAGAGTAGCCTAACGTTAGCCACTTTACACGCCAGCTCGCTCTAACGTTAACGATAACTTGGATACGTGCCTAATAATAGCACACATTTATCCAAGTGTTCGTGTGGCGTCTGGAAGCTGAATTAGTACCGCACTTTCTGCATGCTTAATGTGCGTTTCAACAAAGAGTCATTCACTGTACTGAGGAGATGACGAGTCAGTGTCGTCAGCAGCGCATTGAGTTACGTAATTAGATTACTTTTTCAAGTAACTAGTAAAGTAACGCATTACTTTTAAAATTTAAAGCAAAATATCAAGTTACTTTCCTTCCCGTGTGCTGACTGACAGCTCTCGTCACAATGTCGAGAAAAGTGCAGAGACGTTGTGAAAACATGATGGTTATTGTAGTTCTAGACTAAATATGAATTTCACTTGAACAAAAAAAAGATTGGAACAAAAACAGTGTTCCTCAAAATAAAATAAAATCTGTCAAATGAAATATGCATGTTAAATATGTATGTGTATTAATTGTATGCGTTTAATCTCACTTTATTGACCAATGTACTTGCTGTTGACCTTCGATGATACAGTAAACCCATAAGCAAAATGACTTTAGCTTTTTTTGTTTTTATTGGTGAAGTATGTGTTAAACTTTTCTTTACTGCGTCCTATTCTTCCGTTATCCAGAACGGCAGCAGAGCTGAAAGGTTTGTTTGAGCTGCGCCCTCTACTGTACACTGAATTTGCATTTGCCTGAGGCTTTTTATTTCAATTTTTGGTGAGAGAGGATCTTTACATTTGAAAACAAGCCCAGACCAGGTGAAGAAAAGTAATGAAAAGTAACATAACTCATTAGTTTTCTTAAAAAGTAACTAAGTAACACAATTAGTTACTTTTTAAGGGAGTAACGGAATATTGTAATGCAAACAAAGTTACTTTCAAAGTAACTTTCCCCAACACTGGTTGTCAGCGTTCATCTTTGCAGCAGACACTCATTCAGAAATTGCTAGTTTATTGATAAATTATTAAAATGTTCAGACAGTCACCTTGTTGTTTTTTTATGACATATATTCATTGTATTTTTCTTCAAGACATCGGTGCGCTGTGGACAGATTCAAGCGTGCTTTTAAATTCTCATTATTATGGTTTAGTATTTCTCTGTAATGCAGAACGTTAACGTTACATATAATATTCTTTCTCAGCCCTGAAACGTTTTCTGATGCCACTCCTCAAGTAAATATCTGAAGTCCCTCATCTTTGATCAACTAAATTACATATGTAAATGTTTTTTTTCTTCATGCCTTAAAATAGCTTGAATGTAACTCTACACCCTTGCGTCATTTAGTATACGCGATTCTATGAATATGCAAATTAGCCCCGCCTCCGCTCGCTCGCACCAGCTCAGAGATCCACTCGTTGACGTGATTGGTAGCTTTTGACATCAGAAACACTGTCGATTTCAAACCACATTTTTGAGACGATCTTTGGTTTGCTGCTGAAAACACTCAGCAGTGGTGTTTGCACATGGTTTGTCTTAAAGCACATTAAAAACACCACATAAACAACTTGATTTTCCCCACAGGGGGACTTATAGTAATTTCATTAATTTCATAAATGTAAGACTAGTCGACAAATGGCTGAAATGAGAGAGACTACTAGTTGACTATAAAAATATTTGGTAACACTTTATTTTACAGTGCCGTAATTACACATTACTACATGAACTTACTATAGTAACAGTAAATTATGCATGATTATAAGTAACTAACCCTAAACCAAATCCTATCCCCAACTGTAATTCTATAGTAATTACATGTAGTTAATTAATAATAGTCAGTACTTATTTGAGCAATTACAATTACGGCATTGTAAAAATAAAGTGTAACCAAATATTTCAAATAAGACACTTGAGTGACCTAGAAATAGCGTACAAATAAAAAAAATAAGCATAGCAATGATCATGTGATTCATTTTCACAAGCTCACAGCAAATCATACTAAATGAGCATAACTACTTTTCTAAGCATATGAGCGTTTAATCTTCAATATGCTTCATATCAGATTTATAGTCAGAATGAGCTTTATTGTGTTCACAAACAGAAATATTTTGTTGTGGTTTTCTGGAGCATTCATACATATATCAAGACATGCATATATAATACAACATTTAAATAAGTAAGATTAAAAATAAATAAAAATAAACCTAGATCAGAAGACTTATGTCCATTATGTACTGTATATACAACTGTACACACAAAAATATGCATTTACATAGTAAGGATCTATTTATTGCCCAACTCTCAGGTGGCATGAACACCATATGCGTAATGAATTATGAATTATACAAGCAGGTAATAATTGGTGTGCTAGTTATTCAATGCAGAGATAGCCTGGGGAAAGAAACTCGACTTTCTAGTATCGTCTACCTGAGGGCAGGAGTGCAAACAGGCTGTGGCCTTGGTGTTTATAAAGTACTGATAACATCTGTGTGAAGTCTTCATAACATCTTGAAATGGGTTATATCAACAAAACAGTTTCCAAAGAACCTTATATTGACGTTGCCACTGTAATGCACCAGCATCTGTCTTTCTGAGAAAACGAGCGATGTCTATGGAAGAGAGATATGCACAACGCGTCAGTAAATGCGTCACAGCTCGTCACATAACAGCAGGGAAAGTGGACAGAATGTAAGCGGCACCCCTCATCTCGAACGCACCCCGTAACTCAACCCCTGACCTCTGACCCCAGAGCATGTGACTGCACCTCTCTCTTTACACGCTGCCCAAACAGGCTGTTACTTAATTAAAGGGTGAATCTTCAAAGCATCACAAATCTGTTTGCACATTCATCACATGTTCTGGAGTGAGATCTGATCGTGGCCCGATAGTAATTTAGAGAAAAAGCACGTTAAGTTTTATTCGGCTCAAAATAAAGCCCCCTGTTTTGAGTTTCATCCTAGTCACCTGACTGTACAGGCTCATGCGGAACGCCGGTCTTCTCCTATAAAGAAATGTGAAGGTCAGAGATGCGATGGCTCTGCGAAGCTAGACTATGTTTCATAGGTTAGTATAAATACTGTCAAGAGTCGAGAGAAACACACTCAGCAGGAACATCTCGGAATATAAGCTGTTATATATACACATTTCCAGCACAGTGGTGTAAAAAAAACAAAAAAAACAGATTTTTAGTTTTCCTGAAGACAATAAGTGCATTTACACACCCGTTCTTAAACCGATTATACTTAATAAGCCGACAACATGTGCTAAACCCTGATTACACCCGGTACATAAACACCTTAACCCACGTTCTGTTGGCTTATTCAAGTGCTCATGTGTGACAGAAAACGTCCTTATATACAGCAGATTTAACGCATTAGTTCACTTCAGCATTCAAATTTTCTGATAATTTACTCACCCTCATGTCATCCTAGATGTTTGTGTTTCTCGAAAAGAAACGAAGGTTTTTGAGGAAAACATTCCAGGATTTTTCTCCATATAGTGGACTTCAATGGGGTTCAACGGGTCCAAATGTCAGTTTCAGTGCAGCTTCAAAGACTTTACATGATCCCAGACGAGGAATAAGAGTCTTATTTCTCTAAAAAAAAAAAAAAATTCACATTGGAAAGGTCACGTGTGACGTGAGGTCACGTGTGGAAAAACTCCATCTCATTTTCTCCTCCAACTTCTTTCCAACATGATTACGTAATGCGTGGAGCATCACAGAGCAGTGCAAGACGAGTATTTGTGGTTAAAAAGTATATATAAATAATTTTTTTTTAAATAAGACTAGTAATAATTCCTCGTCTGGGATCATGTAGAGTCTTTGAAGCTGCACTGAAACTGACATTTGGACCTTCAACCTGTTGAACCCCATTGAAGTCCACTATATGGAGAAAAATCCTGGAATGTTTTCCTCAAAAACCTTCATTTCTTTTTGACTGAAGAAAGAAAGAGATAAACATCTTGGATGACATGGAGGAGAGTAAATTATCAGGACATTCTCATTCTGAAGTGAACTAATCCTTTAAGTTTATCCAGCCACAGCAAGTGTTTTGCGGTAAATTCAGCAAATCGCGACTATTTCGTGACCCAAGAAATATAAAAAATTTGTTCTCGTCTCTCGTACAGTTGTAGAAACTTCAAACATGAGAGGAGAATGAGTGCAAGTTTGACCTTTTGAAATACTTTAGGGTTATTAATGCTTTATTTAACTTCACAACTGTCATAATAAATGAAATGCATGGATGTTTGCGTTTGGACATCACCACCGGGCAATAACCTGTTATTTTAAACATCATATATTTGCATTGCAGGGTTATTGATTTGCATGTAAACAGGTAAATCGGGTTATTTCAAATATCTGATTTTTGCTAGTTATTGGTGTTCATGCAAGCCTCCAAAACTCTGTTGTGAAAAGCTGCGGTCTATGGATTGCGAAGGTATTTTTAATCTGTGTTTCATTTGAAGTTTTTTTAAACAATGCTCCTGGTGCTGAAATATGAGCAGCCCATATACTATAACGTTTTCTATTATTACCAAACACAACGACTCCAACTGTTCAATATTATTTTACAAGAACACATTACTGAAATCACACACAATATCCATACACGATGATGGTGATGAATAAACTTTGAGCATGACAATAGACTTTGAGCATGTGAAACTGCAACGCTTGTGATTTGACGTCACACTCTGAGGCTTTACTTTTATAAACATAAATAATAATAATGAATCCAGAAAGTAAATATATACTATCTAATTCACTTTACCGAAAAAAATGTGCATTGTTTTAATTCAACCAAAAGGTTGCGCCATGACTTATCGATCTTCTATTGGTCACATGTCTTCAAGTGATATGAATTTGCAGGTCAGAGTTCACCAAACTTGAACTCTGGAACGCGCCGAACTGCGAAACTGCTTCACACTTGTGTTTCCAGTCTCCAGCATTCATATGCAAATGAATGGAAGTCAATGGAACGGAAAGTGTAATGTGACCATCCCTTATTATCCTGTCTAAACAAAATGTTTTTTGTAATTAAAATCAGCACAAATTAAAGGCATTATGACTTTACAAATGTAGTTTTACATTTACATATATTTTTTAATATTGTATTGCTAGATTTTTATTATTGATAATATTTTTTAATAGTATCATAGGCCAGGGATCCCCAAACTTTTTTGCAAGCCAGACCCCTTCGACCTAAAAATTTACTTGAAGACCTCCAGAGATTTTAAGTTAATATTTCAATAATTTAACAACAGATTGCAGATTACTGCATGTTCACAGTTCTTGGTCACATGACATACAGGTAAACAATCTTTTCTAAACATTTCTTTTTTCTAAATCACTGAGATATATATATATATATATATAAAATATTATATTATATATATATATATATATATATATATATATATATAAAATATAATATAATATATATATTATAATATAATATATATAAATATATATATATATATATATATATATATATATATATATATATATATATATGTGATTTAATTAAATCATAATTTCCTCAACTCACCAGTTTGAGAAACCCTGCCACAGACTACAAATACAGTTTTTTCTTTTCGATTTTGGGACATTTCTTGACAGTTTTCATGAAATTCATGCTACGGTCAGCTCATATGATCTTTGCAAACACCCGTTCACTTACTCTAAAGAAGAATTCTTCATTCCACTTCGGATCCAATGTCTAAACAAAAAAAGACAAGAACAGAAAGTTGCTCAACATCTCATCCCAAAATGATGAATTCTGTAGTGGACCCTGAACACATACCTTTTTAATGGTTTTGGTCTGTAGACTGGTGATTTCTCCGTTGACCGGGTCATAGAGCGAGATTCTTGTGTACGGATCACTGTGGATGAAAGGGAAAAACAAACAAATATTACACAAGCACACATGGAAAGATTTCCCATCTTTGAGTCATACAGGAAGTGTTACTAAATATTTTAGTAGGGCGGTCACATTTTCCATTGCTAATCACAAGACGTGATCAAGAATGAATGTCAAGATTAGTAGTCATGTGATACTGGAATGGATCTATCTTTACGAACCATGAGTCAGGTATTCATCCATTCTCTCAGAATAATTAGTTTGGGATCAAGTCATTCAACATCAGGAGGAAGCAACACACAATCTGTTTCATTAGAGTCTCTGACGGTTTTCGCTGAATATCTGGCCTTTTCCAAGGGAGTATTACAGTGAAGGAGAGATGATATCGCTCAGCACAGATATTGATAGCATACCTAGAGCTGTGTTATTTAGGTCAAAGTGAGCACGGCCGATCTGTTCGTATCTTCAAGGACGGCCGGGACGGCTGCTAACACTGCCATCTACTGTACAGCGGGACAACACCGGGAGCTTTCCATCGGCCTGCAGTTCACTGTAGGCTATGCATAATATGATTTCTTTAGCATGTGGTGGCAAGAAATAACTTTTCTTAGCAAAATACCGAGCTTGCATTGCATTACAAAGCAATCCTAGATAAAATAATTGATAAATGGATAAATATTAAACTGAATGTTCATTAAAAGTCGAAATGAAACGGCAACTGCGGCTCACATTACTTTTATAATGTAAACAGACTATTCAGTGAGAAAAGAAAATGAAGGGCGGGACATGATTTTACCCTTTTGCTAATAGATTGATGAAGAAAGTGGGCTTTCCAAAGCAGAATGAAGCTGAATGTGACTGAGGAATTGAGCAAAATATGTATTAAGTACATAAACAGGGTCAAATTCATGCAGACTTGACATGATCATTGTCATTTCTGAAGAACGCTCTAAAATGGATGAGTGATAAACATCACAATGAATCAGATTTACCGTTAAATCGCATGAATACAAGTTTAGGAACAAATAAAAGCCCGTATGAGTGTCAGATTGTCCAAACAAAACCTGCATTATGCGGGATACATGAGGCACAGATAAACTATTTCGTGTTTTCACAACAAACTCAAGGCGCACGAACGTGATGCTGGCGGAGCAAACCTGCAAAGTGTCCTTAAAATGTGCCGTACACTATGCAGATGCACCCGAAACGTGCCACCGAGTGAGTGTGGAATGAAATCATGGGAAAAACCTCGTTGAAGAAGCGAACTGAGCATTTAAAGAAAACAAACTCTCCTTCAAACAGAGAAACGAACCATAATTAGTTGATTTGGGCTATTATTACAAACACCAACCGTCTCGAATGATCAAGTATCTGCCTTTTTAATCATTATATGCGTCTTTCATTAACATTAATATTTTCTAGTGTCATTTTTCATGGTGCACTGGCGCAAAAGAACCCGATATACTGACCTGGCACCCAAAATGTCCTTCTTTGCCAAACCCATTCCGGCAATGACTTTCACCCGTAAGATTCTGGATTCATCCTGAAGGAAAGCAAAAATATTCAATAAGGTACAAAAATGACATCAATAATTGAACTTAGGAATGATTAAGACCCAATTAAAATGGGTAAACACTAGAACGGACACAGCGCACTTCAATACTGCGTCATTTAATATTTATTTATTCAATTTAATAACTGTATTTGCAGTATCGTTTAGGGTCGGGGTAGGTGTAGATGTTAATAAAACGCAATTTGACAAGTAGCACATTTAGTTTACTGTTATTTATCCCCTCATTTCCATCCGTAGCTGTATCCCATCTAGACACAACCATTAAAATGGGTTGAGAGAAGATGTATTTCCAACAGAAACAGGAAGTTCGATCCACTTTAAGTTGGAGGGACATTCTTCTTTCAGAGTGCATTTGATTGGCCAAATTGTGTATATTACATACATTAATCCAAGATGAAATGGTCCATTTTCTAAACAGAAAACGATGGTCATCTTACACACATACATACAATCTGCTTATACAAGAGATGCCCTCAAAAGTAACAAACAAAATCCAGCTGTGAGGTCTTTAAAACATGATTATATCCTAAAAAGTGTCGAATATGACAGCAACAGCCCTAAAAGAGCAACAAACAATAAATAAAATGAAATTACAGTCGCCACATGCGAGCAAAAAGATGCTGTAGAATAAACACGTGACGTCATGTGGTAGCTATGAGCCCTCAGAAGTATACAGTAGATGTTGCGCAATACTCACTCACTTGAGAGTCACGAGACTACAATAAAAATTACATAAAGTGATATTTATGATTAAATCAAACGCATCCTATATCGTAATCGAAAGCAAAGACTAATTACGTGCCTTCATTAAAGAAACAAACAAACAAACAGCACGTCATCCTGTTATCAGAACACAAAGTGGAGCAGAACTTCCTCTCAGAGAGCCTCGAGCTACACACGGGGGTGATGTTTATGCAATATTACAGAATTTCTGAGACTGATGTATAACACATCACATGATATAATTCATTTACCTCATCGGTCTGAAGTCCTCGAACCTCCGGGAGCAGCGCGGCCATGTTCATGTTCCGTGCCAGGATCTGCGTCGATATGAACGGCCGAGAGATTTAAATCCGAGCCCGAACTGTCAAAGAGTGCGCTAGGCTTCAACGGAAGTCGGTTCTCCGGGATCTGACGCGAGCGCAGTGTCGTTAGCTTGTCAAATGGACCGTTGAAACTACGCCGATATACATCCTCACAGCGCGCGCGCACCTCGACACGCCCCCACGGCGTCGCTCACGCCCATCACGTTCTAAACCACGCCCCCTGTCTGAAGATGGTGATGGTGATGATGATGATGTATCGCTTGAACGCTGGTCGGCACAAGTCTTTCTCTGTTAAAGTTTATTATGGTTATTATCTTCACTGGCACCTGTAATGCAGCAAGTAAAACAATAATAATATCCAATATACCAAGTAATGTAACACGTCGTTCACGTGTTCAGATAGATAATTAATAGAATATAATAACTCATGGATTGAAATTGATGGGAAATGTAGTCTATTACCAAAGCAACATTGCATACACACAGTTCATATATTTTAAAAGTATCTAAAGTGCATCTAAAGCGTTTAGTCTATTTATTCAGTTGTATTAATTGTTATTCATTACCTTTATATCATTTGAATTCATCTGTTTGAGCACCATGTGTGGATCTCTGCAGTCCTCTAGTGGTGAATTCATGGAAATGTTTTCCCCAGAATAGAATATCTGTTGCTATTGAAGGCTTTTACTTGCACATTCATCCTTGTAATCTGCCCTGCGTCTGTGTGTCGAGGTGTGTTCACCTATGGCAAGCCGTTTTGACTTTTATTCATTTTCAGGATATGAACTTGTGATATCAACAATTCAATTTCCACTGGTATAAACTATAATTGTTGATATCAAGAATTGCATTTTTACTAGTGAAATCTCGCCATAGGCAGCCATTCAAATTCAATTGTTGATATCAAGAATTCATTTCTTACTAGTTGAAATTCCAGTTTCACATATCAGGAATACAATTCTTACTAAAAATGTAAAAATGTTCATTTCTGATATCAACAATTACATTGTTACTAGTGCAAATGTCTATTCTTGATATCAACAATTGAATTTCTACTAGTAAAAATGTTCATTTCTGATATCTGAAAATGAATTCCTGATATCAATATAATTTCTGATATCTAAAATGGCTTTCTTACTAATAACAATCACATTCATGATATCAGAAATGAACATTTTTACTAGTAGCAATTCAATTTTTACTGTTACTTTTTGCATTAATTTATGACAAAAAAAAGTGATGAAATATAATATTAAGCTTATTGTATGAAAAATAATACATGCATCAAATACAAAAGCAGCAGTGTTGAGTTGTGAAATGTGTGGCTATATGGAGATAGAAGGTTTCCACCCGACAGCGACGATATGTACAATACTGTATGTAATATAAATATATGTAATATTTTGACTTATTTTGTTGCCCTAGCTAACATGAGCTAGCTAGAATAGAAGTCAACAGCAAGCTATAGCTAATAGTATTGGACATGCTTCTCTCTCACTAATAATGGATTTCAAGGTTGAACCTTGGCCTAGCGTTCAAATATTATGTCCAGTTATTTTTCACAAAATACATTTTCTGTGGTAAAAAAAAGACTTATATTCATTAAATATACAAAAGCAGCTGTGTTGAGTTGTAAAACGTGTGGCAGGTGAATAGTTTTCTGCAGTAAATATGTTCCTGCTTGCAAAAATGTGCAAACGAAAGTTTCTATATGGGTCATTTTTGACCCATTTATGAAAAATTTATGGAGAAATACAAAAACTAAGCAAGAAAGGAAAAATGATGATTTGTGGAAATCAAAAACAAGATGTTTAATGAATACCTGGAATAAATACATTTCTTTCAAAGATTCAGCACAGATTCACTCAGCCATGACTGAAATTACATAGGAAATGAATGCGGGTCATTTTAGATCCATGTTGCACATTAGAAGGGTAGTGATACAAAAATGATTTTTCCAAAAAGAAAATGAAAATAAGGATTTGTGAAGATCAAAAACAAGTTCATTGAGGAATACCTGGAACACTGAATGAAGAATTTAATTTCTTACAAAGATATAGAAAATAAAAACTCAGTCGGGTCATTTTTGACCCATGTTATGCATCAAAGGGTTAACAGTATAATGCATGTCTAATTTTAACAGTAAACCTCTGTTGTGTAGCACTTTGAATGTACAAAAATTAAAGTTTTTTTTTTTTTAAGTATCATTGGAATAAAGGAAATGTTTTACGCCAACATTAGATCACCAGTAAAATTACATAAACAAAATATATAAAACAAATAATATGCCTATAAGTGATCCACTGGAGACAAGTTTGAAGTGAACCTGAATGCAGTTTTATTGTCCATCAAACATAAATCCAACATGAAGTCTTCACATGACTTGGCATGACCAAAAACAGCATTTACAGGGATAAACAATCGACAAGGAACAAGGCAAACATGAGGGTTTATATACACTGACAAACAAGAAACACCTGTGAACAATGATAAACCGAGTGAACCAATCAGAACAAGACATGAAACAGGAAAAAAAAAAATCACATGACAAGGAGCACATGAACAGGACGTGAAGCATGAACATGAACAAAACCAAAACTAGACATTACGGTAACACTTTACAATAAGGTTCATTAGTTAAACATTAGTTAATGTATTAACTAACATGAACTAATCATGAGCAGTACATTAGTTACTGTTTTTACTAATCTTCATTAACGTTAGTTAATGAAAATACAGTTGTTCATTGTTTGTTCATGTTAGTTCACAGTGCATTAACTAACGTTAACAAGATTTTAATAATGTATTAGTAAATGTTGAAATTAACATTAACAAAGATTAAAAAATGTTGTACAAGTGCAGTTCATTATTAGTTCATGTTAACTAATGTTGTTAACTAATGTTAACTAATGAACCTTATTGTAAAGTGTTACCGACATTACAATACCTTTCCACACAGGCACACTTCATTTTTCATTAAAATAATTCTTTAGCATGTAAATGTATAATTTGCAGTGAAAATTACCCCAAACTACCACATATTGTCCAACCTACTCTAATACTGTTATAATATATATACAGCTATGGGACACGGCCATGCAGCAGCAAACATCACAACAATGAAACCTCAAATTTAAATGTGCAATTAGGGCCCCATTCTTGTATTCTGCCTGAGGCTTCAAATCACCAAATCCACACCTGAATACAAGAGTTTCACACATTCCAGATTAGTTCTAAGCAACACTGACACACCTGCCTGAGAATTTCTACCCTGAAGATGCCGATTTGTTCAAGTGTGTTAGGATTGGCGCACCACGGGAAGGTGGCGCTCCGGAATTGGACACTCCTAACATAATGTCACAATTCCTGTCAGTTCCTGTTTGTGAATATTTGAAGAAAAAAAAAAAACCAGAATAATAATACGTGCAGCCATATTGCGTCAGAGCGCCCACCACACACCAGCTTATTGGTGGAGAGGAGACCGAGTGATGAAGCCAATCAGTGTATGGGGATGATTAGGAGGCCATGTGGGTAAATTTGGGATTTTTAACGACCACAGAGAGTCAGGACCTCGGTTTAACGTCTCATCCGAAGGACGGTCGATTATACAGCCCAATTGCACTTGTGGTGTGTCACATGACAAGTTCCAATGGAAATAAGGTGAAACTTCTAAAATAACGGTCACCATCTTCATTTATGTTTGCCTTTCTTCAGATAGAAATACTATCAAAATCAAAAATTTGAGTCGGGAAAGTTTCTGAAATGGTTGATTTGACATGGAATGATCCAAGTGTGTTCACGGCTCTTCGTTATTCCTGGAAGATCTGCTCTCATCCGAATGGTTGATGATTTGTGGAGACCGTTCCGGTCTTATAACGATGGGCAGACTCTGCAATCATACAATTAGACTATTAGAACAAATATAGAAAGTATCGTCTCTACAATGTTAGGAGGATATAGTATAATCACATCGACTTCCTTATTTTAGACCAGAGTGGGGTTCAAAAGTACGGTTGTGAAGAGAAACCGATCGCTGATCATACTCAGCTTTATTCGTCAGGTACACAGCTTTCTTAAAGTAGAATCTGAAACTGATTCTCCCAGGTTGTCCATTCAGATGTCAGTTATGTAAGGGATAATTCATGGCTAGCGGCACTACAGATTTTACTGTACAATGTGAATTAGGGATGCTCTATTGATACTTTGATTATTATTCTCCATCACTATTAAATGTTTTCAGTACATTTGTACCAAAATACCCATGACATATTTAGCTGGCCTGTGTCACATGACACACACACGAGATGGAGGGAATAGCAGATAGGAAACAGTTTAATGTGGATCTACTTTTCACCTGTAGAAATAAATACATTTCTTATTCAAGATATATCTCTTGAAAGACATAAAGAAATAATTTTATTAGAAATAAAAAAAAAAAAAAAAACTGAATTTGGGATTTTCCTTAGTTGTCAGTTATAATCATCAAAAATAAAAGCAAAAAACAGTTGAAATATCTCAGTCTGTGTGTACTGAATGAATATAATATACAAGTTTCACTTGGAATTAGTGAAATAAATGAACTTTTTGGTGATATTCTAATTATGACCAGCACCTGTAGATGAATTGATTACATGTAAAGACCGTCTATGATTACGTGAATCGACTATTATGTTACTGCTTTTGTAAAGTGTCCTTGAGGTGCTATATGAATTAAAATTAAACGTATTATATTCACACTCTGAGGAAATTATAGATGCAAGATGCAGTTGAGTTTGTATGAAAAACAGTGTGACATGAGACGGTTTCGGTTATAACAATAAAGAAAAAAAATGTTTACAGACTGCTTTTACACAATTTGTATCAAATGTAGGTTGTACTTGCCCTTTTATCCTGCTTTGCATTTCTTGTATAAAAGCACAGCTACTCCTACTGCTACTGCTATAACCACCAGTGTCACAACTGTCACCGGCAGCGCAATTTCCAGTGCTGTGTGTCCTGGGCTCACACCTGATTTTGTAAAGAAAAAAAGAGAAACAGTCATTAGAACAAACAGCAAAGCCAAGTAAATTTATTATTATTACATAACTAATATTAACAGTTAGAACTTCTCATTTAACAACATTATATAATCATTGTATTGTTGTTTGAAGGGATGGAGGTTAGATTGTCCCTGAAAAACCTGAGGTCTAAAAAAGCAAGACAGAAAAACGATAATAACGCCTCTGTGTTTCTGCGCGGGTCTCTGTGAACCTGTGAATTATCCAGCGCTGCGTATTTCCACACAAGATTCCTCACTTCTTTATTTCTATTCACAAGGTCCAGTAACAGTGTAAAACTTAATACATAATAATGTTTACATACGGTCCTTCAAATAGTTTATTGCACAAGAAACATAAGGGTTGTTGTTTTTTCCAAGAAATTAACTGAACTCATTTATGCATAAATACATTCTAAAATGTTTCATTTTGCTGTTAAAAGTGGGAACCTGATTTTGTAAAGATTCTTTCTACTTGATCTTACACTTAAAAATGGATTTTGTTGATTTTGAGTTTAAGAAATTACCATATGAAGCACATTTCATTTTATCTATTTATTTAGATTTATTATAATATTGTTAATAAATTAACATTCATGTAACAAGTCATTTGAGATATTTCACCACTAGTTTTACATTTTCCAATGTTTCTCTGATCCTTACATGTAAGCAGGTAATTTTGTCTGTTTACCTGAATCTGGACAGCGCTGACAGTGTTTAGTCGGGTCACTGATCGAGTTGTTCACGACACAACTGTCGCTGGTATCCTGATATTTCACCTTCAGAAATAGACAAGAGCTGCTGATGTTCCAGGAGAGAGTCACTCGAGTCAGATTCATCACTGGACACCGATGGACACACTGTGAGCAGAGTGAATCAGAGACCGTCTCAAGAGCTGGAGATGAAAAGAACAGAAAGATATTGTTGAGAAGAGGTTCAAAATGAAATAAGGCAGACAGGAATGTATGTGTAATGAAGCTTCCATGAAGTGAAGATCCATTTGCAGCTTTATTATAAACTTAGTGGTACAATCACGGTCAACGACCAGCAAACACAACAGTAGAAGTAAGACAGCTCGTGATCCAAAGACAGGCATAAGGTCAGTGAACAATCAGAGATCCGTCCACAATAGAAAACAGTCCAAAGGTAATCCACGGGAAGACAAGACACAGGAAATAACACTCAGAGATGTTAAAAAGAGGAAGAGTCTGAGAGCAGACTGATGGACGTCAAGAGCAATCAGTGACCGTGTGTGAGAGAGAAATGTAGAGAGTAGAGGTCCCTCTGGTGGTGAGCAGAAGGAACTGCTGGAGTATCATTTGTGACAATATGCAGGAAGGCCGTAGCCATGTCTTTAACATGTCTTCATGCTTTATTTTTTTATAAAGCATGAAGAAACAGTAAAGGAAATTCTAGGACTAAATCTAGTTTGTATTATAATAAAATTTGCTTGGTGGGCTCTTACAATAATATTCAATAACATTGCTGTGGTTGAACTACAGCTCTCGTCCTGTGGTTAGAGCAGTTTCTTATGACATGTGGACTTAAACTGATCAAGCTTTTGAGTGAAATAAGCAAACTAATATCCAGTATGATCGATATGCTTCATTACATTTATATAAAAATTTCATTGTATCCTGCAGTTTGTCGCTGTTTTTGAAGAGTGCATGTGTGAATGAACTATTAATCTAGTGTGGGATTACAAATTTATAAAAAGTTATGTACATGGTGTTTTTACAGTTTGAGGTGCAGTCTAAGGAGATTACGTCAGGCAGTCCAGGTGTCTGAGACATTAACATTTGGTCTGTAGGTTTCTTCCTGCCTATGTGGCATAACAAGCTTAAGGCACTGTGTCTTTGTCTCTATGATAATGTTAAAGGTATGGGCTATACCTGTCAGAGTGATTTGATTAGCACTCCCCTTTGAATGACACTGTTATGCTGATTAAATCAAGGCTGGGGAAATGACGGGAACAGACATTTTGTCTCCACCCACTGTCTCCACCTATACTGTTGAATGTATTTAAAACTGCAATGTACACTTGCTAGAGAGACTTGGATGACTACAGCAACGCAACGCAACGTTCTCTCAATAAAGAGCAACCTCTGCTTAAAAGATATCCCAAGATCTCCTGGTCTTTACTTCGACAAGGAAAAAGATTTCCAACACTAGTCACACTGGAGTATGATGAATCCACAATGGAACCAAACATTTGGAAAATAAGCAAAAACAACAGTGAATTATTATTTACAGCAATAATCTGACATGAATTCAGTCTCAGCTGATTAATTATCAGTTATACCTTCGTGACGTCATGAACGTTGACTTTGAATGAGTGTGTGACAAAGTTAATGCTGTTTCAGAATCAGTCATGATGACTAGTTAAAGAGAGACGGCAGTTCACTCAAAAATAAATTCATCATTTACTCTCCTTCAAGAAGTTCCAAACCTGAATGAATTTTTGTTCTGATGAACACAAAGGAAGATGTTTGGAAGAATGTCAGATCTCACCCCTGACTGACCACCATAGTAGAAAAAATAAATACTATGGTAGTCTGTGAGGAGCGAGATCTGCTTGGTTACTGACATTCTTCTAAATAAATGACAGAATTTTAATTTTCGGTTGAACTTACTTTGTTGAATGGGAAACACAAAGCTGGTCTTTATCAGTCATGGATGGACAAATTCAAATTCTTATCTCTATGTAGCTACAGTTAATCTCAGCTTGTTTCTACATCCAGGATGTGTTACACCAGGCCAATGGGTCCAGCACCTCCAGGAACCCATTGTGGAGTTTACCACACATCTCAAAGTAACTTTGATAGAGGCTGTTGTGCTTTTTTTCAATAAATTAATTAATTTTTATGGACAGCTGTGCTATCCGTATATGTACAGCAACTCTTAAAGGGAAAGGCATGCAAACAACAATTTAGAAAAAAGATGAGCAAAGAGTTGAATAAATGAACAAGAATTTACTCACCAGAGACGCTAACATTGAATTTCATCTTAGCCGATTTATAGGAGTTGCTGATGATCTGTAGTGTGTAAACTCCAGCATGTTCAGGTCTGACGTTCATGATGGTCAGAGATCCATCAGTGTGATTCAGCAGTGAGTCTCTGAATATATTGTTCTGTTCGTCTGTCTGCAGTATAATCTCACACATCTTTACTCTACAACGGGCTATGGTCCACTCCTGAGGTCCAAACATCCACTTGATTTGATTATATTCTCGTACAGCAGTGTGTAGGGTGACAGACGGTCCTTCTATTTCTGCTGTCCCAACAGCAAACAGAGCTGGAAAACAAGAAAACCTGATATTAAAGACCAAGTAAAACCATGTGCTTAAGGGTTTGATGTTTCACATTAGCAAACTAAAGAAAACGTACAAACATTCAAATGTAAAACTATTTATTCTCAGATGTAAGAATTTTCGGTGTGAAACAGAAGAGTGGATGATGACACTGATTACACTTTCATTATATTACACTTATTGATATTGACAGACCTCACATAATTAATCCTGAGAATTATCTTTCATTAACTTTTCAAAACTGAAAATACTACCCAAAGCAAAAACTTTAAGAGAATGAATGAAACCTAAAATGGGACTACAGCTCTAGCCATGGAAATGTGTTTGCTTGGGAAATGATGAAAGAACAGCATGGAAATGGACAATTTTTCTTTAATATGCAATGTTTTGTTGAACTGAAGCTAAAACCAAATACACACTTTAATAAAGAAATCATTTTCTGTAGAAATTATAATATTGTATAATACTGGAATGCAGAAAAACTACACAAACCGTCATATTTCTCAAGACAGCATGTTAGAGAAGTAAGTAACTCTTGGGCTGCTGTCAGGTTCAGTGAGAATCTGCGGTCTGTATGATCACTTGTGCTTGTACTTTAACACACAAGCGTTTGTTTTATTATCACAACATTTAGTCAAACAAGATTCCTGTGGTTCCGTCGAGAGGACATTAACATCACATCCTTCAGTTGATCGCCTCCTCGAGCATCATCATTTCCGGAAACTATAGTAGTCAACATTTGAAGTGGATCAAAACCTTTCATCAAAGTTATCCTCAAACCTTCTTCTTATAGGACATTTTAGTTTTAGGACAATTTTGATGAAATTTTCTTTTTTTGATCTACTTCAAATGTTGACTACTGTATGCTTTTCCGCTGACTCAGATGTCTCTGTGGTTAAACATGAGCATCATTCGTCTTGTGTATATCTAACGGGCAGTCTTTGTTCTCATTAATTTATCATTTATTCCCGGGCAAAGTGAAGTTTCACAACTTTATATGTTTATTTGAGTTTACCGTTGTACTAGAGCGCTGACTTTGTACGTTTGACTGAATTGTTTGCTTGTCTTTTGTGATGGCTGTCACTGATGATTAAAACTGACTTTGGCTCATGCCACCATTCAACCCGCGGAAAACACTCTCAAAGACTTCTCATACGTTTATGGTTTCACAGACCGGGTTTAGATTAAGATTAAAACAGGAGTAAATCATTACATTTATAGCTTTTTAAAACGTGCCTTAGAAAAAACATTACGGTGCAACTTGAGACACACGATGGCATTGACATGTTTTAAGATCAGTGAAGTTGATTTCAGTTACAAAAGCACAAGCAGTCATTCTATTCTGGACTAGTTCAGCCTTGTCTGTGAAACATTAGACACTTCACTCAAAGTTAAAAAGGTCTGAATGTGAGGTGAAAACTGACGACACGCACAAGACAAGAACTGACGCCCAAAGCAGAAACTCTGAACTTACTGAAACAAAAGATCAATTTGCTTCCCATAGTGTTTCTATCAAGTAACGATCAACTGCATAAAGGAGGTTTATCCTTGATGAACAAAAACTGACACAATGAATGGGAAAAATGAACTGCGAACAGTGAGAGACCTGACCGACCGACTGTTCCTCCTGCTGCGACTTCACACACACACCCACACACATCCACCTCTCAGAGGGGCATTCTGTATACAGATTCCCCTATAACGAACACCAAACACACTCCAGATTCACACAATCAGATAAACCTCAAAACTCTCGTTATTTCAATGAATACATGAAATAAATACATTAAATGCACAGACAGACCTATTCGACATATTACATTAAACAATGACAGCATTTTAACAAGTTTGTCTAGTTTCAGTGCTATTGCTCTATCCCTCGCTCTCTCAGAGGCTCGTGTCAGCATTAGAGATCACAACCAGCTCAAAAACGCTTTTCACAATGTAAATCGGTTTGAAAAGTGAAGTTTTGACATTTCAGCGGTCTGAACGTGAGTTGATAACACTTACCCTTAGTGAGGACTAGTATCCACAAGATCGATTTGATCCTCATGGTGTTTCTAACATGCAATGATCTCCACCGCGATAAAGTGGTTTTACTCTCACGGAACAAAAACTGACAATCGAATCGAGCAGATCTAACGGGATGAACCACAAGCGACCGGCTCCGAGCCGCTCTATAACAGAACTAGTGTATCAGCGTGTGGGAGTGTTGTCGCCTGAAGCGAGAGGGTACTCGCTGCAGAGCCAAATGGGAGGAGCTAGAGCTCTTGCTCCCCGTGGCTGGAGCTCGAGGTCCCCCTCGCTGGATCTAATGGGCGGAGTTCGCTGCAGAGCCAGATGGGAGGAGCTAGAGCTCTTGCTCCCCGTGGCTGGAGCTCGAGGTCCCCCTCGCTGGATCTAATGGGCGGAGTTCGCTGCAGAGCCAGATGGGAGGAGCTAGAGCTCTTGCTTCCCGTGGCTGGAGCTCGAGGTCCCCCTCGCTGGATCTAATGGGCGGAGTTCGCTGCAGAGCCAGATGGGAGGAGCTAGAGCTCTTGCTCCCCGTGGCTGGAGCTCGAGGTCCCCCTCGCTGGATCTAATGGGCGGAGTTCGCTGCAGAGCCAGATGGGAGGAGCTAGAGCTCTTGCTCCCCGTGGCTGGAGCTCGAGGTCCCCCTCGCTGGATCTAATGGGCGGAGTTCGCTGCAGAGCCAAATGGGAGGAGCTAGAGCTCTTGCTCCCCGTGGCTGGAGCTCGAGGTCCCCCTCGCTGGATCTAATGGGCGGAGTTCGCTGCAGAGCCAGATGGGAGGAGCTAGAGCTCCAATGTGCGGGGCTGGAAGCGCTATCGAGCCTGTTAATGTTAGTGCGAGTTCAACCGTAATTAAAAAGGAAATGTTTTGATGCGCAAGATGCTGGCATAGACAATAATGCCTTATTTTCATTCGTCATGATTATGATTAATTATTTTCAGCATGATCAGTATCGTTTCCGTGACAAACGACATTATGTAACACTTAAGAACATTGCTAACATGTGCTTTTCTAATAACTATTGAAACTTTCTATCTTTGTCAGCTTATCATATTATTTTCGCCTTATTAGAATTAATAGTTTCGTTGTTTTCTTCACTTTTGAAGTCGCTTTGGATAAAAGCATGTGCTATACGATTATGTAAATTACAAGACTTAGTAGGCAATGTGAAAGCTTACTATTCTTTGCACCTCTTTATTTTTTGTCCACTGCATTAACATGTGGGTTATTTGTGAACTAATCTAAGTCATCTGATTAATTCAATAACAAATAATATTAATAATAAGACTAGGTTGCCATCTGCCCTTTTTGTACATAAATGTGGAAGCATGTACTCTAACAGGCTAGTTGTAATTTTATATATATATTTATATATTTTATATATAGTGTAAATTTAAATGTAATATTGACTGTAAGTTTGGATAGACTCAACCTTCATGTGATAAGCCACGCATTATGCTATTTTAATGAAATGGAAATAAGTAAGCAGACCAGTAGTCTTCAACCAGACATGTGACTTCCCACACTGGAGAAAATAAGATAACAAATGTGTTCTGAGATGAGTGAGGCATCCACTCCAACAACATTTGGGAGAACATAAATGTAATTTAATAGTCACATACTGCACTACAAGTTATTTGTTTCTATTAACCTAAATTATCAAAATGTGCATCTAACATAAAATAAATCTTAAATCTACATAAAATGTTAAAATAGGAAGATATAAAATAATGAATATATTTGAAGAACACAACACTTCTTTTCACAGAAAATTTTACTGGTATTTTACAAAACAAAACTCAATCAATATTTGTTTTATAGTACCCCACTGGTAGATTCACAAGTGAGGGTTGTGAAAACAAGACACATGGATATTTCTTTTGTCACGTATTTCCTGCATGAATAATTCCATGTCCTCTACTCTCTGAAAAATGAAAAGGAAGGGAGCCCAAATTTCTTCTTCACTCATTTCACATTCATAAAACATGGTGTCTATAAACAAGTACCGCCTTGTGATAGCCAACAAGGCATCATCCTTCTTCATCCTTAAGATCTTTGGCAGATCAATCTTCCCAGCAAAGTGGTGTTGGTTCTCCTCCACCCACTCACAGGTCAGCTGGATGTTCCTCATCACCGCTGAGTCCTGTGTGCAATATAAGAATTCCAATAATGGTGCAGCTCATAAACACCTTCATGAAACAGGAAAGGTAAATGCATAAATAAACAATTCAAGCAATACATAAACATTCCCTCAACATACATAGATTTCTGGTGTTGGGGTGATGTCCATGACATCTGACTCAGGTGGAGTGACTTCCATGTCATCTGGATTTGGTAGCTTTTGTTCCTGGGTGAGTAGTTGTGGGACTTGACTGTGGGAAGTGACAAACATCAGAATGTTTTAGGCATGCATTGCTTATATATATATATATATGGAGGTTTTATTCAAACGTATAGTTATCAGTATTATACCTTGTCAGAGGAAATGTCTGAATTAACTGATAGCACCACCACTTCCTGATTTTAGGTATGTCAGACTGGTAAAAGATGGCAATTGAAAATCTTAATAGTTATATATATATATATATTTTATTGATCGTGTTCTCACAGTCAGTTTTTTGTTTTGTTTTTTCATTGCAAACTCACCGCAGCAAAATCAAATGGCTTTGAGAGCACAACATCGAGTGCATTCTAAAAAACAAAAACTATATTAACAAATGCAGTGTTTAGCACACAGACACAGTTGTACTGCAAATGTAAGACCACTTACCATCAACATGAATACCCCACAGTCAATTCCTCCTAGCTGAAGAGGGGCACCGTTTTCTTTGGGAGCTGCTGAGCAGCCAAAAATTATTTGCCAATTGTTAATGTAAAGCTGCTTTGCCACAATTTGCATTGTAAAAAGTGCTATACAAGTAAAGGTGACTTCATTTGACTTTATCTTTTACAATGATTCAAACTAAGTAATGTTATATACTCCCCATGTAGGGCTGGGAAGTTAGTAACAAAAAAAAACAAATTATATATATATATATATAAAAAAAAAGAAGTTTGGAGAGAGAACCTGGGCAATCCAACCTCCCACCCCAGAGTCAACACAAACACCAGTTCAAATTAATCTTTTTTAATTTGAAAGTCATAATATCAAAACGTCATGAACAAAAGAATTGTTAACAAACATAAAAAACTTCAGGGGAGAACTACGCCAAAACAACAAACAAAAGCAAACTAACTAACCCCAAATAAATAAATAAATAAATTACCTAGACTCCAAACTATAAATTAAATACAAAGCACTTCCCTCTCTCCCTGTCTGCCACAAACCAGGAGAAAACAGAAGTAAAACAAATGAATGGCATCCTCCCCCTACAGATTCTTACTACAAGAAAAGTGTAACCATAATAATCATAACTAATTTAACACAGAAGAAAATAAACAAAAAGAGACAAATTTACATGACTCCAGTTCTTTCCGGTCAAAGCACACACCACAGCCCTGAGTTCCCTTACTCAGGTACAGACAACACAGTCAACTTTTCATGAGTCTGAGCAAAAGGAGGAAGGGTTGCACCAGGTAATAGAAAAGTCTCTCTCTCCGCTTTCATGGATCCTCCCCCTCTTATCTCCACTCGTTCCTGTCAGTATCCAATCATCTCAGACATCACCAGATTGAATTATTGGACACCGCTGATTGGCACACCTGTTTCAACCTGAAGGAGAGAGACAGAAAGAGAGAGAGAAAAAGAACACCCAGGCACACCAGTACTATACATTGAATACGTCCTTGGACGTAACAGTAATGTAATGCAGAAAAACTATAACAACAATAACTGAAATGAAGTATTTGAAATTCAGACACAAGGTTTCAGAACACAAGAAAATATTAAACAAACAATATGTTTTGTTTTAAATGATGCTGAAATGATTATGACATGCAAAAACAAAGTTTCAACAAACATGATATTTTTCACACAGTATAATTAAAATAATTCACACACACACACCCTCTTGCTGAACTGCATTTCGCATGTGATTATTTACATGATTCTGGAGCTCGTGTAAATAGTTATACACCAATTTACAGTAGGCGCAGTGGTATTTTTTGCAGCACACTGTGCATCAGACAGCAGGGGATCCTGTCCTCGCAAAAGTATTGTCTGATGCATCTGTGCAGGTTAAGCATAAAGAAAAACTATGACTAAAAACACGCTGCGTACCACTAGTGGGGAATGAGAGAATGCTATAGCACATATTAGCTATCGATATAACTTTGTGTTCATCCCAAGTTAACCTACTCCCGATTAATATTTCAGGGGGGCAGAAAATAACAATAACATAGTCATGTCGAGACAGCGATAAATGTAAGATTATTACTTTTTTATACATCTCAAAGTTCAGTTTAACTTTAGAGTACAGTTTTCTTACCGTGCCACAGGTTGTACTCTTAGTTAGAACGGACTATACCTGCGTCTGCGCGGCCCCGCCCACTTAATTCAGCGAGGTGGAGCTAGAGCTCCAGCGAGCTCTAGCTCCTCCCATTTGGCTCTGCAGCGAGTACCACTTGCCTGAAGCGTGCGGTACTTTAAAGCCACACCCCCTCTTCCCCTCTTCCCCTCTCAGTCGGCTCTCAGATTCTATTGCAACGTCAGCAACTATGGAGGACCAGGAGTGCCACATAAAAATAAAACGAAGAATCAATTAATTCATTTAATAATTCACACATAAAAATGTATATAAATAAATCACTTTTATATAGGAAATAAATAGACATTTAAAGTTGTTTATTTAATTCCTGTTTTTAAATGTAGTTTAATAGACCAATCAAACAATAAATTTAAAAAATCTTTTTTTTAATGTATAAATAAATAGACATATTTAAAGTTGTTTATTTAATTCCTGTTTTTAAACGTAGATTAATAGAACAATAAAAATACATTTGTAAATCATTTTAAATGGCTTTTTAAATTGCTTTTTAAAAAAGGATTTGCCAAATGCTTTTCTTTATCCATTTGTCAATCGAGTGCTAAAATGCCATTGGACAGTACACACGTGGGAGCAACAAATCAGCTTTCGCCTCAATTTGAAGAGCCGACTCTCTAAAGACAGTTCGAGCAACGCGATCACGCCAAATGTGGGGATGCAAGGGGGACCCCAAAAAGTGACGGACCCTACTAGGACATGCATCCAAAACCAGTTCAACTCACTCTTCACTCATTCACTAATCCCTATATAGTGTACGGCATTTGAGTGCACAATGTGTTCACAATCATTAAATACTATAAAAACTGCAAACAAAAATAAACAACTGTACAGTCGTGGCCAAAAGTTTTGAGAATTACATAAATATTGGAAATTGGAAAAGTTGCTGCTTAAGTTTTTATAATAGCAATTTGCATATACTCCAGAATGTTAAGAGTGAT
The DNA here is from genome assembly GCA_038088235.1 of Zacco platypus. Lineage (NCBI taxonomy): Eukaryota > Metazoa > Chordata > Actinopteri > Cypriniformes > Xenocyprididae > Zacco > Zacco platypus. The sequence goes on from CM076075.1 coordinate 30,631,372, forward strand.
CAGATGAATTCCATAGTCCTTCTTTGCCATGAAAATTAACTTAATCCCAAAAAAACCTTTCCACTGCATTTCATTGCTGTCATTAAAGGACCTGCTGAGATCATTTCAGTAATCGTCTTGTTAACTCAGGTGAGAATGTTGACGAGCACAAGGCTGGAGATCATTATGTCAGGCTGATTGGGTTAGAATGGCAGACTTGACATGTTAAAAGGAGGGTGATGCTTGAAATCATTGTTCTTCCATTGTTAACCATGGTGACCTGCAAAGAAACGCGTGCAGCCATCATTGCGTTGCATAAAAATGGCTTCACAGGCAAGGATATTGTGGCTACTAAGATTGCACCTAAATCAACAATTTATAGGATCATCAGCAACTTCAAGGAAAGAGGTTCAATTCTTGTAAAGAAGGCTTCAGGGCGTCCAAGAAAGTCCAGCAAGTGCCAGGATGGTCTCCTAAAGAGGATTCAGCTGCGGGATCGGAGTGCCACCAGTGCAGATCTTGCTCAGGAATGGCAGCAGGCAGGTGTGAGCGCATCTGCACGCACAGTGAGGCCAAGACTTTTGGAAGATGGCCTGGTGTCAAGAAGGGCAGCAAAGAAGCCACTTCTCTCCAAAAAAAACATCAGGGACAGATTGATCTTCTGCAGAAAGTATCGTGAATGGACTGCTGAGGACTGGGGCAAAGTCATATTCTCCGATGAAGTCCCTTTCCGATGGTTTGGGGCATCTGGAAAAAGGCTTGTCAGGAGAAGAAAAGGTGAGCACTACCATCAGTCCTGTGTCATGCCAACAGTAAAGCATCCTGAGACCATTCATGTGTGGGATTGCTTCTCATCCAAGGGAGTGGGCTCACTCACAATTCTGCCCAAAAACACAGCCATGAATAAAGAATGGTACCAAAACACCCTCCAACAGCAACTTCTTCCAACAATCCAACAACAGTTTGGTGAAGAACAATGCATTTTCCAGCACGATGGAGCACCGTGCCATAAGGCAAAAGTGATAACTAAGTGGCTCGGGGACCAGAACGTTGAAATTTTGGGTCCATGGCCTGGAAACTCCCCTGATCTTAATCCCATTGAGAACTTGTGGTCAATCCTCAAGAGGCGGGTGGACAAACAAAAACCCACTAATTCTGACAAACTCCAAGAAGTGATTATGAAAGAATGGGTTGCTATCAGTCAGGATTTGGCCCAGAAGTTGATTGAGAGCATGCCCAGTCGAATTGCAGAGGTGCTGAAAAAGAACGGCCAACACTGCAAATACGGACTCTTTGCATAAATGTCATGTAATTGTCGATAAAAGCCTTTGAAACATATGAAGTGCTTGTAATTATATTTCAGTACATCACAGAAACAACTGAAACAAACATCTAAAAGCAGTTTAGCAGCAAACTTTGTGAAAACTAATATTTATGTAATTCTCAAAACTTTTGGCCACGACTGTACGACTGACTGACTCTGTGACTTAACACAACCACACATCCATCCCTCACCTGACTTCCTTGACTTCCCCCTCACATGCACACATCCATACCTCAACCATTCAGAGAGAGAGAGAGAGAGACAGAGAGAGAGAGAGAGAGAGAGAGAGAGACAAAGAGAGAGACTGAGAGAGACAGAGAGAGACAGAGAGAGAGAGACAGAGACATCATCGGAAGAAGTCATGATCTACATGAGCTCCTAGACTTTCTTCTTTTTTTGCCATTTTGAGATGAGATATAGATCAAGAATCTACAAAATCTAGAAGAATACCACATACAGGAGTGAACTTGGATAAAAAGAACTCAGAAAATATAGTATTTTTGTTTTTTACACCCAAATAATCAACGCAGAGGATCAGATTTCCAGCAGCAGGCCTGTTAGAAAAGAGGGAAATTTAAAACAAGAGAAGATCCACTTATTCACCGAGGAAGAAGCAGTGAGTACAAACCACTCTGGAAATCTTCTTTTTTAGTCTTGTTTGGTTGTTTTCTGCAAGTATTTGGGCATAAAATTGACCTTCTATATTTTTTATAAGCTAAAAATGCTAAAAAGCTAAAGCTATGGCTAGCCCACACTCTAACATTCCTCAATGTAGCAATTCAAATGAGCCAGAGAGAATCAGCCAATCAGAGCAGCAGCTGCAATCACCCCACTACCATATACAGATGAGCTCAGACTGTGCCCATACAGTATCCCTCTGACATCAAAACTGACTCTGCAAGGAAAAACTACAAGCAGAAACTTCTCACAAACAGTCCAGAGACTCTGTTTGCGGATCTGTTCAAAACTGGAGAAATTTGCAACCTCATTTTCTTCTCTGATCACCCCAGTGCCTGGCATAAAGCCATCATCAACCATTACCCCTCTGTAAAGAAAGAAGGCATCTGTAACGGCTGGAAAGTCAAAATCAGAGAACCACACGACCCCGACAGCACTGTGATAACTGTGAACATCTATAAAAACGGCACAGTCATGATACAGGGGAACCTGAAATTATTCCAGGCGGACTACAGAGCAATAGGTGAAGCTATGAAAGCTTTACAATCTGAAAGTCTGTCTTCTGAGAAGAATCCACAGAACAGCACCTCAGACCTCAGGCCCACTCCTGCAGAAACTGCTGAAAGTGAGAACATCTCACCCTCCCTGCTCAAATCCATACCTCTACTTCAGCAGCACTTCACAAAGCTGGAGATAGAGATGGTCCAGCTCAGAGAAACTGTGCTTAAACAAGAGCAGTCATACACATGTCATACTGAGCTCAAGCAGAACACAGAACACTTAACACAGAGACTGACAGCCCTCACACAGCAAATCAGAAAGCTTCAGAAGGAGAAGGACAGCTATCAGTGTGAGCTGACCGCACTGAGACTCCAGCTACAGGACAGAGAGCAGTCCACACTAGAGATGAGACAGCAGCCGAGAGAGGTACAGGAGAAGAGAGAGATAGAGAACAGTGAGATCCAGGCCCTGAAAGAACAGCTGAGAGAGATACAGGAGAAGAGAGAGATAGAAAGCAGTGAGATCCAGGCCCTGAAAGAACAGATAAGAGAGCTCCTCCTAGCCAGAAAAGAACCAGAGCTGACCCACAGAGCTCAAACACTGCCCTCCACCCCAGAGTCTCCTCAATCAGGGAGTCAACACCCACCCCTCTGCACAGAGAAACCCGACCCAGACACTTCACAGCCATCACAGCGCCCCCTGTCAGGCTCCCCAGCACAGCAGCATCAGCCCTCGTCTCACAGCAGCCCAGTACCAACCAGCACAGAAGAACCTGAAATAGCTCTACTCATTGATTCAAACGGCAAATTCATCGACACAGAGCTGTTAAATTCTGGTGTCCCACCACTGACAAAGCTTTGGAGCTCCTGACAGAATCTCAGCTAGGCCGGCCCAGACACATCATAATCCACACAGGTACCAACGACCTGTGGAACCAACAGGACAGAGTGTCTGACTCCCTCAGAGCGGTCGTGGAAAAAGCTAGAAAAACTTTCCCCAACTCGAAAATCATCCTGTCCACCTTACTTCAGAGGAAAGATTTCCATCCCAAAACAATCAATAAAATAAATTCCAGCATCTCCAGACATTGTGCCCTTTTGCCCAACGTCCACTTGGCCCACCATCCAGACCTGGACACTGAGTGCCTATATGACCACGTCCACCTCTATAAGAACCTGGTACATATTTTTGCAAAGAGACTCAAAGATGTCACTCTAAACAGGACTGAGCAGACAAGCCCCAGGTGGAGCAGAACCAGCCTTAACCCAGCCAATCCAATGAAACACACTTCAGGAAACTACATCCCAGCCAACACCACATCCAGAGCCCCATCCAGAGCCCCATCCAGAGCACCTCCCAGAGCTTCAGCACCCAGACCGGATCCTTATGGACAGAGACTGTCCTACAACAGCCCCTCAGATCCAGCAGCTGAAGCCCGTCCACATCAGAGCCCGACCCGGCCAGACAGACTGAGCTACGCCCAAGCTGTCAGCGGAGGAGCAAACCGAGCTAACACTGAACTCCACGACATCCAACACATGCTGAGTATCATCTGCTCTCACTTACTAACACACAGTGGACAGTGTTAAAAATAACAGTAATTAAAAAAAAAAACAAAAAAAAAAAACACATTGTGTAAATCAGTATAAATAGTACACATTTTCATCCGATTTGTTGATGTTTTGAGTTCCTGACATTACTTTCCATCATTCATTGTTCTTATTTAATCTAATTGTATTTTTTTTCTATCAATCTCTTTTCTCAAAATGGCAAACAAACCTTACAGTTTAATTTAAAAGTTTTAGTGATGAAATCAATCAGTTTTTCTACATGGAATATCCAAGGTCTAAACTCCTCAATCTTTGGCCTAAAAAGTAGAAATCCTGATTTTATAAGAGAAATTCAAGACATAGATGTCATAATCTTGCAGGAAACCTGGTGTAGGGGAGATGTGTTCACTGGTTGTCCCTCAGGATACAGAGAAACCATATTACCATCCGTCAAACTCTCATCAGTCACACAGGGGAGAGACTCGGGAGGGACGATCATCTGGACTAAAGCTGAACTGCCCATAGAATCAGTCAAAAAAGATCAGTACCACCTCTGTGGCTGAAAATTAAAAAAGGAATAATATCAGCATCTCAGCCTGTTTTCCTCTGTGCCGCATACATACCCCCCCCTCGAGTCTCCGTACTTCCAAGAGGAAACTTTTCAAACCATAGAACAAGAAATCAGCCATTTCCAGGCCCAGGGAAATGTGCTGCTCATGGGTGATCTAAACGCCAGAACCGGAAAAGAATTCGATTTCTTAGAGTCACACGGTGCAAGTTTCATCACTGGCAGAAATAACCTGTTCCCTTCTTACCCCACCAGACAAAACTGTGATCTAGTAGTGAACGCTCACGGACGGCAGCTGCTGCGGCTCTGCCGAGGACTGGCTCTGTACATCGTCAACGGAAGACTGCAGGGGGACTCGCTCGGACGAAACACCTACAGCTCAGCTCTTGGTGTCAGCACTGTAGATTATGCAATCACAGATCTCAACCTTTCTTCTTTGAAAGCATTCACAGTCAAACCCTTAAAACCTTTCTCAGACCACAGCCAAATCACACTCTATATAAAACAATCTGAGTCACTACCCAAACCAACTAAAGCACCATATCCAATGAACAAAATCACGTCGTTCAAATGGACAGAAAACAGCGCCACTAATTACATCAACGCTGTTGAATCTTCAGAAATTCAATCCCTATTACATTCATTACAAATACAGGCTTACCCTAAAAATCAATCCGACATCAATCAGGAAGTACAAGATCTAAACAACATATTCTACAAAACAGCACAAAAAAGTAATTTGACATTTATTAAATCAAAGAAAAAATATTTAGAAACGGACAAATGGTTTGATTTGGACTGTAAGGCTCTGAGAAAAAACCTTAGAAATTTATCAAATCAAAAACACAGACAACCAGAGAATCCGGACCTCCGTCTTCATTACTGTGAGGCACTAAAACAATATAAAGCCACACTCCGTCGGAAAAAACAGTTTTTGCAAAACCAGTTTGAAGAAATGGAAAAATCTATAAACTCACACAAATTTTGGGATAAATGGAAATTATTATACAAACCAAATCGAGAAGTTCTGGCACTCCAAGATGGGGAGAAGTGGAAAAACCACTTCCAAGAATTATATAGCCCACCTGAAACTCTAAATTCTAATCAAAACGAAATAATGAAAAAACTAGACAATTTGGAAAGATCAATTAAAACAAATCAAAACCCCTTAGATTTCCCCAGAACAATAGAAGAATTGGAAGACAAATGGTCCTTGAGTCCAAGAAAGCCTGTGGTGTTGACGGCCTCCTGAACGAGATGCTGAAACACTCAGACCAAAGCTTCAAACTGGCCATGCTGAAACTGTTCAATGATGTTCTGAGCTTCGGGTTCTTCCCTGAGATCTGGAACAAGGGCCTCATCAGCCCCATCCACAAGAACGGTGACAAATTAGACCCCAACAACTACCGAGGCATCTGTGTGAACAGTAACCTGGGGAAGGTTTTCTGCAGCATCTTAAACACGGGACTCTTAGACTTCCTTATGAAGCACAATGCCTTGAGTAAATGTCAAATTGGCTTTCTTCCCAAATGTCGCACATCTGAATATATTTTTACATTACAAACATTAATTGATAAATACGTTCATCAAAACAACGGACAAATTTTTGCTTGTTTCGTTGACTTCAAAAAAGCATTTGATTCAATCTGGCATGAAGGATTATACCTAAAACTTATTGACAGTGGAATAGGGGGGAAATTCTATGATTTGATCAGATAAATGTACACAGCCAGCCAATGTGCGGTTAAAATTGGAAACACAAGAACCGAGTTTTTCCCGCAGGGGCGTGGAGTGAGAACAGAACCATTAAAAGCACAAAAACATACACTTACCTCGGCCTGAAAATAACTCCCACAGGAAACTTCACTTTGGCTGTGAATGAACTTCCTCACAGAATGCCCCAAATACCAAAACATCAGAGACCACTACTACCCCAAAATCAATCAAATATTCCCCCAATTTAATGCGTGTAGCCCAACCCAAAAACTGCGTTACATTCTCGGTGAAGAAGCCAAATGTTGCAGAAGAGCTGCAAAATTTGTAACTTCTGGACATCTCCCGAGGGACAACCAGACGGAAACAAAGAGCCAATGAACACGGGGAGTGACCTACACATGTACATAATGTAAATAATGTTCATATTAAAGTTCAGTTGTTACATGATTTCTTTATTGTAATATTTTTATTTATTATCAGAATTTTGAATCCAATACAAAATGTATGTTTTTGTCATGCCAATAAAGCTATTTGAATTGAATTGAGAGAGAGAGAGAGAGAGAGACAGAGAGAGACAGAGACAGAGAGAGAGAGAGAGACAAAGAGAGAGAGAGAAACAAAGAGAGACAGAAAGAGAGAGACGGAGAGAGAGAGAGAGAGAGAGAGACAAAGAGAGAGAGAGAGACAAAGAGAGAGACAGAGAGAGACAGAGACAGAGAGAGAGAGAGAGACAAAGAGAGAGAGAGAAACAAAGAGAGACAGAAAGAGAGAGACGGAGAGAGAGAGAGAGAGAGACAAAGAGAGAGAGAGAGAGAGAGAGAGAGAGAGAGAGAGACAAAGAGAGAGAGAGAGAGAGAGAGAGACAGAGAGATTTTGATTTTTAACAAAACTTTAATGTCAGTAGAAAAATCACCATACAATCAGTAAAATTAACTCACATATATAAAAAAAGATTCAGACAAAAGTAAAAAACACATCAGTTTCAACCAAACAACACAGAGCACTCTTACAACACCAAATATTTTCAAAGGTATCAAGATCGTCCATGTACTTATAATAATTAAAATCAGCCAGTATTCTTGCTTGTAACATATTTGAAAATAAAACCACTATATTCAGATCCAAGTTGTGTTCAACTTTCTTCCTCCTGCTTATATAAACAGCTAACTTGGCTTGACCTAATACAAAATTAAGCAATTGACAAGAAACCCTTTTTTTCCTTACATATTTAAAACCAAGAATAAATACTTCCAAAGAAAATTTTTCATTAAAACGTGTAAAAACATTCTTTAACAACACAAACAAGGCTTCTAGTCTAGCACAGTTCACAAAAGCATGGAAAATGGTTTCTCTTTCTATACAAAAAGGACATTCATCACCAATCGCTGGGTTCATGACTGAAATAAAAGAATTGACTGCAATAGAACCGTGAAGAATTCTCCACTGTAAATCACCTGTTCTTTTAATCAATGGTGGTTTATATAGTGCCCTCCATTCAGGTTTTCTGTTTGCATCTAGTTTGAAAAAATCACGCCATGGGGTATCAATTCTCTTATTCAACATTTTTTTGTTAAAAACGATCACACAATACTTATACAGTATTTTCCCAGTACAAGACAAAAATTCTATGTACAAAGATGCAGCAGTCTCTAAAAAGAATCCAGAAAAACCTTCCACATTCACAGAAACAAACAATTGAGGAAAAGGGTCTGTGGGGTTGGGCCTACTGAGGCCATCACGAAAATTAGACAGTAAAATCTGTTCTTTTGGTTTAAGGGCAGCTTGCCACTTCAATAATAATTGTGCAACAAGACGAGTGGATCTGAACCCCAACCGCTGCGCAACTGCTTCGTCATTTTTGAAATCAAGTCCTGCTAGCTCCAGTAGTTGTCCCAAGGTGATGACTTTGTTATCAGCAAGAGTTTTATTAAGACCTGGGAACAGTCCGTTGGCAGATATATCCAGTCGTGCTCCACGAACTAATGGTTCCTCCAGAAGCCAATAGAGAGACTGTGGGTCCTCAGCTTGATTAAAAACAAAAAGACTCCATACTTTAAAAACGTTCTTGTAAAACACTGGCAAGCTTGTGGTGTTCAGTTTCATTGGGTCTAAAAGAAAAAGTGTTTTGTCCATCCCCAAGTTCTCAACTTTACGTAAAATCACATATGCAACAGCACACCATTTAAAATCAACTGAACCAAGTAAAAGTCTTTGGATGCGCTGCAACCGGAAAGTGGCTATTCTACTTTGCAAATGTATTAAACCCTGCCCACCTTCCTCTTTAGGCATATATAACACACTCTGTGGGACCCAATGAAGTTTATCCCAAAATAAATCTACTAAAATAGCCTGGATTTTAAAATCAATAACAATTGAGAAGGGGGATCCATGCATGCCAATTTGTGCCATAGTGAAGATGCAACTAAATTGTTAACTATTAAAATGCGCCCTCTGTAAGAAATCTTTGAAGACAAATACCTCCATTTATCAAGCCGCCCTTTAATTTTCTCAATAACTCCTTCCCAATTTTTTTGTATTGTAAAATCATCACCCACAAACACGCCTAAATACTTAAAACCGGATGTTCCCCAAACTAAACCCTCTGGAAGTTGCGGTTTTCCTTCTGCCCATTTGCCCAATAATACTGCTTCACTTTTTTTCCAGTTTATACTGGCAGAAGACAATCTCTTAAAGGCTGAAAGTAACTTTAACAAAACCTCAATATCACTTTGCCTGCTAATCATAATTATTACATCATCAGCATAAGCTGACAATATGAGGTTTTCTTTGCAATTTGGTACACATATACCGTGTAGTTTTGTCCGTATTCGTTGTAATAGCGGTTCAATTGCTAAAGAATAAAGCATACCAGATAGAGAGCATCCCTGCCGAACACCTCTATGGGCTTTAAAAGGAGGACATAAACCACCATTGATCTTAAGAATGCTCTCTACGCCACTATAAAGAACCTTAATAAAATCAATAAATTTTTGGCAAAACCCAAAAGACTCTAAAATTTTCCAGAGATAACAATGCTCTACTCGGTCAAAAGCCTTCTCTTGGTCCAGGGAAATTAAACCACAGTCTATATTAAGCATCTTGGAGACTTCAAATACATCCCGAATTAAAGAAACGTTGTCAAATATAGATCTACCAGGAACACAGTAGGTCTGGTCAGGATGGATGACATAATTCATCACCCCTGCTAAACGATTCGCCAACACTTTAGAGAGCAGTTTGTAGTCGCTACAGAGCAGTGATACAGGTCGCCAGCACTTGATGTCGGTAAGGTCTCCCTTTTTGGGCAAGAGGGTTAAAACTGCTCTGCGGCAGCTCAGAGGCAGCTGGCCTTTAGCCAGGCTTTCATTCAATACCTCCAGCAGGTCCCCTTTCAGTTCAGCCCAGAAAGACTTATACCAGTCAACTGGCAAACCGTCAATTCCTGGGGCCTTCCCAGACTCCATTCCTTGGAGAGCCTTATACAGCTCACCCTCACTCAGAGCACCTGAGATTTCAGCATTCACCTTCTCTGGTACCTGAGGTAAGTCATCAAAAAACTCATTTTCACTCACACAGCTTTCTCCAACTTCATTTTTGTACAGGTTTTCATAGAAAACAACTGCTCTCTTACGGATTTCTGCAGGGTTTGATAATAACCTTCCAGATTCAGACCGCAGGGCATGAGTAGCCCTACTCTGGCCATTCTTCTTTTCCAGGTTGAAGAAGAATCTGGAAGGGGCATCCATCTGGTTCAACCTCTGAAACCGTGATCTGACCAGAGCCCCCTGTGTTTTAAGACCCAGCAAATCAGCCAACTGTGTTTTCTTATTGACTAAAGAGTTAAAATAGTTTTGAGCTCCAGTTGACTCAGCTAAATTTTGAAGTTTTAAAATATCAGCCTCCAAGGTGTCCATAACTAAAGTAGTCTCTTTAGTGACGTTTTGAGTATATTGTATACAAAACTGTTTTATTTGGATCTTTCCAAAATCCCACCATTGTCTTAAAGAGATAAAAGTTTCTTTTGTGGTTTTAAATTCACCCCAAAACACCTTAAACATTTCTCTAAAACGCTTGTCACTCAGCAAGTTTACATTCAACTGCCAGTATGCACTCTTTGGTTTAATAGAGTTTAAAAACACAAAACACTGTACCATACTGTGATCAGTAAAACCCAATGGGGTAATTAAACATCTTTTAACTATATTACAATGATGTTTAAAAACATAAAACCGATCTAATCTGGCCAAAGAAATAACATTATCACGAACATGGGTCCAGGTGTATTGTTTTTGTACTCCATTAAACTGTCGCCAAATGTCACATAGTTCATGCCTTTTTACAAGTTGAATTAAACGATTACGAGAGGGTAAATGGGGCTCAATATGATTTCGATCCAACATTGACTCTGTACAATTAAAATCACCACCCAGAAATAAATACTCTTCAGCACAACATTTCTGCATAACAGAACAAAGTACATTTAAAAACACCATTCTTTCTATTGCTGAAGTAGGAATGTACACACAGATAAAAACAAAAACATATTTCTCAAAAGTGGCTCTTATTTTTAGAAGCCTGCCCTTAACAACTTCTTCAACTTGATAAGTTTGAGGAATAAAATTTTTTGCAAATAGGATAGCAACCCCTCCACTGAGTGAGGTGTTGTGACTCAGAACAGCATCTCCTTCCCACTCTTCTGCCCAGTCAGCAGCATTTCTTAAATCACTATGAGTTTCCTGCAACATGGCGACATCAATTTTTTTTTGTTTAATCATCTCAAACACTTCAGCTCTCTTATTCATTCCCCTTAAACCATTAACGTTCATTGTTGCAATATTCATTTCACACATGTTAAAAAATAATAAAAGGAACAAAACTAACAGAGCTATACTCATAGCCACTTTATTCATGATCATAAAGTTAGTTTTTTTTCGCTGGTTTCAATGACATCACCAGCCGAAAGTCCTCTCACTATCTTTTTTAAACGATATATTTCTTTGTTTGTAAACAAACCTTCTGACATGAAAAGCTTAGTTTTATCAACAAACTGCTTTGTGTCAGGAAAATACTCAGCTACACGCACCCCTCTTTTGTTTTTAGTAGCCCTGAGAAAAAGTTTAATATCTTCAGCTTCATAGCTGCGGATAGAAAAATCGTTCTGTGACAAATTTACGCTGGAATCAGAAGACTCGTTACCGCTTTCCATCTCATCGTCACAATCATCATCCTCCACGTCTGCTTTTTTTGCCTTCACAGTTTGAAAATCGTCAGCTTTTTTCCTCTTAGCTGGAACCTTAAATTCACTTTGTTCTGCCTCCATTTCAAAGGCATCCCAAAGCAAATCAGACTGCAAAACACTATCCGTACCGTCACCTCTTTGCATGTTTGTCTCTGCAACAGATTCAGAGATCTGAGTATCCGCATTAACTGAACTGTTTCCTTCTACCACACTCTTGGATTCAGTTGTCTTATTTGATATACTCTCACTCACAGGCAGACTTGCGTCATCTTTTGTTTTCTTTTTATCGGATTCTGCCTCAGACGTAGCAGCGTTTGACGGTCCGGCTTCTGCCGCCTCACCAACATTACCCGCTCCATCTACAGCCACTGATCTGTCGTTCACTTTACTGGGACATGTACGAATTAAATGACCCACCTCCCCACAACTGAAACATTTCATTCTTTCTGTAGTGGCATAAATGACATAGTCACAATCGTCAATTTTCAGATGTAATGATAATTCGAGTTCCTCATCGTCTTTTAATATCATGAAAAGAAAGCGTCTGAACGATACCACATGCTTTAAAAGAGGGGACTTGCAACCACTTGAAATTATTTTGATAGGTGACACTATTTTTCCATATCTGGACATAATTCTCACTAAAGTTTCGTCACTCACGAAAGGTGGAACATTGGATAACAAAACTTTCTTAGATGGCATTGACAACGGAAGTACAGGGGTAAAAAGATTATCAACAACTATACCAGTCTCCACAACCTCATTTGCTTTTTCAACTGTGCTGAGAAAAACAACTGTGGCACTGTTCATCCTGGAAGCCGACATGATATGTTCATGACCGACAACCTCACCTATAGCTAGGCAACACTCTTCAACACTCACCGCGGTCGTCACTTTCACACCATGACGCCGCGTGAGATTTACCAAACTCTGTGACCGTGGGACCGACATGCTGTCCGCACCGTCAGCGGCAGCACGCTGCCCAATAAGTCAACAAACAAAAAAATTCCAACCACTTAAACAAAAAAAAACAAGGAAAGAGAGAGAAAAAGAAAAAGAAAAAGAAAAAGAATTCACTCACAGTCAAAACACCCGCGCTCGCACCACTCTGTCCACTCACGCCCAACAATCGCACCGGAAGTGAGAGAGAGAGAGAGAGAGAGAGAGAGGGGAGAGAGAGAGAGAGAGAGAGAGAGGGGGAGAGAGAGAGAGAGAGAGAGAGGGGAGAGAGAGGGGGGGAGAGAGAGAGGGGAGAGAGAGAGAGAGAGAGAGAGAGAGGGAGAGAGAGAGAGAGAGAGAGAGAGAGGGGAGAGAGAGAGAGAGAGAGAGAGGGGAGAGAGGGGGGGGGGGGGAGAGAGAGAGAGAGAGAGAGAGCGGGGGAGGGGGGCAGACAGAGAGAGAGAGCGGGGGGAGGGGGGCAGACAGAGAGAGAGAGAGAGAGACTCTTCAGACTCTTCCTGTAACAAATGCCAAAAGCACTCCAGAGAGAGAGAGAGAGAGAGAGAGAGAGAGAGAGAGAGAGAGAGAAGGGAGAGAGAGAGGGGAGAGAGAGAGAGAGAGAGAGAGAGAGAGAAGGGAGAGAGAGAGAGAGCGGGGGAGGGGGGCAGACAGAGAGAGAGAGCGGGGGGAGGGGGGCAGACAGAGAGAGAGAGAGAGAGACTCTTTGGACTCTTCCTGTAACAAATGCCAAAAGCACTCCAGAGAGAGAGAGAGAGAAGGGAGAGAGAGAGAGAGAGAGAGGGGAGAGAGAGAGAGAGAGAGAGAGAGAGAGAGAGCGGGGAGGGGGGCAGACAGAGAGAGAGAGAGAGAGACTCTTTGGACTCTTCCTGTAACAAATGCCAAAAGCACTCCAGAGAGAGAGAGAGAGAAGGGAGAGAGAGAGAGAGAGAGAGAGAGAGAGAGCGGGGGAGGGGGGCAGACAGAGAGAGAGAGAGAGAGACTCTTTGGACTCTTCCTGTAACAAATGCCAAAAGCACTCCAGAGAGAGAGAGAGAGAAGGGAGAGAGAGAGAGAGAGAGGGGGAGAGAGAGAGAGAGAGAGAGAGAGCGGGGGAGGGGGGCAGACAGAGAGAGAGAGAGAGAGACTCTTCGGACTCTTCCTGTAACAAATGCCAAAAGCACTCCAGAGGGAGAGAGAGAGAGAGAGAGTGCCTACAATTGCCAGATGAGTTTTGCATTTTGAACAGATTGTTTTCACGATGATAACAATTGATTTAGTTTTTGAACAAAGTGTCTAATGTAAGAAAACGTGTGTAGTGTTTCGCAAATAAGTGTGTTATAGAATTGCAAACAGAGATCAAAGTTGACAAAGTGTTTAAGCTGTGGTTACACTGTGTTTAAGGTTTGCTACAACAAGTTTAGGTATTGAGGCTTTGGTCTAAGCATTCGGTTTTAGTGTGTAAGCAATGGGCAAAAACTGTAAATAAACCTTAAATGTGTTTTATTAAAAGATTTAAATCCCAATCAAGTCCGAGCATTAAATTATTGTTTAGCAATTTTATTTAATATTGTAAGTATGTTAAATTAACAAAAACAAAAATATCATTGACTTTTCGTTTTATTTATATCTATTTATGGAATTAAATTCAATTTAGCCCACTGCCAAGAATAAAGATTATTCAAATATCTCTTATGACAGAAATGTTGTTGTATTGCTGATCTTTATTTCCACCAGTGAGTGGAGCAGATCCTGAACTGCTGATGCCCAGATTTACAGAAGCATAAATTACTTCAAAATGAATCTCACATGTCCACTGCAAAAATTATGAACTGATGGCAAATTATTCTGTTCTTTTCTGTTGCAGCAGAGAATTCAAACGGTTCATCAGGTCTCAGAAAACAGTCAGAACAGTAAAAATGTAAAGGCATTCGTGGAGGTGAACCGCACTGTCATGAGCCAATCCAGTAACTTCAGTCACTGTGTAACTGCTGTAAGGAATGATGGAAATGAATGTAGTTTGTCTGGACAGAAGCTCCAGCTCGGGTGGGTTATGTGACATGGTCAGCGATGTTTAAGAGTAAAGCTGTTTACCTCAACATTCAGTTCCAAAAATGGAAGTGATTTGTCAGGTTATGTCAGTATAGCAACTTACTCTCTGAACATGTTCCAGGGTTAGTTTGCTTAAAGGTACAATATGTAAAATGTTTGCAGTAAAATATCCAAAAAACACTGGGTCAGTGTTGTATATTTTGTTCAGTTGAGTACTCACAATATCCCAAATGTTTCCAACTCTTTGTAAATCATGAGAAAATTGTGATTTTAACCAAGGACGTGTGCGGGAATAGCTTGTCAACGACGTCATATCCGTGTTATCCTCGGTTTCCGCTTTTACTGCCGTAGAAACTTGACAACAGAGTCTCATGGACAAATGCGGAAATTGTAGTTGTAATAGAATAGAATTGTTCTTTATTGATGGGAAATTTAGTGTATTACCAAAGCAACCAAGACCATGTACTTGTGGTTTTACACTTCTGTGTAATGCAATGCAAAAATAAGATAAAAATAATTAAACATGACTGGCTCCTTAAGGTTCTGATATATTTGGAGGCAAAGTTCTTTTTTGTTAATTTCCATATTCATCTAAATGTAAAAAAATCCCCCCAAAAGCTTGTACTTGTTAGTAAAACAAACAGGAAGCAAAAATGGCATTAATAGTCATTAATTTATTTAAGGAATGCAATGATAAATTAGAACCTGCATTAGTTTTTTTCTTATTTTATTTGTATACAGACTTTAATGTCACATTAGGTCATGAACATTGAAAAAGTTTTAAAAGTCTGGAAATGAATTGGTAAAATGTGTTTCAGTCTCTGTCTGCTCTCTGAAGATTGCTCTTATATCAAGAAATATGAATCTTTCTTTATTATTTGATTTCAAAATGATATCACACCACATGAAGAAACAAGTGAAAAGAGTTTGTAGAAAAGAAACACATTTGCACCCAAACTTTTAAAAATATTTTATACTTGTATATACAATATAAATAGACAGCCTCATATATACATATTGTATATACACGTATAGATACACTGTAAACCTCACATAGGTTACAAGATCCACAAGTGTGTCAGGATTGGCACACTACAGGAAGGTATTCCTGACACATGACATTTTACATTTACATTTATTCATTTAGCAGACGCTTTTATCCAAAGCGACTTACAAGTGAGGAATACAAACAAGCGATTCTTCATGTAGAGGAAAATAGACACAGGAGTGTCTTTTTGGTTTAGACATTGGATCCAAAGTGGAAAGAAGAATTATTTTTTAGAGTAAGTGAACGGGTGTTTGCAGAGATCATATCAGCTGACCGTAGCATGAATTTCATGAAAACTGTCAAGAAATGTAACAAGGAAGTGCTCACAATACAAGTTTCAGACATTGTTCAGAGTAGCATAAGATAGAGTATTAGGGATTAGAGAAACAGATAGGATAGGTTTTTTTTTTTTGTTCTTTTATGAAGAGGTTAAGTGTTCACGGAAGAGATGAGTTTTCAGCTGTCTCTTGAATATTTCCAGGGATTCTGCGTTCCTGATGAAGGTAGGGAGATCATTCCACCGCCAGGGAGCAGTGAACGAGAATGTTCTGGAGAGTGATTTTGTGCCTCTCTGTGTCTCTTGGCTCCTTCAGTGATCACAGGCTTCTGGTGGAGACGTAGAGTTGTAACAGTGAGTGGAGGCAGGAGGTGAGGAGCCTGTGGTGGATCTGTACGCAAGCGTCAGGGCCTTGAACTTGATGTGAGCAGCGAGTGTTATCCAGTGCAGAGAGATGAAGAGAGACGTGACGTGGGCTCTCTTGGGCTCGTTGAAGACGAGACGTGCAGCAGCGTTCTGGATCATTTCAACAGGTTTGATTGTCCAGCCAGAAGAGCATTGCAGTAATGAAGCCTAGAAATGACCAGCGTCTGGACGCCTGGTGTTGCATGCTCGGTTAGAAACATGGGGACATGACATGCCCCCATGGAAATAAGGTGAAACGCTCAAAAAAAAAAAAAAGTAAAATAATGTCTCCTTAAAAATTAATGCTTGGGGTCAACAAGAATATTTAATATTTTAAACTTTCGTCTTCTTTTATGTTTGCCTTTCTTCAGAAAAAAATACTAACAAAATCAAAAATTTGAGTCGGGAAAGTTTCTGAAATGGATCATTCCATGTCAAATCAACCGTTCAAAGTGTGTTCATGGTTCTTCATTATTCTTGAAAGATCTGCTTTCATCCGAATGGTCGTCGATTGTGGAGACCGTTCCGTTCTCATAACGATGGCTAAACTCTGCAATCACACAATTAGACTATTAGAACAAATATAGAAAGTATCGTCCCTACAATGTTAGGAGGATATAGTATAATCACATCGACTTCCTTATTTTAGACCAGATTGGGGTTCAAAAGTACGGTTGTGAAGAGAAACTGATCGCTGATCATACTCAGCTTTATTCATCAGGTACACAGCTTTCTTAAAGTAGAATCTGAAACTGATTCTCCCAGGTTGTCCATTCAGATGTCAGTTATGTAAGGGATAATTCACGGCTAGCGGCACTACAGATTTTACTGTACAATGTGAAGTAGGGATGCTCTATTAATACATTGATTATTATTCTCCATCACTTTGTTTGCAGTACATGTGTTTGATGTTTGTGCCAAAACACCCACGACATATTTAGCGGGCCTGTGTCACATGACTGAGAATCGAGCGCACGGCCACAAACACACACACACACACACACACACACACACACACACACACACACACACACACACACACACACATCTACATTAAACTGAGATGGAGAGAACAGCAGATTCACACTAAACTATGTTACTTTTCATAGTTCTTATTGTGGACGATACATCACCCAGAACTCTTGGGCTATTGGACGGATCACAAAGACTTTACCTGACAAAAGAGGACATGTTCATCGTGTCTTGGTTAGAATAAAGTCCAACATACTGGAAAGAATTATTTAAAATTAATAAGCTGTGTCTTCAAGAGTAACTTCAGTGGTCTGCACTGTTAACAAGCTATTTTAAAGTTTATGGATTACTATTTGCTCTTTTTGAATAGCCTTTGGATCTTTTCCATTGTTTTCCACTGGACTATCTTGTTGAACATTTTTCCATTGGACTATTTTTTCAGTCTTTTTTTTTATGAATGTAGAAGCCATATAGTTACTAATGTTGTTTACTCTTTGCTATGTAACTATATTTTTGTATTTCTGCTTTAAGGGGCCATTTTAAACAGGAAGTGATGTGGCAAAGGCAGTGGGAAGGGAAGAGTTTTTTTTTTACCTAAACTACACTACTCTATACTTCTGACTGGGGAAATCATGGTTTTGTTTTAACTTTACCTTATTGTTACAATAAAAGTCTTGCTCAAATAGGTTGTAGTGTCAAAGGTACTTTCCCAGTTGGAAGTGGCTATTAATCAAAAGGAAGCCACATGGTCATTTACCAGCATTGACAAGTTAAAGCTGTTACTGATGTCTGCAGTGCAATATTTGACTGGAAGGGTAAAAATGATTATTGTCACCAGTTATGGCGCGTGTTGAATCAGACAGAGTGGTGTGCAAAACATGCAAGGAATGTGTCAGGTTTAAGGCGTCCCACATATATTTGCAATGTATTGTAATAGCTGCAGATAACAAATACAGTGCATAGCAGACAACACAACCACAACATACAAAATATTGAATATAACAGTGCACTTAAGAGATGACATGAGTGTAGAAATCAGATGGGACTTGAAACCTTTAAAGCTATACCGGAAAACACAAGTCAACGCTTTAAAAAAATCACGATTAATGATGTTTTTTTTTAATCATAGAATAAAACGTGAAAATATCTTGAGCTTGTGTTAACCACAGACTTCCTTTCAGGCATTTAACAAAAACCCCTGCAGTGACAAATGCTTTGCATTTCTTGTATAAAAGCACAGCTACTCCTACTGCTACTCCTACAACCACCAGTGTCACAACTGTCACCGGCAGCGCAGTTTCCAGTGCTGTGTGTCCAGGGCTCACACCTGATTTTGTAAAGAAAAAAAGAGAAAAAGTCATTAGAACAAACAGCAAAGCCAAGTAAATGTGTTATTATTATTATTACATAATTTCTATTAACAGTTAGAACTTCATTTAACAACATTATATAATCATTGTATTGTTGTTTGAAGGGATGGAGGTTAGATTGTCCCTGAAAAACCTGAGGTCTAAAAAAGCAAGACAGAAAAACGATAATAACGCGTCTGTGTGTTTCTGCGCGGGTCTCTGTGAACCTGTGAATTATCCAGCGCTGCGTATTTCCACACAAGATTCCTCACATCTTTATTTCTATTCACAAGGTCCAGTAACAGTGTAAAACTTAATACATAATAATGTTTACATACGGTCCTTCAAATAGTTTATTGCACAAGAAACATAAGGCTTGTTGTTTTTTCCCAAGAAATGAACTCATTTATGCACAAATACATTCTAAAATGTTTCATTTTGCTGTTAAAAGTGGGAACCTGATTTTGTAAAGATTCTTTCTACTTGATCTTACACTTAAAATTGGATTTTGTTGATTTTGAGTTTAAGAAATTACCATATGAAGCACATTTCATTTTATCTATTTATTTAGATTTATTATAATATTGTTAATAAATTAACATTCATGTAACAAGTCATATTTGAGATATTTCACCACTAGTTTTACATTTTCCAATGTTTCTCTGATCCTTACATGTAAGCAGGTAATTTTGTCTGTTTACCTGAATCTGGACAGCGCTGACAGTGTTTAGTCGGGTCACTGATCGAGTTGTTCACGACACAACTGTCGCTGGTATCCTGATATTTCACCTCCAGAAATGGACAAGAGCTGCTGCTGTTCCAGGAGAGAGTCACTCGAGTCAGATTCATCACTGGACACTGAAGGACACACTGTGAGCAGAGTGAATCAGAGACCGTCTCAGGAGCTGGAGATGAAAAGAACAGAAAGATATTGTTGAGAAGAGGTTCAAAATGAAATAAGGCAGACAGGAATGTATATGTGTAATGAAGCTTCCATGAAGTGAAGATCCATTTGCAGCTTTATTATAAACTTAGTGGTACAATCACGGTCAACGACCAGCAAACACAACAGTAGAAGTAAGAAAGCTCATGATCCAAAGACAGGCATAAGTTCAGAGAACAATCAGAGATCCGTCCACAATAGAAAACAGTCCAAAGGTAATCCATGGGAAGACAAGACACAGGAAATAACACTCAGAGATGTTCACCAGGACAAAACTTCACAAAGAGGAAGAGTCTGAGAGCAGACTGATGGACGTCAAGAGCAATCAGTGACCGTGTGTGAGAGAGAAATGTAGAGAGTAGAGGTCCCTCTGGTGGTGAGCAGAAGGAACTGCCAGAGTCTCATTTGTGACAATATGCAGGAAGGCCGTAGCCATGTCTTTAACATGTCTTCATGCTTTATTTGATTATAAAGCATGAAGAAACAGTAAAGGAAATTCTAGGACTAAATCTAGTTTGTATTAAAATAATTCTTCCCTACAATAATATTCAATAACATTGCTGTGGTTGAACTACAGCTCTCGTCCTGTGGTTAGAGCAGTTTCTTATGACATGTGGACTTAAACTGATCAAGCTTTTGAGTGAAATAAGCAAACTAACATCCAGTATGATCGATATGCTTCATTACATTTATATACAAATTTCATTGTATCCTGCAGTTTGTCGCTGTTTTTGAAGAGTGCATGTGTGAATGAACTATTAATCTAGTCACACTGGAGTATGATGAATCCACAATGGAATCAAAATTATTATTATTTACAGCAATATTCTGACATGAATTCAGTCTCAGCTGATTAATTATCAGTTATACCTTCGTGACGTCATGAACGTTGACTTTGAATGAGTGTGTGACAAAGTTAATGCTGTTTCAGAATCAGTCATGATGACTAGTTAAAGAGAGACAGCAGTTCACTCAAAAATAAATTCATCATTTACTCTCCTTCAAGAAGTTCCAAACCTGAATGAATTTTTGTTCTGATGAACACAAAGGAAGATATTTGGAAAATTGTCAGATCTCACCCCTGACTGACCACCATAGTAGAAAAAATAAATACTATGGTAGTCTGTGAGGAGCGAGATCTGCTTGGTTACTGACATTCTTCTAAATAAATGACAGAGTTTTCATTTTCGGTTGAACTTACTTTGTTGAATGGGAAACACAAAGCTGGTCTTTATCAGTCATGGATGGACAAATTCAAATTCTTATCTCTATGTAGCTACAGTTAATCTCAGCTTGTTTCTACATCCAGGATGTGTTACACCAGGCCAATGGGTCCAGCACCTCCAGGAACCCACAGTGGAGTTTACCACACATCTCAAAGTAACTTTGATAGAGGCTGTTGTGCTTTTTTTTCAATAAATTAATTAATTTTTATGGACAGCTGTGCTATCCATATATGTACAGCAACTCTTAAAGGGAAAGGCATGCAAACAACAATTTAGAAAAAAGATGAGCAAAGAGTTGAACAAATGAACAAGAATTTACTCACCAGAGACGCTAACAATGAATTTCATCTCAACCAATTTATTAGATTTGTTGATGATCTGTAGTGTGTAAACTCCAGCATGTTTAGGTCTGACGTTCATGATGGTCAGAGATCCATCATCGTGTATCTGCAGTGAGTCTCTGAATGTGTTGATCTGTTCGTCTGTATGCAGTGTAATGTCACACATCTTATTTACACTACAACTGACTATGGTCCACTTCTGAGGTCCAAACATCCACTTGATTTGATTATATTCTCGTACAGCAGTGTGTAGGGTGACAGACGGTCCTTCTATTTCTGCTGTCCCAACAGCAAACACAGCTGGAAAACAAAAGAAAAGCTGACAGTAAAGACTCAGTAAAACCACGTGCTTAAGGGTTTGATGTTTCACATTAGCAAACTAAAGAAAACTTCAAACCTTCAAATGTAAAACTGTATTTATTCTCAGATGTAAGCATTTTCAGTGTGAAACAGAAGAGTGGATGATGACACTGATTACACTTTCATTATATTACACTTATTGATATTGACAGACCTCACATAATTAATAATAAAATTCATTTTTTGAATCCTGAGAATTATCTTTCATTAACTTTTCAAAACTGAAAATACTACCCAAAGCAAAAACTTTAAGAGGATGAATGAAACCTAAAATGGGACTAGAACTCTGGCCGTGGAAATGTGTTTGTTTGGAATATGATGAAAGAACAGCATGAAATCGAAATGGACAATTTTTATAATTTTTTTTTTTTTACCGAAGGTTGCAGTGTTTATTATGAATAGTTTACCAATGTAGTAATTATAGTTAATTTTTTCCGCATTTCTGAAGCCATTTCACTCGGATATAGCCTACATCACAGTAGGGAAGAAAAGATTAGCGCTACTTCTGTTTCACGCTGACTTTAAGGTCTTTTTCATTTATATATTTTTTCTATGTGTGAACTTCTGTCCTTTAAACAGTGTATTTGTGTGAACTGCTTTTAACTCTTAAATGCAATGTTTTGTTGAACTGAAGCTAAAACCAAATACACAATTTAATCAAGAAATCATTTTCTGTAGAAATTATAATATTGTATAATACTGGAATGCAGAAAAACTACACAAACAGTCATATTTCTCAAGACATCATGTTAGAAAAGTAAACAAGACCGCTTTGTCTCTTTACTTTAAACATTTAAACACTTCAGATATACCTAAAAAGCTCTGAATGTGAGGTGAAAACTGACGACACACACAAGACACAAGAACTGACGCCCAAAGCAGAAACTCTGAACTTACCTTTAGTGAGGATTAGTATCCAGAGACAAAAGATCAATTTGCTTCCCATAGTGTTTCTATCAAGTAACGATCAACTGCATAAAGGAGGTTTATCCTTGATGAAAAAAACTAACACAATGAATGGGAAAAATGAACTGCGTACAGTGAGAGACCTGACTGACTGTTCCTTCAACTGTGACTTCACACAGTCATCCATCCCTTCACACACACACACACACACACACAGAGAGAAGGGGAGGGGGGGGGGATTTGCACATTTCATACAGTTATAGTTTCAAGACTGCAGCCAAATACACAAATAGGTCGACTCCACCCACCGACTACTCAAACCAATCAGATAACGGCTACATTGCGCTGACCAATCGCAGCACGTTCTTGCTAAAACCAATAAAGTTTACTTTACAATCATGGGCAGTACGGTGTAAATTTTAGGACTTCCTCAGTCATACAACGAAAAGGCGTCATGCCTCAAACTAAAAGGTCTCAGGAAAAACGACATCAGGTGTCAGGTAGAGTTAGGTATGGGATAAAACAGCCAGACGAAAAGGCATCATATGAAACGGACTCAGACTAAAAGGCAAGGTAAGTTATAGGCTACCTGATTATTAATTCTTACAGCTTTAATTAAATATTACAGTGGTTAGGTTTTATACAGAAAAGAACATTACAATTTTCACATTGGTCTGCAGAATACCAGCAATAGACCCTTCGCAAACAGTTTGATTGACAGGCGATCTGACCAATCATAACCCCGAATCCGCCATTTTGTCCGACAAAGCAGTCAGGGGAGTTAGTAGATTAACGTTGGCGAACTCGAACTTGATAAATTGTGTGTCCTCACGTCTTTCCGCGCTTGAAACAACATTCCTTCTGATGTTCATTCATGTTTATTTGATGCTATAAATGAACTAGTATGAAGAGATGATCGGTTCACGAGGAGCTACAGCGATCTGTCACCACACATTAAACACACACTAGACGCTATTTATTGTTTAAACTTCTTAAAAAAATGACTATTTCAAATATGAAACTGTTTCATACGTTGTCAGTGTCCTCTTTGCTCCACAGTGTATTTTTCACTGCGTGAGCACATGATGTGTGGTGTGAGAGCGCATGGGTTGTCGGACATTCATTCATTCTCTACCGCTTATCCGGGGCCGGTTCGCGGGGGCAGCAGTCTAAGCAGAGATTCCCAGACTTCCCTCTCCCCAGACACTTCCTCCAGCTCTTCCGGAGGGACACAGAGGCGTTCCCAGGCCAGCCGAGAGACATAGTCTCTCCAGCGTGTCCTAGGTCTTCCCCGGGGCCTTCTCCCGGTCTCCAGCCTCCTTCGGTATCTGGTTGAAGCTCTGCCGAAGGTGCGAGTTGAAGATTTTTCTGACAGGGGACTCGGCCAAACGTTCCCAGCAGACCCTCACTGTACGTTTGGGTCTGCCGAGTCTGTCCAGCTTCCTCCCCTGCCATCTGACCCAACTCACCACCAGGTGGTGATCAGTTGACAGCTCCGCCCCTCTCTTCACCCGAGTGTCCAAGACATACGGCCGGAGGTCAGATGAAACAACTACAAAGTCGATCATCGACCTCCGCCCTGGGGTGTCCTGGTGCCACGTGTAATAGTGGACACCCTTATGCTTGAACATGGTGTTCGTTATGGACAAACTGTGGCTAGCACAGAAGTCCAATAACAGAACACCGCTCTGGTTCAGATCAGGGGGGCCGTTCCTCCCAATCACGCCCCTCCAGGTATCACTGTCGCTGCCCACGTGAGCGTTGGAGTCCCCCAGTAGAACGACAGAGTCCCCGTTCGGAGCACTATCCAGCACCCCTCCCAGAGACTCCAAGAAGGCCGGGTACTCCGCACTGTCATTCGGCCCATAAGCACAAACAACAGTGAGAGCCCTGTCCCCGACCCGAAGGCGCAGTGAAGCAACCCTCTTGTTCACCGGGGTAAACTCCAACACATGGCGGCTGAGCTGGGGGGCTATGAGAGCCCACACCAGCCCGCCGTCTTCCACCGAAGGCAACTCCAGAGTAGCGGAGAGTCCAGTCTCTCTCAAGGAGTTGGGTTCCAGAGCCCAAGCTGTGCGTGGAGGTGAGCCCAACTATCTCTAGTCGGTATCTCTCGACCTCCCGCACAAGCTCAGGCTCCTTCCCCGCCAGCGAGATGACATTCCATGTCCCTAGAGCCAGATTCCGTGTCCGGGGATTGGGTTGCCGAGGCCCCATATGGTTCCTCCCGCAGGTGGTGGGCCCACGGGAGGTCGGCCCCACGTCGCTCCTTCGGGCTGAGCCCGGCCGGGCCCCGTGGGGAAAGACCCGGCCACCAGGCACTCGCATACGAGCCCCAACCCCAGGCCTGGCTCCAGGGTGGGGCCCCGGTTGCGCCATACCGGGCGACGTAACAGCCTTTGTTCTATTTAAATCCATAATGGGGTTTTGAACTGCTCTTTGTCTGGCCCATCACCTAGGACCTGTTTGCCTTGGGAAACCCTACCAGGAGCATATAGCCCCCGACAACATAGCTCCTAGGATCAGTCGGGCACTCAAACCCCTCCACCACGATAAGGTGGCAGTTCACTGGAGGAGGTTGTCGGACATATCAAGAAAAATAAATACAAAAATGTTTTTTTCAGCATTGCAACATTTTTATTTAAATTATCCACTCAATAAAAACGTTGCAGTGATGCCGAGGATGTATCTTAATTAAAAACACATGATTTATTAACACATTATCAAACAAACGTATTCAATCCAAAGGCCATGAGAAAAATTCATCAGTTCACTTGATGCATGTGCGAAATTCAAAACAACTGATAGAACATGTGCTGACATTAGATTTGATGAAATTTGAATATCAGAATATTCTGAAATCAGAATATGGATGAAAATGAAACATTAAAAATGGGATTATAGCACATGCAGCAACAATTAAATTAAATAAGAGGAACATTTAAAATAGTAACCATACTTTAAATCTTAAATAGTGTCCATATTTTAAGCTTTATATTCTGAATCTACATTTTTCTCCGCTCATCCTTTCTTCAATCTACTTCACATCATGTAATTTTTTTTGTAGAAATTATAATTACTATATACTGTTATACTGAATATAACTCTTGGGCTGCAGGTTCTTCTGAACTGCTGTCAGGTTCAGTGAGAATCTGCGGTCTGTATGATCACTTGTGCTTGTACTTTAACACACAAGCGTTTGTTTTATTATTACAACATTTAGTCAAACAAGATTCCTGTGGTTCCTTCGAGAGGACATTAACATCACATCCTTCAGTTGATCGCCTCCTCGAGCATCATCATTTCCGGGAACTATAGTAGTCAACATTTGTGGATCAAAACCTTTCATCAAAGTTATCCTCAAACCTTCTTCTTATAGGACATCTTAGTTCTTAGGACAATTTTGATGAAATTTTCTTTTTTTTGATCTACTTCAAATGTTGACTACTGTATGTCTGCTCAGAATGATTTGTACAAAGTTTTGAGAAGTTTAGAAACAATATATGCTTTAAGATATTCCAAGAGGTGACAGCAAATTAACATGTTCAGTCTAAGAAAATTAAGTAAAGATAGTTTGACTTCCCAAATTGTCATTGTTAATTATAGGCTACTTTATTGCAGTTATGTTATCAAGCAATTTGCATGTTTGGACCGTTTTGCAAAAACTAACAAACCTCATGAGGGAGCATATGCCCCGGGACCCAGTTTAACGGTTCACACTTTAACTCCCCAAAGCTCAAACCAAAGCTACGCCCTTAAGGCGAGGGAGACAAACAATCCCTCCATAACCCCGCCCACTCCAGCAAAGCCTCGCCCCCTTTTGTGCCTACCAATTATTATTTAGCAGGAACTTAAAAGGCAGATATTTATTTTGTTTGTTGAAGACATTAGCTGCATTGATTAAATGCACAGATCTTGTTAAAAGTTCAATGTTGATTAATAAATGTTTTGTAAAACCGTTTCAACATGGAAATGGCAACTGACATTATTTTAACCACATGTCGAAGGCCTGCCTGATGTCCTATTCTCATCATGATTACCCCTGCTTTATATATTCTCTCCATTCTGCCCTTCAAGTGATGATGAAGAGGAGGAGGAGCAGCGACTCTCGTCGAACATGAACTAAAAGCAACGTATAAACTAAAATATATGAAAAAATGTCCTGCAAAAAGGGCAGGTACTTTAAGAGTATACTCGTGGTCTAATTGTCCATCACGTAATCTCCTCTGCCCATTATTTTCATAGCTGTGTTTATTTACACAGGACTGGATCTGTTTGGCACTAATTGTCAGGTTCGACCCACATCTGTCTTACTATCTCGCCCCAGTACATGAGTTTGAGTTTAAATAATGTTTGAAGCCTGTCTTTAGATCCTTCCTTCCAGAAAACCTGACATTAATAGATATTAAAGCCTACATACAATAAATTTGTAAATTAATGCCTGTACAACACACTCATCTGACATACAGTTGGAACAAATGTACTTCTTGTATGAGCTGTGGGAAATATGACCTATTTATTAAAGCTATCTTTAAAATATATATATATATATATATATATATATATATATTTTTTTTTTTTTTAATGATTAGTTTTTATAATGTAAAAAGCTTTTTTTTTGACAACTTGCTTTAACCTTTGCTTGACATCAGGTATGCAAATTTATGCATTAATTTATCATTTGTTCCCGGGCAAAGTGAAGTTTCACAACTTTATATATTTATTTAACTTTACCGTTGTACTAGAGCGCTGACTTTGTACGTTTGACTGAATTGTTTGCTTGTCTTTTGTGATGGCTGTCATTGATGATTAAAACTGACTTTGGCTCATGCCACCATTCAACCCGCGGAAAACACTCTCAAAGACTTCTCATACATTTATGGTTTCACAGACCGGGTTTAGATTAAGATTAAAACAGGAGTAAATCATTACATTTATAGCTTTTTAAAACGTGCCTTAGAAAAAACATTAAGGTGCATCTTGAGACACACGATGGCATTGACATGTTTTAAGAGAAGTCAGTGGAAGTTGATTTCAGTTAAAAAAGCACAAGCAGTCATTTTATTCAGGACTAGTTCAGACTCTTAGACACTTCACTCAAAGTTAAAAAGGTCTGAATGTGAGGTGAAAACTGACGACACACACAAGACAAGAACTGACGCCCAAAGCAGAAACTCTGAACTTACCGTTAGTGAGGATTAGTATCCAGAGACAAAAGATCAATTTGCTTCCCATAGTGTTTCTATCAAGTAACGATCAACTGCATAAAGGAGGTTTATCCTTGATGAACAAAAACTGACACAACGAATGGGAAAAATGAACTGCGAACAGTGAGAGACCTGACTGACTGTTCCTCCCGCGGGCTTTACACACGCACTCACCCACATCCTCCCCTCAGCGGGGCATTCTGTATACAGTTTCCTCTTTAAGAAACACCAAACACCCCAGATTCACACAATCAGATAAACCTGGGGGGGGGGGGGCAGTGTTTAATCAGAGGGGCACATTAAAAATGGTAACAAATTATATTTAAAGATTATAAACTACTTTACTTTACAATCATATAAACATTTATTACAACATTGTACAACATTTGTACAAGAATGAGTGCAGGTGCAAAAAAGGTAGTATAGTAATTAATGTTGATGATTATTATCAATGATTTGTGAAGCATCATGTGACACTGAAGACTGGAGTAATGATGATAAATTCAGCTTTGATCACAGGATATAAATTAAACTTTACTATATATTCACATAGAAAACAGTTTTTTCAATAGAAAACATACATTTTAATAATATCTCACAATTTTAGAGCTTTTTTTGTATTTTTAATAACATAAATGCAGCCTAGGTTAGCAGAAGAGACTTCTTTCAAAAACAACCAAAATAGTACAGTTTCCCAACTTTTGACTGGTAGTGCATATCTGCATGTACTGCATGTATTTCAAAATGTAGGCCTAGTATTTACTTTAAAAAAAGAAACATTAGATCCATATTGACAAAATTATTTACAGGAGAAAGCACCATTTTAAGGACATACAGTAGGCCTACAATGAAATTATAATTGAACTGCTTTGCAAATAGTAATAACCTTCTTCATCACAAATCTGATGGTGCAGTACTTGATCCACATGGATCCACTTTCTGTCCCTCTGGCTGTTCCTCTCTCTGTCCCTGTATGTTTTCTTCTTCCTCACCCTCTTCTTCGTTCTCCTCATTCTCTTTTTCATGCTCCTCCCCCTCTTCCTCATCCTCCTCCCCCTCTGGAATGTCCCTCTCTGTGTCAGAGTCCTCACTCTCTCCAGCCTCCACTGACTCCTCTGGCTCTCCCTCTTTCTGCTCCTCAACTCTCTCAATACCTTGATTCGTTTCTCTCACTTTTTTTGTTAACAAAAAAAGGACGCTATGTCCCTTCCTCGTTTCATGATAACTATCGGAAGAAAAAAAAACGTGCATTACATTTCATTGCCTAACCGTCCCTCCCTACTTAACATGGGTAATAATAACCTGTTGATTTCTTTACTCAAATGTATGTTATCGCAATGCAACAGCTAAGACAGATGAAGTTACGTGATTAACATCACAACATTGTGCAGGAACAACCAGTTACTTACGAGATACGAGTCACTTACGCGGCCGGCGCCACTCTAATTTACCCGTGTAAAACGTTC
The DNA here is from genome assembly GCA_038088235.1 of Zacco platypus. Lineage (NCBI taxonomy): Eukaryota > Metazoa > Chordata > Actinopteri > Cypriniformes > Xenocyprididae > Zacco > Zacco platypus. The sequence continues at coordinate 30,660,415 of CM076075.1, forward strand.
CGTCGCGTTAGTTCTGCTTTTGGCGCTCGCGTGTAAAATCATAATAAAGTCATAATTTTTTTTTTTTTTTTGGGCAGCACAGGGGGGGGGGCCACAGGGGTGGCCAGGGAGATGTCTACAGAGGCACGGGCCTCCCTAGGCCTCCGTGTAGAACCGCCACTGCTAACATGCAATGATCTCCACCGCAATAAAGTAGTTTTACTCTCACGGAACAAAAATAACAGTCGAGACGGGAAGATCCAACGGGATGACTGCACACGCGACCGGCTCCGAGCCGCTCTATAACAGAACGTGTTTTTCGCATACGAACATTACAGGTTCACTTCAAGTCACGCCACCCTCTTCTCCTCCCCTGCAGTCAGCACACAGCAACGCGTGAGTCACAGGCACAACTTAAACACTCAAAACCTACATGTCTAATGTTTCTAAACCCTGATTTGACTCTTTTTACAGATTATATAAATAAGTTGTCTTGTAGGCAGTGTGTGTGTGTGTTTGCTAGCGGATGGCGCTGTAGTCCACATGTTGGGGTAGAAAGGAAGTGAGTTGCACATGCTGTCTGCTGGTTATGGAACTCAATACAGTTTTTGCCTATTGCTTACTGTAACATGTATTCCAGTCTTGTTTCCTGTCATGTGTACCTTGTTTTGATTCCGTCAGTTATTGTCACGTGATCTTTGTTTTGGTTCCCCATGTGCCTTGTTATTAGTCTATTGTCACCAGCTGTGTTTGTTAATTAGTCATACCTGTCACCTGTGCCCTGCTTGTGTTCAGCTGTATATATTCCCTCTGTGTCTGTCCAGTCCTTGTCAGTTCATATAGTTTCATGTGTGGTGTTATTCCCTGTACCTTGTCTATTAAAACTATGTTTCTTGTGAACTCCGTCGTACCGCCTGTTCCTGCCTACACCAGCGTGACAGATGAACTGACCCCTCAACGCGAGGAAAATTTAAAGATGGACTCACCCGCTCTGGAGTACCTGATGAGCCCGGAGGCTCGACCGCTCCTGGGCTACTGGGCCTGGATGAGTCGGAGGGATGAACTCTCCGCCTCAGCATGGCAGCCCGGGGTGCGCTCAGAGATCGTCGCCGAAGTGGATGAGTTCGGGACCCCGGTGACAACACGAGTCAATGAACCCATCTCAGAGCCAGGAGCAGCCCGCCGACTAATCGATCTGTGGACCGCGGATCCTTTCCCCACCCAAATGCCCACCCCTCAACCTTCATCTTCACTTCTGGTCCCATCCGTTTCCCTGCTTGTTTTCCCGGTTCCGTCACTGGTTACGGCAAGTCCCCTGGATCCGTCGGTCCCCCTGCTGTCGGCAAGCTCCTCGGCTCTGCCACCGCCGTCCACTCCATGCGGCTCCTCTCCAGCACCTCGGGCTTCCCATCCATCAGCCCAGCTCGAGGCGGAGTCCCCGGCTCCCATTCAAACCTCCAGGCCCGTGACTCCACCTCGTCCCGTCAGCCTGCCACCAGCGCCTGGTCCCACACCTCCTTCACCAGCTCCTCGGCCCGGCTGTCCGGATGCTCAGCTGGGCTCCCTCGTCCCTCCTGGTCGGCCTTCGGGGGTCGTCGCCCAGCTGCCGCTTTGGACATCCGGGACTACGGCTACGCCTCCACCCGTCACCCCTCTGGCGTCATCAGACTCCTCCCTCCTCACGACCTCCCCGTCATCCTCGGTCCCACCACCTTCGCCCCGGTCAGCCAGAGCCTCGTCGCCAGCTCAGTCCCGTGTGCCTGCGGCTCGGCGTCAAACTTCCGGTCCGGCGGTGTCGCCCAGGTCCGTCGGCCGGAAAGTCCCCCTACCTGCGCCATGGTTCCGCTGCCAGCGATCGGCCCCAGGAAATCGTCCCGCCCCGCAACCTGGACTCCTCCCTGGCTCCTCCCACCGTCAGCGCCACCATGGGGTCGGGACCCAGCCGCTCCAGGGGACTGCCCTCCTCCAGCTCCACGCCCTTCTCCGAAACCTCCGCCCTTTATTTGTTTCTTTTTTTTCTTTGGACTTTGTCACGGCGCGAGGTCGCGCCTTTCCGGGGGGGGGTGTAATGTAACATGTATTCCAGTCTTGTTTCCTGTCATGTGTTCCTTGTTTTGATTCCGTCAGTTCTTGTCACGTGATCTTTGTTTTGGTTCCCCATGTGCCTTGTTATTAGTCTATTGTCACCAGCCACCAGCTGTGTTTGTTAATTAGTCATACCTGTCACCTGTGCCCTGCTTGTGTTCAGCTGTATATATTCCCTCTGTGTCTGTCCAGTCCTTGTCAGTTCATATAGTTTCATGTGTGGTGTTATTCCCTGTACCTTGTCTATTAAAACTATGTTTCTTGTGAACTCCGTCGTACCGCCTGTTCCTGCCTACACCAGCGTGACACTTACACACTTTTTGCAAAATTTGGCTCATTATGTCAAAACTCTACACACAAGACAATCACACAGAGCACTTGGAGATTAACAACTCACATCTATGGCAAAATGAAACACTGTAATCAAAACTTACAGTTTTTGCCCATTGCTTACACACTAAAACCGAATGCTTAGACCAAAGCCTCAGTACCTAAACTTGTTGTAGCAAACCTTAAACACAGTGTAACCACAGCTTAAACACTTTGTCAACTTTGCTCTTTGTTTGCAATTCTATAACATACTTATTTGCGAACCACTACACACGTTTTCTTACATTAGACACTTTGTTCAAAAACGAAATCAATTGTTATCATCGTGAAAACAATCTGTTCAAAATGCAAAACTCATCTGGCAATTGTAGGCACTTCCACACACTCCTGAAAACACAACACCAATCGGTCTGAGCCTCAGAGGAGGACAAAGAGAGACAGAGAGGAGTCAGACATTGAAGAGGACGAGGACAAAGACGAGGACCAGTGCGGAGACGTGTATCAGATCATCAGGGCTGCTCTGGTCTGAGAGTGGTTCAACAACCATAACCATTTCACACTTTTATACCTGCCCCCTTACAGCGCCTTTCTAAATGCAGTCGAGGAATTCTTTTCTGCGTGACGGTGGAAAGTATATGATCACAATCACATGCCCGCATGACTCAAGCAATGGAAGAGACATGCGGAGACATTGAGGTGAGATCAATCAAAGGGTGAATTCGGCACACGAGGTGATATTTTCCCCCATGTCTAGCCCTCGAGGACATCTCCTGTGATGTTGAGGAGGTCTTGTGTCCAGATCCGAACAGAAGGCGGGATCCATAAGCCTCCAGCTCCCACCACACACACACACACACACACACACACACACACACATTCACACACACACACACACATTCACACACACACACTCTTGTTCGTTTTGCTATCAAAGTGAGGACATTCCATAGGCATAATGGTTTTTATACTGTACAAACTGTACATTCTGCCCCCCCCCCCACCCCTAAACTTAACCCTCACTGAAAATGTTCTGCATTTTTACATTTTTAATTAAACATTGTTTAGTATGTTTTTAAAGCTGTTTGAAAAGTGGGGACATATGAAATGTCCTAATATTTCACGTTGAATTTGTAATACCAGTGTCATACCCATGATATTATACACATTTGTGTCCTGATATGTCACAAAAACGCGCACACACACACACACACACACACACACACACACTCACACACACCTACTCACACTCACACACACACAAGTATATGTTTTTTTCCGCCCAATACCAATTTATCCAGTAATTGTTTTTTTTACAGTTTTTGCCTATTGCTTACACACTTTTTGCAAAATTTGGCTCATTATGTCAAAACTCTACACACAAGACAATCACACAAAAATTATGAACTGATGGCAAATTATTCTGTTCTTTTCTGTTGCAACAGAGAATTCAAACGGTTCATCAGGTCTCAGAAAACAGTCAGAACAGTAAAAATGTAAAGGCATTCATTGTCATGAGCCAATCCAGTAACTTCAGTCACTGAGTAACTGCTGTAAGGAATGATGTAAATGAATGTAGTTTGTCTGGACAGAAGCTCCAGCCCGGGTGGGTTATGTGACATGGCCAGCCATGTTTAAGAGTAAAGCTGTTAACCTCAACATTCAGTTCCAAAAATGGAAGTGATTTGTCAGGTTATGTCAGTATAGCAACTTACTCTCTGAACATGTTCCAGGGTTAGTTTGCTTAAAGGTACAATATGTAAAATGTTTGCAGTAAAATATCCAAAAAACACTGGGTCAGTGTTGTATATTTTGTTCAGTTGAGTACTCACAATATCCCAAATGTTTCCAACTCTTTGTAAATCATGAGAAAATTGTGATTTTAACCAAGGATCTGGGATGTGTGCGGGAATAGCCTGTCAACGACGTCATATCCGCGTTATCCTTGGTTTCCGCTTTTACTGCAGTAGAAACTTGACAACAGAGTCTCATGGACAAATGTGGAAATAGTAGTTGTAATAGAATAGAATTGTTCTTTATTGATGGGAAATTTAGTGTATTACCAAAGCAACCAAGACCATGTACTTGTGGTTTTACACTTCTGTGTAATGCAATGCAAAAATAAGATAAAAATAATTAAACATGACTGGCTCCTTAAGGTTCTGATATATTTGGAGGCAAAGTTCTTTTTTGTTAATTTCCATATTCATCTAAATGTAAAAAAATCCCCCCAAAAGCTTGTACTTGTTAGTAAAACAAACAGGAAGCAAAAATGGCATTAATAGTCATTAATTTATTTAAGATATGCAATGATAAATTAGAACCTGGATTAGTTTTTTTCTTATTTTATTTGTATACAGACTTTAATGTCACATTAGGTCATGAACATTGAAAAAGTTTTAAAAGTCTGGAAATGAATTGGTAAAATGTGTTTCAGTCTCTGTCTGCTCTCTGAAGATTGCTCTTATATCAAGAAATATGAATCTTTCTTTATTATTTGATTTCAAAATGATATCACACCACATGAAGAAACAATTGAAAAGAGCTTGTAGAAAAGAAACACATTTGCACCCAAACTTTTAAAAATATTTTATACTTGTATATACAATATAAATAGACAGCCTCATATATACATATTGTATATACACGTATAGATACACTGTAAACCTCACATAGGTTACAAGATCCACAAGTGTGTCAGGATTGGCACACTACAGGAAGGTATTCCTGACACATGACATTTTACATTTACATTTATTCATTTAGCAGACGCTTTTATCCAAAGCGACTTACAAGTGAGGAATACAAACAAGCGATTCTTCATGTAGAGGAAAATAGACACAGGAGTGTCTTTTTGGTTTAGACATTGGATCCAAAGTGGAAAGAAGAATTATTTTTTAGAGTAAGTGAACGGGTGTTTGCAGAGATCATATCAGCTGACCGTAGCATGAATTTCATGAAAACTGTCAAGAAATGTAACAAGGAAGTGCTCACAATACAAGTTTCAGACATTGTTCAGAGTAGCATAAGATAGAGTATTAGGGATTAGAGAAACAGATAGGATAGGTTTTTTTTTTTTGTTCTTTTTTTTTTTATGAAGAGGTTAAGTGTTCACGGAAGAGATGAGTTTCAGCTGTCTCTTGAATATTTCCAGGGATTCTGCGTTCCTGATGAAGGTAGGGAGATCATCCACTTCCAGGGAGCAGTGAACGAGAATGTTCTGGAGAGTGATTTTGTGCCTCTCTGTGTCTCCTGGCTCCTTCAGTGATCACAGGCTTCTGGTGGAGACGTAGAGTTGTAACAGTGAGTGGAGACAGGAGGTGAGGAGCCTGTGGTGGATCTGGACGCAAGCCTCAGCGCCTTGAACTTGATGCGAGCAGCGAGTGTTAGCCAGTGCAGAGAGATGAAGAGAGACGTGACGTGGGCTCTCTTGGGCTCGTTGAAGACGAGACGTGCAGCAGCATTCTGGATCATTTCAACAGGTTTGATTGTCCAGCCAGAAGAGCATTGCAGTAATGAAGCCTAGAAATGACCAGTGCCTGGACGCCTGGTGTTGCATGCTCGGTTAGAAACATGGGGACATGACATGCCCCCATGGAAATAAGGTGAAACGCTCAAAAAAAAAAAAAAAGTAAAATAATGTCTCCTTAAAAATTAATGCTTGGGGTCAACAAGAATATTTAATATTTTAAACTTTCTGTAGCTTTCCCAGCTGAACAGATGCAATTCACTCTCAGGTACTGATGTTTGTAAAAGGATTTAATGTCCATAAAAAACACCGTAAGAGCTAAATAAAAACACAAACAGACAAACATTAGACATTTGCCTACAAAAGGTATATAAACACACGACAAACCTATAAACTGAATTACACATCCAGCAATAAATTGACCAACACAAATTGTGTGATGAGCCCGTATAGTCTGAATTATTTTAACACAGTAACTATTTTTAATGCAGATAAAACATCTACAAAAATACACCATCTTCTTTGAAGTGCTAAATGTATGGCCTATATGATTATTCTATTTACAACAATCTCCTTTTAGAGCGCAATGTGAACTAAATTAAATACTTAATGAATTTTAATAGAACTGACTCTCAATTTAGAGAGAAAACACAAATAATATATAAATTACTCGTGCAAACCAAGAGACTATAACATTGTCTTGCTTATGACAATAAATGCATACACACTCTGCATAATAACGACCCATTTAACGTTAATTAGCGACTTCAAAGGAGATCGATAAACACTTCAAACTTTACCAAACAACATAAAATTAAAAACTATACCTTGTGCCCTTCATCAGCCAGGAGCTAAGAGGTAGAAATAAACCCTTTAAAGTAAATGTTTATAATATGAGTAGCCAAAGTCCGTCTGTTCTCTGTGGTAACTTTAATCAGAATGACGCGTCACACAGAAAGTGCGCCAAGATACTAACAGTGCCACTGCACTTCCTTTCTCAGACTTCAAAATAAAAGCATACATAGTAAAGAAACGTAAACACTCTTGTAAAACAAATAATAATGTCCACATTAAGTAAAAAGCGAGAACAATTAGTCAACCAAAACATAAATAAATAAATAAAGAATTTTTTAGTAACATTTGGCTTAAATTAAATAAATTCCTTTCTCTTGAAATCCTCAAGTATTCCATGGCAACACTGCCCTCTATGGGTGGAGATAAGGGTGTCGGCCCACTTCAGTGATAGGGGGATTTAATGGTCATTTACACTTTCGTCTTCATTTATGTTTGCCTTTCTTCAGAAAAAAATACTAACAAAATCAAAAATTTGAGTCGGGAAAGTTTCTGAAATGGATCATTCCATGTCAAATCAACCGTTCAAAGTGTGTTCATGGTTCTTCATTATTCCTGGAAGATCTGCTTTCATCCGAATGGTCGTCGATTGTGGAGACCGTTCCGTTCTCATAACGATGGGCAGACTCTGCAATCACACAATTAGACTATTAGAACAAATATAGAAAGTATCGTCCCTACAATGTTAGGAGGATATAGTATAATCACATCGACTTCCTTATTTTAGACCAGAGTGGGGTTCAAAAGTACGGTTGTGAAGAGAAACCGATCGCTGATCATACTCAGCTTTATTCGTCAGGTACACAGCTTTCTTAAAGTAGAATCTGAATCTGATTCTGATTCTCCCAGGTTGTCCATTCAGATGTCAGTTATGTAAGGGATAATTCACGGCTAGCTGCACTACAGATTTTACTGTACAATGTGAAGTAGGGATGCTCTATTGATACATTGATTATTATTCTCCATCACTTTGTTTGCAGTACATGTGTTTAATGTTTGTGCCAAAACACCCACGACATATTTAGCGGGCCTGTGTCACATGACTGAGAATCGAGCGCACGGCCACAAACACACACACACACACACACACATCTACATTAAACTGAGATGGAGAGAACAGCAGATTCACACTAAACTATGTTACTTTTCATAGTTCTTATTGTGGACGATACATCACCCAGAACTCTTGGCCTATTGGACGGATCACAAAGACTTTACATGACAAAAGAGGACATGTTCATCGTGTCTTGGTTAGAATAAAGTCCAACATACTGGAAAGAATTATTTAAAATTAATAAGCTGTGTCTTCAATAGTAACTTCAGTGGTCTGCACTGTTAACAAGCTATTTTAAAGTTTATGGATTACTATTTGCTCTTTTTGAATAGCCTTTGGATCTTTTCCATTGTTTTCCACTGGACTATCTTGTTGAACATTTTTCCATTGGACTATTTTTTCAGTCTTTTTTTTATGAATGTAGAAGCCATATAGTTACTAATGTTGTTTACTCTTTGCTATGTAACTATATTTTTGTATTTCTGCTTTAAGGGGCCATTTTAAACAGGAAGTGATGTGGCAAAGGCAGTGGGAAGGGAAGAGTTTTTTTTTTACCTAAACTACACTACTCTATACTTCTGACTGGGGAAATCATGGTTTTGTTTTAACTTTACCTTATTGTTACAATAAAAGTCTTGCTCAAATAGGTTGTAGTGTCAAAGGTACTTTCCCAGTTGGAAGTGGCTATTAATCAAAAGGAAGCCACATGGTCATTTACCAGCATTGACAAGTTAAAGCTGTTACTGATGTCTGCAGTGCAATATTTGACTGGAAGGGTAAAAATGATTATTTTCACCAGTTATGGCTCGTGTTGAATCAGACAGAGTGGTGTGCAAAACATGCAAGGAATGTGTCAGGTTTAAGGCGTCCCACATATATTTGCAATGTATTGTAATAGCTGCAGATAACAAATACAGTGCATAGCAGACAACACAACCACAACATACAAAATATTGAATATAACAGTGCACTTAAGAGATGACATGAGTGTAGAAATCAGATGGGATTTGAAACCTTTAAAGCTATACCGGAAAACACAAGTCAATGCTTTAAAAAAATCACGATTAATGATGTTTTTTTTTAATCATAGAATAAAACGTGAAAATATCTTGAGCTTGTGTTAACCACAGACTTCCTTTCAGGCATTTAACAAAAAACCCTGCAGTGACAAACACTGCAATAATATTATATTATATTCATTAAATAGATTAATTGATTGATGTAAAGACCGTCTATGATTATGTGAATCGACTCTCTATTATGTTACTGGTTTTGTAAAGAGTCCTTGAGCTTGGGAAAGGAGCTATATAAACTAAAATTAAACGTATTATATTCACACTCTGAGGAAATTATAGAGGCAAGATGGCGGCAGTTGAGTTTGTATGAAAAACAGTGTGACATGAGAGAAGGTTTCAGTTATAACAATAAAGAAAAAGAAAAAATGTTTACAGACTGCTTTTACACAATTTGTATCAAATGTAGGTTGTACTTGCCCTTTTGTCCTGCTTTGCATTTCTTGTATAAAAGCACAGCTACTCCTACTGCTACTCCTACAACCACCAGTGCCACAACTGTCACCGGCAGCGCAGTTTCCAGTGCTGTGTGTCCTGGGCTCACACCTGATTTTGTAAAGAAAAAAAGAGAAAAAGTCATTAGAACAAACAGCAAAGCCAAGTAAATGTATTATTATTATTATTACATAATTTCTATTAACAGTTAGAACTTCATTTAACAACATTATATAATCATTGTATTGTTGTTTGAAGGGATGGAGGTTAGATTGTCCCTGAAAAACCTGAGGTCTAAAAAAGAAAGACAGAAAAACGATAATAACGCTTCTGTGTGTTTCTGCGCGGGTCTCTGTGAACCCGTGAATTATCCAGCGCTGCGTATTTCCACACAAGATTCTTCACATCTTTATTTCTATTCACAAGGTCCAGTAATGGTGTAAAACTTAATACATAATAATGTTTACATACGGTCCTTCAAATAGTTTATTGCACAAGAAACATAAGGCTTGTTGTTTTTTCCCAAGAAATTAACTCATTTTTATGCACAAATACATTCTAAAATGTTTCATTTTGCTGTTAAAAGTGGGAACCTGATTTTGTAAAGATTCTTTCTACTTGATCTTACACTTAAAAATGGATTTTGTTGATTTTGAGTTTAAGAAATTACCATATGAAGCACATTTCATTTTATCTATTTATTTAGATTTATTATAATATTGTTAATAAATTAACATTCATGTAACAAGTCATATTTGAGATATTTCACCACTAGTTTTACATTTTCCAATGTTTCTCTGATCCTTACATGTAAGCAGGTCATTTTGTCTGTTTACCTGAATCTGGACAGCGCTGACAGTGTTTAGTCGGGTCACTGATCGAGTTGTTCACGACACAACTGTCGCTGGTATCCTGATATTTCACCTCCAGAAATGGACAAGAGCTGCTGCTGTTCCAGGAGAGAGTCACTCGTGTCAGATTCATCACTGAACACTGATGGACACACTGTGAGCAGAGTGAATCAGAGACCGTCTCAGGAGCTGGAGATGAAAAGAACAGAAAGATATTATTGAGAAGAGGTTCAAAATGAAATAAGGCAGACAGGAATGTATATGTGTAATGAAGCTTCCATGAAGTGAAGATCCATTTGCAGCTTTACTATAAACTTAGTGGTACAATCAAGGTCAACGACCAGCAAACACAACAGTAGAAGTAAGAAAGCTTGTGATCCAAAGACAGGCATAAGGTCAGTGAACAATCAGAGATCCGTCCACAATAGAAAACAGTCCAAAGGTAATCCATGGGAAGACAAGACACAGGAAATAACACTCAGAGATGTTCACCAGGACAAAACTTCAGCAGACTGATGGACGTCAAGAGCAATCAGTGACCGTGTGTGAGAGAGAAATGTAGAGAGTAGAGGTCTCTCTGGTGGTGAGCAGAAGGAACTGCCAGAGTCTCATTTGTGACAATATGCAGGAAGGCCGTAGCCATGTCTTTAACATGTCTTCATGCTTTATTTGATTATAAAGCATGAAGAAACAGTAAAGGAAATTCTAGGACTAAATCTAGTTTGTATTATAATAAAATTTGCTTGGTGGGCTCTTACAATAATATTCAATAACATTGCTGTGGATGAACTACAGCTCTCGTCCTGTGGTTAGAGCAGTTTCTTATGACATGTAGACTTAAACTGATCAAGCTTTTGAGTGAAATAAGCAAACTAACATCCAGTATAATCGATATGCTTCATTAGATTTATATAAAAATTTCATTGTATCCTGCAGTTTGTCGCTGTTTTTGAAGAGTGCATGTGTGAATGAACTATTAATCTAGTCACACTGGAGTATGATGAATCCACAATGGAATCAAAATTACTATTATTTACAGCAATAATCTGACATGAATTCAGTCTCAGCTGATTAATTATCAGTTATACCTTCGTGACGTCATGAACGTTGACTTTGAATGAGTGTGTGACAAAGTTAATGCTGTTTCAGAATCAGTCATGATGACTAGTTAAAGAGAGACAGCAGTTCACTCAAAAATAAATTCATCATTTACTCTCCTTCAAGAAGTTCCAAACCTGAATGAATTTTTGTTCTGATGAACACAAAGGAAGATATTTGGAAGAATGTCAGATCTCACCCCTCACTGACCACCATAGTAGAAAAAATAAATACTATGGTAGTCAGTGAGGAGCGAGATCTGCTTGGTTACTGACATTCTTCTAAATAAATGACAGAGTTTTCATTTTCGGGTGAACTATCCCTTTAGTTTCTCCAATGATAATACAGTGGTTGAGCACAGAGTTACTTTGTTGAATGGGAAACAGAAAACTGATCTTCATCAGTCATGGATGGACAAATTCTTCTCGAAGGAGCTTCAGACACTGGAATGTCATCAGTACATTCAGGATGTGTTACACCAGGCCAATGGGTCCAGCACCTCCAGGAACCCATTGTGGAGTTTACCACACATCTCAAAGTAACTTTGATAGAGGCTGTTGTGCTTTTTTTCAATAAATTAATTAATTTTTATGGACAGCTGTGCTATCCATATATGTACAGCAACTCTTAAAGGGAAAGGCATGCAAACAACAATTTAGAAAAAAGATGAGCAAAGAGTTGAATAAATGAACAAGAATTTACTCACCAGAGACGCTAACATTGAATTTCATCTCATCCTTTCTCATAGATTTGTTGATGATCTGTAGTGTGTAAACTCCAGCATGTTCAGGTCTGACGTTCATGATGGTCAGAGATCCATTATCGTGTATCTGCAGTGAGTCTCTGAATGTGTTGATCTGTTCGTCTGTCTGCAGTATAATCTCACACATCTTTACTCTACAACGGGCTATGGTCCACTCCTGAGGTCCAAACTGCCAAATGATTTGATTATATTCTCGTACAGCAGTGTGTAGGGTGACAGATGGTCCCTCCATTTCTGCTGTCCCAACAGGAAACACAGCTGGAAAACAAAAGAAAACCTGACAGTAAAGACTCAGTAAAACCACGTGCTTAAGGGTTTGATGTTTCACATTAGCAAACTAAAGAAAACTTCAAACCTTCAAATGTAAAACTATTTATTCTCAGATGTAAGAATTTTCGGTGTGAAACAGAAGAGTGGATGATGACACTGATTACACTTTCATTATATTACACTTATTGATATATTGACAGACCTCACATAATTAATCCTGAGAATTATCTTTCATTAACTTTTCAAAACTGAAAATACTACCCAAAGCAAAAACTTAAATGTTAAATGTATGTTTAAGAGGATGAATGAAAGCTAAAATGGGACTAGAACTCTAGCCAAAGTGTTTGTTTGGGATATGATGAAAGAACAGCATGGAAATGGACAATTTTTCTTTAATATGCAATGTTTTGTTGAACTGAAGCTAAAACCAAATACACACTTTAATAAAGAAATCATTTTCTGTAGAAATTATAATATTGTATAATACTGGAATGCAGAAAAACTACACAAACCGTCATATTTCTCAAGACATCATGTTAGAGAAGTAAGTAACTCTTGGGCTGCTGTCAGGTTCAATGAGAATCTGCGGTCTGTATGATCACTTGTGCTTGTACTTTAACACACAAGCGTTTGTTTTATTATTACAACATTTAGTCAAACAAGATTCCTGTGGTTCCGTCGAGAGGACATTAACATCACATCCTTCAGTTGATCGCCTCCTCAAGCATCATCATTTCCTGAAACTATAGTAGTCAACATTTGTGGATCAAAACCTTTCATCAAGGTTATCCTCAAACCTTCTTCTTATAGGACATCTTAGTTCTTAGGACAATTTTGATGAAATTTTCTTTTTTTGATCTACTTCAAATGTTGACTACTGTATGCTTTTCCGCTGACTCAGATGTCTCTGTGGTTAAACATGAGCATCATTCGTCTTGTGTATATCTAACGGGTAGTCTTTGGTTTCATTAATTTATCATTTGTTCCCGGGCAAAGTGAAGTTTCGCAACTTTATATGTTTATTTAAGTTTACCGTTGTACTAGAGCGCTGACTTTGTACGTTTGACTGAATTGTTTGCTTGTCTTTTGTGATGGCTGTCACTGATGATTAAAACTGACTTTGGCTCATGCCACCATTCAACCCGCGGAAAACACTCTCAAAGACTTCTCATACATTTATGGTTTCACAGACCGGGTTTAGATTAAGATTAAAACAGGAGTAAATCATTACATTTATAGCTTTTTAAAACGTGCCTTAGAAAAAACATTACGGTGCATCTTGAGACACACGATGGCATTGACATGTTTTAAGAGAAGTCAGTGGAAGTTGATTTCAGTTAAAAAAGCACAAGCAGTCATTTTATTCTGGACTAGTTCAGCCTTGTCTGTGAAACATTAGACACTTCTTTCTGTGTGTGTGTGTGTGTGTGTGTGTGTGTGTGTGTGTGGTGTGATGTAGTTTCACACAAATGAAACAGTAAAATGTTCACTAAGGGCCCTGTGATTTCCGCAATGCAGAAAACGCGGACGGAATCGCGGAATTCATTCATAATAAAAGGAATTTATTGTTTTGGGGGGGAATTTTTTCAAAGTTTGGATGAATACATCAAATGCAAGTTGGTACACAATTAAATCGCGATATGGAGTAGTATATGTTAACGGAAAAAAATACTATTCAAATATGAATCCTGCATGTTTTGTGTCTCTGAATGAATTGTTCAGCAGTAAACCGCGTGCCTGCACCTTTAATCCTGACAATCCCAGTTACACAGTAAATTCCCTTTTTATGAATGGATTCTGTCCGCGTCCGCTGCGGAAATGTAGTGGAGTAAAAGTAAAAATTGACAGAAAAATAAATACTCAAGAAAGTATAGATTTTCCCAAAAAATACTCAAGTACTGTAACGAAGTATTATTACTTCGTTACATTACACCTCTGCTTCCCACCACATACCCCACTCAATTTCATTATCCTTATTATGCATCTCTTGTAAAAAAAGAAACATTAAACTTTGTAATTCTAAGAAATTCTGAAACCATTGCTAATTTACCCTGTCCCTTCCTCCATTAATATTTAGAGAACCCACCCTCAAAGCATCCATAGAGTAGACGTATAATGGATAGAGACAGGAAAGTATAAAAGCCACAACGTGAGATTAGTCATTTTGAGGTTTTTGAGAAACAAGTTCTTCTTTTTGTATTTTCTTTTCTTTGCACTGACGCATTAAATTCAGGGCGAGAGGGGAGAAAGAGAGAGATTCTACCTGAGAGAAACCAGAACCACACAGCTAACGTTTCCCAGTGGCAATAATAACTGTCCACTCTACTACCACGCTCTGATGTGCCATTCCACGTGAAACCATAGAAATAATGTGGAGATTTCCAGTAGTTCTGCACTTATTCCTAATGTTCACCTCACCCCTCACAAACACATAAGGCCTCATCATATGTATGACAATGTACATCTCAACAAGCCAGGGGTGAAAGTCTTTCACCAGAGTGCTAAAAAGCACAGCCTCTAGAACTGAGACAGTGAGGTGACTTGATTTCACACTGTCAACACATTTCATTTATATTGTAACTTTGCTGTTGTTTCTGAGTGAGTGAGTGTGAGAGAGAGACAGAGAGAGAGAGAGAGAGAGAGAGATATTTGATACAAAAATTTAATCCAATATAGTCAACAAAATTCACATAAAGAAAAGTAAGTCACATAAAGGTAAAAACCATGTCAGTTTCAACCAAACATCACAGATCACCCTTACAACACCAAATATTTTCAAAGGTGTCAAGCGTGGAGAATGCAATACTACAACTTCATGCCACGCATTTCCTAAATGGAGAGAACTGTGCGACAAACTTCAACTTCAACGCCGATCTCGCATGTTTTAATAGACTGGTGAGGAACTATCTGGATTCCTTCATTGACAGAAAACTTGTGATTATTATAAGGATCAACAGTGTTCGTATTATTGTTTGAATGTCTTGTTCTTGTCTATGAATATGATGTGAAAAATGTTGAGGTGATGTTCACTACGAACACTTCATGTTTATGAACTGTTGACTGTAATTTAGTTTTATACTGTCGCTTTAGTGAAATACTGTCACGACATCGAATGTATCAAATTCCAAAATTGCGAATTCTGTACGCCTTGATGTCGCCTTTTCGTTGTATGACTGAGATCTCAGGATGTCCTAAAACGTACACTTTCGTCAAAGTTAAAAAGGTCTGAATGAGAGGTGAAAACTGACGACACACACAAGAAAAGAACTGATGCCCAAAGCAGAAACTCTGAACTTACCTTTAGTCAGGATTAGTATCCAGAGACAAAAGATCAATTTGCTTCCCATAGTGTTTCTATCAAGTAACGATCAACTGCATAAAATGAGGTTTATCCTTGATTAAAAAAACCTCACCGACTGACTTCCCTCCCATGCGCACATCCATACCTCACTGCGGTCAAGCCAGCCGGCACCGCGAAATGCGTGGTCAATCTAGCCGCCACGATATTTCGTGGTTCGCGCATACACTGGGTATTACGGTAAGACTGTCAGAGAACTGATCTGAAAACGAGCAATCCTCTGTCGAAGCGATTTCACATTCAAGTATGCATTCAGGATGTCTTAATAAATGAAAATAAATAACTAAATATACAAATATTACAATTATTTATAGTAAATATAATATATAAAGCCCACTTTCACCTGAAAATGATAGTACACCTCACTGTAAAAAAAAAACTCCTAGTTTCCACAGATTCATTTCACCTCAGGTGGAGAGGACACCTTCTCACTGTGTCCACTGCACAGTTTCAGGACATTCTGATGTGGCATTCCAAAATAAGAGCCCCCTAAATCTCATATATACGCTGCTCTGTCCATATATTCAAAAATTCTTTAAAAAAAACCTCCTAGCTTCCACAGATTCATTTCACCTCAGCTGGAGAGGACAACTTCTCACTGTGTCCACTGCACAGTTTCAGGACATTCTGATGTGGCATTCCAAAATAAGAGCCCCCTAAAACTCATATATACGCTGCTCTGTCCACGCATTCAAAAATTCTTTAAAAAAAAACTCCTAGCTTCCACAGATTCATTTCACCTCAGGTGGAGAGGACACCTTCTCACTGTGTCCACTGCACAGTTTCAGGACATTCTGATGTGGCATTCCAAAATAAGAGCCCCCTAAAACTCATATATACGCTGCTCTGTCCATACATTCAAAAATTATTTTAAAAAAAACTCAGAGCTTCCACAGATTCATTTCACCTCAGATGGAGAGGACACCTTCTCACCATGTCCACTGCACAGTTTCAGGACATTCTGATGTGGCATTCCAAAATAAGAGCCCCCTAAATTCCATATATACGCTGGTTTGTCCATACATTCAAAAATTCATAAAAAAAAATGTTCTAGTTTTTTTCATTTTAAAGTGCCACACTTCCTCCTGCTAAGAGGTCTCGCTTTTAATAAAATTAAATATTGCCATGTAGATGTGTTCAGGCCAGGACTTTTATGAAAGATGTGAAGTTTGGGGCAGATCGGACATTGTATACCAGAGTTACAACAACTTCCTGTTTCATGGCGAAACATGGAACTTCGTCGGGCCTTCATGAACACACCCTTCAGCAAAAACTATAGATCTTCACAATTTAATGTCACAAAGGGCTTTAGACTAAAGTGACCAAATATGATGTTGATCTGATTAAAGCTGTAAGAGGAAGTACAACTTGTGAAAATATCAAAAACTACACAAACTTTGCAAATAAATGTAAATATATGACTTCCTGTTGGTTTTCAGATTTCCTACCAGCAGACTTTTATAGGGATTGGGCTCTGAAGGGCACTTTGTTGAAAATTTTGTAGGTGGCTCTATCGAGCCTTTTTGCCACGCCTAATTCTGAGACCCATAACAGATGTTAATTTTTTACCACTTCTGATGTGTGTGCAAAGTTTTCTGACTTTTCAAGCATGTTTAGGTCCTGAAAAATGCAATTCATTTGGGAGAAGAAGAATAAGCTAAGCAATTCCAATAGGGTCCTCACACCATCGGTGCTCGGGCCCTAATTTAAAATTACAATGTACTACAATCATACAGTACCCACAGTTATTTATGTAATATATCTCTCTGCATTAGGGGGTGTCTATTACATTTAATTCACCTGTGAGTTAAATACAGTTTCTCAAAGGCTATCATCCAGGATGATAATCAGAGACTTTACATGAGGACCTATCAATAGTGTGTTTTGAGGCCAGGCCTCACCAGTCTTGTTGACCGAGTCCAGTTCCATACCAAGATAAGAGATCCTCGGCCCAGTCGTCAAGATAGTTGAGGATGCGAACGCCTTGTTCCTTGAGAGGAACAATGGCCGCCTCCGCAATCTTGGTAAAGACACGGGGCGACAGGGCCAGCCCGCCAGGAAAGCACAGGAGCATTGTTCGCATCTACGCGAGTGAAATGGATGCCCCTGAACACTGGGGGACGCCGGGCGAACTGAATCGCATAGCAGAGTCTGATCATGCAGATGAGCCAGCGGGACGGGCTGGGAAGCGCTAGCCAGGCTTCCAGACACCCCGAACCAGCAGGACCAACGGCACAACAGACGTACCCGCGGTGGGGCAGCGAGGCGGAGCCAGGGGACCTGACTCGGACGGCAGTGTGGCCCGAAGTGAGGTTTGGTTCCACAGAGTGACAGTGCGCGTAGGAGACGGCATGGAGGCGGCCGCGACCAACACACTGTCCTCTGCTGGCGAAATGAGAGGGGGCTGAGGGTGGCACACCGGCACAGCGTGACACACCGCCAGACGCGCCCTCTTGTGACCCAGAGGATGTGGAAACTGCTCTCTTACTGAGAATGTGGGAACAGAAATAAACCGAAACCAAGGATTCTCCACCCGGCCCTCCTCTGGGGTAGGGAGCAGTGCCTTCTTTCGGTCGCCCGTCTCGGGACAGCTTCCTGGTTCGTTTGACACCTGCATTGGCTGCGGGCTGAGCGGCTGAGCGGCTGGGCGCCGTGTCTGCTGCGACCACTCCCTGCGGTCTGCTGGGTGAAGGCTGCTGCTTTGCAGACTTTGCGAGCTGTTGGTCAAGACCGCCCTGGGGCATGTCACGAAGTGCAGCAATGCCATGGCATGGAGGGAATGCAGCCTGCCCGCAGGCTCTGTAAGCCTTGTTCGTCAGATTAGAAGAGAACTTACAGGCCCAGGACGGGAGGCACGGGTTGCCCCGCCAGTTGGCGGCCGCCGGACACAGCTGCATCGCAATGGCACGTTCAACTGGGGGGATGCCCACGTAACCCTTGGCCGCACCGCCATCCAGGAGGGTGAAGGCGGAGGAGGAACCTGACCGGTTTCAGACAGAAAAGGGTGTCCTCCACGATCTAGTCACCTCCTTATGCACCTCCGGAAAGAAAGGAACCGGGGCAGAGCGCTGAGAACCAGCACGGGCTGCCCCAAGAAACCAATCATCCAGCCGGGAGGGTTCGGGACACGGTGGAGAATTCCACGCGAGCCCGATAATCCCGGCGGCCCGGGAAAGCATGGCTGTCCACTCTGAATTGGGCCCGGAATACCCCACATGCTCTGATGGAATGCAAAATCAGAATGTCCTGAAACAGTGCAGTGGACACAGTGAGAAGGTGTCCTCTCCACCTGAGGTAAAATGAATCTGTGGAAGCTAGGAGGTTTTTTTTTAATAATTTTTGAATGCATGGACAAAGCAGCGTATGTATGAGTTTTAGGGGGCTCTTATTTTGGAATGCCACATCAGAATGTCCTGAAACTGTGCAGTGGACACAGTGAGAAGGTGTCCTCTCCACCTGAGGTGAAATGAATCTGTGGAAGCTAGGAGGTTTTTTTTTTTGTTTTTTTTTTTAAAGTGAGGTGTTTTATCATTTTCAGGTGAAAGTGGGCTTTATATATTATATTTACTATGTATAATTGTAATATTTGTATATTTAGTTATTTATTTTCATTTATTAAGACATCCTGAATGCATACTTGAATGTGAAATCGCTTCGACAGAGGATTGCTCGTTTTCAGATCAGTTCTCTGACAGTCTTACCGTAATACCCAGTGTATGCGCGAACCACGAAATATCGTGGCGGCTAGATTGACCACGCATTTCGCGGTGCCGGCTGGCTTGACCGCAGTCATACCTCAACGACAGAGAGCGAATTAAAGCACCCGCGCGCAGACCTCTCTTTAACAAACACCAAAAACATTCCAGAAACACCAAATCAGATAAACCTCAAAACTCTCGCCCATTTCAATGAATATATGAAATAAATACATTAAATGTACATTTACATTACATTACTGGAAACAATGACACCATTTTAACAAGTTTGTCTAGTTTCAGTGCTATTGTTCTATCCCTCGCTCTCTCAGAGGCTCGTGTTAGCATTAGAGATCACAACCAGCTCAAAAATTTTCACAATGTTTCATCTTTTCACAATGTAAATCGGTTTGAAAAGTGAAGTTTTGACATTTAAGTCAGACTCAAAGCGATCTGAACGTGAGCTGATAACACTTACCCTTAGTGAGGACTAGTATCCACAAGATCGACTTCATCCTCATGATGTTTCTAACATGCAATGATCTCCACCGCAATAAAGTAGTTTTACTCTTAAGGAACAAAAACTGACAATCGAATCGAGCAGATCCAACGTAATGAACCACGTGCGACTTGCTCCGGGACGAGAAGGGTCTGTCTGCATCCCGCAGTACTACAACGTACTTCAAGTTACGCCTCTTCAAGTTACGCCTTCCGCGAATAAACAAGCGTGGACATCATTGACTAAAACAATCTTTTAAAGTAAATTATTTTATGAATGAAATATGTGTAAGATTAGCTATCGAATCTTAAGTATGAAACAAGCTAGTAGTAAAACAAAATAAATTATTCTATCAAATTAATACAAATTCATGCAATTATAGCTAAAAACCTATCCCCACACCCAAACCTTTCCCAAAACCTACCCCTTCCATAAAAAATGTACTGTAGAGTTTCATAGTTAAAATACTTAAAAAATGACGAAATCAAACAGCATGACTGTGGCCTTGTAGTTGTTATACGATCCGATCCCTTATCACTAGGTGGTGAAGCTTAAAAAGCAAGAAAAGTGAAGTAGAAGAAGAGCAGTACTAGTGACGACTGTGTCTAGAAGGCATGCAGCTACGGCCAGAAGTGAGGCAGAATCTTTGGATAAATAACAGTAAATTAAATGTGCTACTTATCAAATTGTGTTTTATTAACACCTACACCCACCCCAACCCTAAACCTACCCTTACAATACTGCAAATACAGTTATTAAATTAAATAAATAAATATTAAATGGCGCAGTATTGATGTGCGGATGTGCAGCGGCTGCATCATCTTTTTGACATCTCGCGTGGTTCGGTGTGACTTGGACAACTTCAAGTTACGCCCCCTGCAACAGGTTACGCCTCCTTCCTGTTACGCCCCCTCTCTTGCAGTCCGCAGATAGATTCTATTGGATCTCAGGGCGCCGAAATATAATCAAAACGTAATATTTTATTGTAATTGAAAGATAACTCGGCTACTTGAGAACAAAGTTGTACATGAAGGGGGTTAAAATGCAAGTCAAAAACTGCCTCCCCTTTGCCACATCATAGTGTGACAATATTACATTGTTTCTTTGTAACGTTTTGCTCAAACATGATAGAATTCTGATCCTAAAACACTAAAAAATATTGTTGTTGTCGCAACATTTTTTCTTCTTTGGTCAAATCAACTTGGATAATTAATGTGCTTTGTGACGGCCTGCAAAACTACCTGTTGTGTGTGTTCTGTTTGTGTTGTGTTTTAGCTGGGCGGGGCTACAATCGGAGTGCAGATGGAGGACACCTGGGCCCGGAGTTTTCCTTCTGCATAAAATCTTCCCATCTTCCCTCTGGAGGGGAGAGGCTTTCTCTCCCGCGCGTTTTCACTTTTGTTTTGTGTTAGCCGGCATTTATGTTTAATTGTACTGTTAGTTAAATAAATTTGTTATATTTTGGAAAAAGTTCTCGCATTCCACCTTTATTTGCCACAGTCTCTGAGCCGGGCTGTGACAGCTTCAGATAACATATTTCTTTTGATTCTAACTGTCTTGAGAAATATGACATGAATGTCATTTATTTATGACTAGAAAAACCTGTTCCTCACCATTCCATTACAGTTCCTTATGCTCAACGCTGCCCGTTAGAGCAATAGAATCTATCTGCGGACTGCAAGAGAGGGGGCGTAACAGGAAGGAGGCGTAACTTGAAAAGGCATAACTTGAAGTACGTTGTAGTACTGCGGGATGCAGACAGACCCTTCTCCTGAGATCCTGTGGACACCATCACAACTTAAACACTCAAAACCTACATGTCTAATGTTTCTAAAGCCTGATTTGACACTTTTTACAGATTATATAAATAAATTGTCTTGTAATAGGCAGTGTGTGTGTGTGCGTGTGTGTGTGTCTGTGTGTTTGCCCGCGGATGGCACGGTAGTCCACATGTTGGGTAGAAAGGAAGTGAGTTGCACCTGTCTGCTGGTTATGGATTTGAATAAATCCTTAAGGAATGTGATCTTTCTTGTCCTCCTGCTTACTTGGATTTAAACATAACCCAGTGAAATATATCCAGAATAATAGCCTACATAAATGCTTTATTTATTTTTGTCAATCTTTAGACACACAATGTATTAAATGAAAAATGAATGGACAATATATTAATGGTTCAAAACCGGTTAATGCAAATTACCAGCACCCTTCACCGATGTTTATATATTAATAATATATTAAAATAAGAAATATATATCATTTTTTCACTTTCAATTATGCAACTGTAGCCTATTGTTTTAAATAAACCTTAAATGTGTTTTATTAAAAGATTTAAATCACAATCAAGTCCGAGCATTAAATGATTGTTGAGCAATTTTATTTAATATTGTAAGTACGTTAAATTAACAAAAACAAAAATATCATTGACTTTTCGTTTTATTTATATCTATTTATGGAGTTAATTTCAATTTAGCCCACTGCCAAGAATAAAGATTATTAAAATATCTCTTATGACAGAAATGTTGTTGTATTACTGATCTTTATTTCCACCAGTGAGTGGAGCAGATCCTGAACTGTTGATGCCCAGATTTACAGAAGCATAAATTACTTCAAAATGAATCTCACATGTCCACTGCAAAAATTATGAACTGATGGCAAATTATTCTGTTCTTTTCTGTTGCAGCAGAGAATTCAAACGGTTCATCAGGTCTCAGAAAACAGTCAGAACAGTAAAAATGTGGAGGTAACAGCACTGTCATGAGCCCAATCCAGTAATTTCTGTCACTGTTAACCTCAACATTCAGGTCCAAAAATGGAAGTGATTTTTCAGGTTATGTCAGAATAGCTTACTTACAAGCAGATGATGGGTGACAGCAGTGATTGCAGATGGAGTGCAGGTGAGTAGAATGAGGGATGATGGGAAATGTAGTGCGGAGAAGGTGACTGAGCCGGTGACTGTGACAGCTGGACTGCGCTATCAAGTTAAAAGTATAATTTCCTATTGCAAAATATATTTTCCATGCCACTCCATCACACAATTTTAAACGCAAGAAAACGATTTGTGCTTATTGTTCAACCAGAAATAAATTCTGTCATCAATTACTGCTCATGTTGTTCCAAGCCCATACAAGACGTTCATTCATATTCAGAAAAACAGATGAAGATGTTTTAAATGTTGTCTCATCATTTATGTAAAGCCTTGACAAACAAGCCTCCAAAAGAAAGATATCATAAAAGTTGGCCTGATCCACATTAAATCAAGCAGTTTTAGAAACAATGGATTTTTTTTTATGACAAACAGACTTAATTTTAGGCTTTTATATTGATTGAATGAACTACCTTTTTTACTGAACAGCAGATGGCGCTGTTTTCAATTCTCGAAGCTTTGAATCGTTTCCCATCACTAGTTGTATGTATTACGTTTATGCTACTTCATGTTGTTTTTGGAGACTGAAACATTTTGTAACAAATACAGCTTAACCAGTTTTTCAGGGGGAAGAAAAAATCATGAAACATCCAATGCAACTGAATAATCGCTTTACACGACCTCAAGGTTCAAAGCTGCATATACACCTTTCAGCTTGAAGCTCAGACAATGAGTAAGAAAACACAAAATCTAGTGATAAAACATCAAAGACTGAAGTGACAATGATAGCAGAACTGTTTCACTTTTCTAGCTTTTTAAAGAGACTATATGAGCAACAAAGTCTGAGTTTGAAGAGGAATAACGTTCAGTCATCAACACCCAAAACATTTTGACAGAATTCATAGTAGAAACAAGCATTTTTCTGTGATTATCATTAACAAACTCGAGTCAGATGAAGCATCACCTGTAGTCTCCAGGTTCATCTCTGCTGCTGGTCAATCCTAGTTCTGGGATTCTCCATAAAAAAGAGAAGATAATCCATGTAAATTGGAGCAATGTCTTCCTCTCTATAAAACACGACTGAAGTTAAAGTGTGCTTTACAAAAAGTGAAAGTGAAAGTGATACATGAAGGCCAGGATATGATTCATAATTTGAACGTATGTAAAAAAAATTCTAAATCTGTGGGAAATGCAAACTAACTCCCAAATCCTGTCAATACCTGCAGATGTTTAAAACTATTTCTTTATATGTACAAAACCCTCATTTTGTAAATTGTCTATATTTATTTCTTCTGTGAAATACTGTATTTATTACCCCTCTACTGGTCATGTGTGTTAATTACTCAACTTTTAGAAACATGAATATATTAAATTGATCTGTACAGTAGTGCAGTGTGCGTCTTTTTTTTCGCCGGCGACTGTGTCATAATAAAAGTCCCGCTCAACTCGAGGCATGTGTCGTTCGTCTCTCATTATCAATCGCTCGTTCAGCTCCACATCACTCGCTCCTGCTCTGCTTAATAATCACATCCGTGATTTCTGCCCGAGTCCCATCCTGATTCTTTTCCACCGGCTGTGAGGTGAAGACCACATGTCCCAAGATTCCTCGCTCAAACTTGCCGTCATCTTTGTTTTGAATAGGCGACCTCTAGTGGACGATAAACTACATATTGCACCTTTAATTTAGCAACATTAGATGTAACATAAAACCCATAATGTACATAATTGATTAGAAAAAACTGAGAAGAAACTGTTTTTTCAGCAAAAATACATCAAATGTGAAGTGTCATGCAGGGAATTGTGGGAATGTCAATTTACGATTTTTCACTGTAAATATATTTCACTTCCAAAAACTGTAAATTTAACGGTATTTTACTGTAAAATTACATTAAATGTAATGTTAGATATAAAATAAAGAAAATATCCTGAGAAACGCGTTGATCAACATTTCTTAAATGCTTGAGCACATTTCATTAAATGCTTAAGCACACAAGTGCCTTCGAATATTTTCATGTTAAAATATAGATTTTCTATAATGATTTCTTAAAGTCACTGTAATGGAAATGTCGAATGTTTCTTCACTGTAGCTCAGGAGACATTGTTTCATCCTTTGCCGTAGTTTCATTTTTGTTTCATAATGAAAGAGGATATGTGTATAAAACCTGTGAATTTGCAAGGCGAAAAATCTTCATGACTCACATGATTCACTGTGGTTAATTGTTCAGGCCACAGAATTAGGTTTGATCATTTTTATACTCTTCAGTAGAAACACACACAGAGCTGTGCAATGCATGGAAAATGTACAATTTTCATTCACAGTTTAACTATCCACACATCACAGAAACGAAACATCACATTATTATTGTGAGCAATTTATTTAAGGTTATGCATTTCACTCGACATTCATTGAGGACTGGCATCAACTCTTCCAGATCTGACATCATAAACCACTATAGCAACAATAGCCACGCCCACCAGAGCAGAGAAAACCAATCGGATCACAGCTTCAGTAAAACCACAAAAGCGACCGGAATCTGTGGAAACAAAGAGGCTGTTTACGTGAAAATTTTTATGCGTATTCATTTACACAACTGCGTTTTGGGGGTCTGAAAACGCAAACTTTTGAAAATGGGTTTCAAAGTGCACGCTTTTGAAAACGATATCATTATCATCTCTGTACACGACAGGAACGTGTGCTCAAGAAGGTTACCTGCTCTGTTGAATGAAGGCATGGAAAACCCTATATAGTACAAATAGATTTCTATTTGAGATGTAAAATGTTTCTGACCTCAAAGAAGAGCATCTCACAAAATCACATCTACTGTCCTGCAACAGATCAATAGTCAGGTGGTCACCACACCGCTTCTGAGCGGCTGGAACGCTCTGACCCAGTCATCAAGCCATCTCTATTTGACAAAATGACTCAGATCTTTTAGCATTTTTCCTGCTTCCAACACAGGAAAATGAAATTCAAGAACCGACCGTTCACTCGCTGCCAATCCTACCCCTTCACAGGTGTGTTTTTAACAAAATAACCAGTGTTATTCACTTCACCTGTCAGTGGATTTAATGTTGTGGCTTAACAGTGTATCATCTGAAGGGCTGTTTACACCAGGGGTTCCCAAACACATTCCTGGAGCCTTCCCAACACTGCATGTTTTCCATGTCCATGCACGACTCACTAATATCAGCTTATTGTAACCAGTTTTCCCCGTTTGCATGCAAACCAGTATCCTGACAATGCAAGTGAACCGCGTTTACATGAATTATTTCCCTGAAGTGACATCAAAACATATGTGTCGTGTTATGATCTTACTCTGATAAAAGAAAAAGGGTTACTGCGTTTACATGGTCATGGTTTACATGTAAACTTTCTGTAAGGTCAAATGTTCGTACTTAAACATGCTTTTAATAAAATGTTATCCTCCAAACTAAAATGTCTCTATCATCATTATTTTGTGAGATTTATTTGCTGCACACAATGAAGTACATTTAGTGTTGATTTAGTTGCATTCATATCAGAGCAGTTTGTTGGTAAACACAAAATATTACAAACGTGACATTGAACTTAACCTGTATATTGTGGACAGTGCTCCTGGAAGCTGAATTGTGTTGTCTGGTTGCTGACTGGATTAGCAGCCACACATTGATACACGTCACTATTTCTCTCTTGTATCTCCAGTGGGAGAACGAGATTGACGCTGAGCTCAGAGCTGCTGGTCTGATTCAGTCTTTCACTCCCTTTATACCATGACAGAGACACTCCGGGTCCGTTTTCTGATGAACACTTCACTGCACAGACCTTGCAGGAAACCCCCCTGTCTGGAGCAAAACAAGCAGTGGCACACTTCTGCAACGCTAGAGGAAGAAAGATGAGTCTCAAAATAACTTTCAGTCAACATGCAACCCGACAAACCTGACAGGTATTATAAACAGATTTCTTAACACAAACCCACATCCTTAACTTTAACACAATATTACTGGAGTTCTGTACTGACCAAACAACAAAGAGTTCAAAATTCAGATGATTAAACAAAATAATTATTTAAACATTAAACATTAAAGGCTAAAAATACTGTCTAATATATATTTATATATACAGGGTTGGGGAGTAACGAAATACAAGTAACTTAGTTACGTATTTAAAATACAAAATTTGAGTGACTGTATTTCATTACAGTTACATTTTAAATGGGTGGTAATCAGATTACAGTTACATCTGAAAAGTGTTTTAGATTACCAAAGTGATTACTTTGAGTTTTAATGTCATTTAAACAGCAATTGGTGATTGTTGAAAAAGTGGAGTTAAGTTTCATGTTTTCCACTGTTTTCATGTTTTGTTGTTTGTGAGTCATTTTATAATTCACTCGTCACTGCAACTTTTTCTCACAATTTGTTTTTTTCCCCTCACAATTGTGAGTTTTAATTTCACAATTCTGACTTCTTTTTCTCAGAATTGCGAGATTTAAACTCACAATTGCAAGTTATAAAGTCAGAATTGGGAGATATAAACTTGCAATACTGACTTTTTTTTCTTGCAATTGTGAATTTAGTATGTGAGTTTATATCTCATAATTCTGACTTTTCTCAATATTATGAGTTTATATCTCATAATTCTGACTTTTCTCAATATTGTGAGTTTATATCTCATAATTCTGACTTTTCTCAATATTGCGAGTTTATATCTCATAATTCTGACTTTTCTCAATATTGTGAGTTTATATCTCATAATTCTGACTTTATAACTCACAATTGCAACTTTATATCACGGAATTCTGAGGGAAAAAGTCAGAATTGTGAGATAAAATCTTGCAATGACCTTTTTTGTGTTTGTTCCACACTTATTAGTATTCCAAAGTATTGTAAAGTATTTAGATTAAGTTACTAAACTTGAGTAATGTAACGAAATACATTACAAATTACTTTTTAAAGCATGTATTTTGTAATCTGTAGTGAAATACATTTTAAAAGTAACCCTGTATATATATATATATATATATAAAGTAAACAGTAATGATTAATTAACGACGCTACACCATTGTCATGATTTGCATAATGTGCACAGAAAAGTACAGCAAAAATATGAATAGTATGGAAAGAAACTTGTGACGAGCAGGGCGGGCGAGAGCCGTGAGGGAACGGCGCGAGGCCGGTGACGCAAGAGATAATGAGCGTCAGCTGCGCGCTACACCGGTCTCGTGTCTCTCACGGAGGAGCTCCAGAAGCATAAAAGAGGAGCGACGACAGTGAAGGACCAGAGAGGACCAGGCCTGGACTTTATGTTGTGTTTTATTTTGTTTGTGTGGGCGGCAGTCGCCATGAGGAACTGCCGCCCTTTTACTTTCGTTTTATTGTTTGATTATTTTATTATTAAAGTATGTTGAATGTTCGCCGGTTCCCGCTTCCTTCTTCCCATATTTACGATCTGTGTTACAAAACTATTGCAAACATTGCAAAAATATTTTCTCACCAGATATCTGACACTCACTGACCAGTGGGCTGCTTTCAATGACAGGCAATGGGACCGGTGCTTCAAAATAAATAGATTAAAAATACATTTTTTATACATCTACCTTTTTTTTTTTTTAAATCAGATTACCAATATATTTGGTCATTTTGATACATTTTGCTCAAAAATCACAGTGTATAATAAAAAAAGATTGAAACTCATATTGTAACTCACCATAAACAATAACATTGAATCTTTTATATATGGTCATTGCATTCATAATCTGTGCCGTATAGAGTCCAGAGTGAGTGGTTGTGATGTATCTGATGGTGAGAGATCCAGTCTGCTGGTCCATCTGCAAACTGTAAAGCCCCTCATAGCTGTCATATATCGAGACGCTCATCTTATAGATTTCAGCAACGACAGTGTCTGGATTTTCGGGTCCAAACAGCCACAGTATCTGTATATCTCTGTTCATTTCACTAACACCAGTAGGTAAAGTTACAGAATCGCCCTTCATGACCGATATTGTCTTGATTTCATCTTTCTCGGCACCAATAAGTGCACCTGGAGAGCAAGAGTGGCACGTCTTTAACAACGAACAGCATCGAGTCAAATTGAACAACAGGAAGTCTGACTTACCACACAAAACGAGCAGAATCAAAGAAAACCGTTTACTGACAAACATTTTCTCTTAAGTGTACTTAACACTTATGGTCCATCAAGGTTTAAAGCAAAACTTCATTTTGAAACGCATGTCTGTGAGATCTGATGGCTTTAAGTTAATGTGAAATTCCCTTCACCTACATCACAGAACTGCATCCGCATTGTGTAGCTGCCCACAAACCACATCTCTTTTTTTAGATTACTTAAAAATGAACTTCAGCAGGTACTCAGTTCATCTACTAAGTGTGAATGGGGGGAGGGATGGAAATGGAAGTGATCATGCCGTGGTAGCAGGCCTGGGACGTGGCTTGGATTGTGGAGCAATGGCGAGTCTCATGGAGGATCAGGAGGACGTGGTGTAGCCAGCAGAGATGGAGATCAGGAGGACATGCTCCTCTTTCCCGGCCATGACAGAGTAGACATGGACGGGCTCTGCGGGCGTGACATGGAGCACATAAAGCTCACGGGCGGCCTTCGTGACCTTAACAGCTGTCTGGACGTTCACTGAGAGTTGAGAACTCTGTTTGTGTCTTGACCACAACATTATTATGGGCTGATATTTAATTCTGAAATTTTGACATTTTGTCCCGCTGTTTCCAAATCACAGAAATTTTATGGAAGATTATGAATAACTTTGTTAAATTAAACCGATAAAATTCTATTTTCATTCAAAATGTGTTTTTCACTCAATATAGGTAATGGGTAAATAATACAAAATTATTTATTATATATTTCTTATAATTTTTTGACAAATCTAGCATTGACTTTTTTTATACTTTTATATTCCCTGACTTTATAAGATTATTTTATTTATTTATTTATTTTTTACATCTGATGGCACTGACAGACTGTGTCCACTGCTGTGAAATCTTATAAAATTTGTTTTTAAGATGAACTTTGTTCTGTCAGGACATATTAATATGTCTTTAAAAGACACTTACGTTTATTTCGGCTTTTCTTAAAGGTGCAATATGTAAAAACTTTGGCCACTAGAGGGCGTATAAACTAAACAACAACGTCAACGGCGTAGCTTGAATTATGGGAACTCTCGTCTTCAACTCCACCGCTGATTTAAATCAGTCAGACGGGAATCATATATCATGTTCATGGATGCGACACCGATGTTGATCCTCGTTTTATTCCTCTTCATGTCCCAAAATCTTCTTGGGTCATTTGGTTGACGTTTAAGTTTACGGGACTCGTCTTTGTTGACAGACGCAGCAACAAACAGTGAAGAATAATTGTGTTCATAACGTCTGCGCGAAACAAGCTATTGCTTGATAGACGCTACAACTGCTATTTCCGCATTTGTCCGTGAGACTCTGTTGTCAGGGTTTCTATAGCAGTAAAAGCGTAAACCGAGGGTAACGTGGATATGACGTCGTTGACAAGCTATTCCTGCACATCTCAGATCCTTGGATAAAATCACAATTTTCTCATGATTTACAAAGAGTTGGAAACATTTGGGATATTGCTTGATAGACGCTACAACTACTATTTCCTCATTTGTCCATGAGACTCTGTTGTCAAGGTTTCTACGGCAGTAAAAGCGGAAACCGAGGATAACGCGGATATGATGTCGTTGAGAAGCTATTCCCCCACGTGCCGGGTCCTTGGTTAAAATCACAATTTTATCATGATTTACAAAGAGTTGGAAACATTTGGGATATTGCTTGATAGACGCTACAACTACTATTTCCTCATTTGTCCATGAGACTCTGTTGTCAAGGTTTCTACGGCAGTAAAAGCGGAAACCGAGGATAACGCGGATATGATGTCGTTGAGAAGCTATTCCCCCACGTGCCGGGTCCTTGGTTAAAATCACAATTTTATCATGATTTACAAAGAGTTGGAAACATTTGGGATATTGCTTGATAGACGCTACAACTACTATTTCCTCATTTGTCCATGAGACTCTGTTGTCAAGGTTTCTACTGCAGTAAAAGCGGAAACCGAGGATAACGCGGATATGACGTCGTTGACAAGCTATTCCCGCACGTGCCGGATCCTTGGTTAAAATCACAATTTTATCATGATTTACAAAGAGTTGGAAACATTTGGGATATTGTGAGTACTCAACTGAACAAAATATATAACACTGACCCAGTGGTTTTTGGATATTTTACTGCAAACATTTTACATATTGTACCTTTAAGTTGAGTATATATTTGAATCTATATGAAGTATCAAGTTATGGAGGACATGATGTTTTAGGGGTAGTGAATGACTGTTATGATGAAGAGAAAAATTAAATGAATTCCTAGTGAGGTAACCATATGATTAATTTCAGAGTGTAAATGTTTTTGTCATAAGCTATTGGAGGTGAAGCGTTTTACCTCATGGGTTTGGTATTTAATTTCGAGGTCAAATGAATTACTCATAAATACGGTGGCCCAGTATGAACAACACAATTTAATAAAAAAACACAATGAAATAAAAAAAAAAGCAAACATAAGTTCACAACACAACGGAAACAAATTATTCGTTATAACCACTTGGTGGAATTGGCAGACATTCCCTTCATCGTAGCGCGCCAAATCATTCACAAATGTAAATATGACGCTATTGTATGGAAGCCCGTTCCCGCCACTGTTGAGAAAAAAAAATATTCTGTAAGTCATAATAATGAGAAACTTTCTCATTATAATGACTTAGTATCTCATAATAATGACTTAGTATCTCATAATAATGACTTAGCATCTTTAACTTAATCAAAAAAAATTTTTTTTTAGAAACTTTTCTCATAATAATGACTTGACATCTCATAATAATGACTTAGTATCTCATAATAATGACTTAGTATCTCATAATAATGACTTAACATCTCATAATAATGACTTAGTATCTCATAATAATGACTTAACATCTCATAATAATGACTTAACATCTCATAATAATGTCTTAGTATCTCATAATAATGACTTAGCATCTTTAACTTAATCAAAAAAAATTTTTTTTTAGAAACTTTTCTCATAATAATGACTTAACATCTCATAATAATGTCTTAGTATCTCATAATAATGACTTAACATCTCATAATAATGACTTAGTATCTCATAATAATGACTTAACATCTCATAATAATGTCTTAGTATCTCATAATAATGACTTAACATCTCATAATAATGACTTAGTATCTCATAATAATGACTTAGTATCTCATAATAATGACTTAACATCTCATAATAATGACTTAGTATCTCATAATAATGACTTAGCATCTTTAACTTAATCCAAAAAATTTTTTTTAAGAAACTTTCTCATAATAATGACTTAGTATCTCATAATAATGACTTAGTATCTTTAACTTAATAAAAAAACCTTTTTTATTTTTTTTATTAAGTTAAAGATGCTAAGTCATTATTATGAGATGTTAAGTCATTATTATGAGATACTAAGTCATTATTATGAGATACTAAGTCATAATTATGAGATGTTAAGTCATTATTATGAGAAATTTTCTAAAAAAAATCAAAACAATTTTTTTTTGATTAAGTTAAAGATGCTAAGTCATTATTATGAGATACTAAGTCATTATTATGAGAAAAGTTTCTCATTATTATGAGATACTAAGTCATTATTATGAGAAAGTTTCTCATTATTATGACTTACGGAATATATTTTTTTTTCTGAACAGTGGCGGGAACGGGCTTCCATACTATTGTGCAAGTAGGTGATTTTGAATTAATATTTCATGTCGATATACAATGTTTACATACTTAAAATTAATCATGGTATTGATATAAGACTGTCGACTCTAGAGCACCATAACTGTTTAGTGATTTTTTAATGCTGCCCTCAAACACTCACTTCCCGGAGGTGACCACGTGCCCACATAAACCATATAACCATGGAAGCCCTCTAGCGGAAAGTTGCTGTAATAGCATCAGTAAACAGATTTCAGTAGTTACTGCTTGCTCTTTTATTAGTTATTATCACTGCTTGTAACAACTTAAATAAACATATATAAAGTATACAAGGACATACTATTTTTGTAACCTCTGCTGGTGTATTTATAGATTGTTAAAGGCCGTTGTCATGGGCTACTGCACAAAACATGCTAATAAAAACATTATAAACTGTTATGAAAAGCTAAACACCTAATGTTTAGGCATTTAATGCAAAACAAAAACGAACAAGCTGTTTGTTTTCAAGTGTTCAAAGTTTAAACAAATTTACTGTGATTTTTGTGAATGTTTCCAACGTTCTAATGTACAGAGTTCATTTTCAGCCAATCACAGGGAGGCACGGCTAACTCTTATCCAATGAAAACGATTGGTTATGTAGTCCCGCCCATTCACGCGTTTCCCAGGAAGTGCACAACACTATTAACACACTCTGAGATCGATTCAAAGCGGTATGTATTTATATTTATATCAGTGTCGTATAATGTTAACCGTTTTACAAACTACATGTGATGTTTCCTGTGCAGATTCTGTTGGATATTGTGGAAGTCGTGTTTATTTATTTATTTATAATTTATAAAAGCACGTCGATGTTACTCGCACTGCTCGAGAGAGAATCAGACTTCAGTCATTTAAGAAATGATTAATAAATTATGATTCTTCCAGCCAGATCATCCATATTCACAATCTGTGAGAATATTAGACATCATTTGCATATTGTAGCTTTAGCATGATCATTGGTTTCACTAAACAAATGTAATTCATTATAAAATAGTATGATTAGCGAGAAAGTGTGTGTATGTATATATATACAGGGCTGGCTAAGTCACTTTAAAAATGTATTTCACTACAGATTAGAAAATACATGCTTTAAAAAGTAATTTGTAACGTATTTCGTTACATCACCCAAGTTTTGTAACTTAATCTAAATACTTTAGAATACTTTGGAATACTAATAAGTGTGAAACACACAAAAAAGGTCATTGTGAGTTTTTATCTCACAATTCTGACTTTTTCCCTCAGAATTGCATGATATAAAGTTGCAATTGTTATAAAGTTATAAAGTCAAAATTATGAGATATAAACTCTCAATATTGAGAAAAATGTCAGAATTATGAGATATAAACTCACAATATTGAGAAAAGTCAGAATTATGAGATATAAACTCTCAATATTGAGAAAAGTCAGAATTATGAGATATAAACTCACAATATTGAGAAAAATGTCAGAATTATGAGATATAAACTCGCAATATTGAGAAAAATGTCAGAATTATGAGATATAAACTCACAATATTGAGAAAAGTCAGAATTATGAGATATAAACTCTCAATATTGAGAAAAATGTCAGAATTATGAGATATAAACTCACAATATTGAGAAAAGTCAGAATTATGAGATATAAACTCTCAATATTGAGAAAAATGTCAGAATTATGAGATATAAACTCGCAATATTGAGAAAAGTCCGAATTATGAGATATAAACTCGCAATATTGAGAAAAGTCCGAATTATGAGATATAAACTCACAATATTGAGAAAAGTCAGAATTATGAGATATAAACTCGTAATATTGAGAAAAGTCAGAATTATGAGATATAAACTCACAATATTGAGAAAAGTCAGAATTATGAGATATAAACTCGCAATATTGAGAAAAGTCAGAATTATGAGATATAAACTCACAATATTGAGAAAAGTCAGAATTATGAGATATAAACTCACAATATTGAGAAAAGTCAGAATTATGAGATGTATAAGAAAAGTCAGAATTGCAAGCGTTGAGATATAAACTCGCTTTTGCAAGAAAAAAAGTTTTTATCATGTAATTCTGACTTTATAACTTGCAATTATGAATTTATATCTCCCAATTCTGATTTTATAAAACGCAGTTGTGAGTTTAAATCAGAATTGTGAGATTCAAACTCGCAATTGCCAGGAAAAAAGTTGAATTGTGAGATAAAAAGCTTGAATTACCTTTTTTTACAATTACAAGGGACTCAAACAACTGTCGCAAAACATGAAAACAGTCGTGGATCATCCAGTAATGTTTACATTAATGTTTAAATGACATTAAAATTCAAAGTAATCACTCTGGTAATCTAAAACACTTTTCAGATGTAACTGTAATCTGATTACCACCCATTTAAAATGAAACTAATGAAATACAGTTACTCAAATTGTGTATTTTAAACACGTAACTAAGTTACTTGTATTTCGTTACTCCCCAACCCTGTATATATATATATATATATATACACACAAATAATTTTTTTAACTTTTTTGCAGATTTTATTCACCCTGCTTATTTAACAAATGGAAGTCAACAGAACAGGAAGAACTTTCCTCATAACCGGTGGAGGAGGTTATTTTGGATTCCGGTAAGATTTTATTACATCTTTACAATCTTTCAATCTTATATTCCACATAACCCTAATATCCTCCATATTACCTGCGTGAACCACTAGATGGCGCCATCACACTACAGTTTAGTACAGTAGATCCAACCCTGTTCCTGGAGACCCCACTAAACAACACGTTTTTTATGGCCTTGTCTTACACAACCATTTCAGGTCTTTCATTACTCTCTACGAATGAGCTGATGAGATCTGATTCTCACTGGACATATTGTTCTTATGCTTGTGTTTAAAAACAGTGGGGTGCAAAAGTCTATCAGCACTTTTAAATAGGGCTGTGTCTGAAATCGCATGCTTCTGTACTATATAGTAGGCGAAAACAGTATGTCAGAATTCACAGTACTCATAAAAGAGTTGTCAGAAATGATCAGGATGACTTAGTACTTTTGGTGAGATCCTGAAGTGTGCATTTGATGGACACGTTACTGTCCCATGAGGAGAGGATGGCAGTGAAGCGGTCACATGATAATGACAACATGGTGAATGTGGTGAGAAATCGAGTCCTCCTGGAATCGGGTCTCCTTTTGGACCCTGAGTGATCTCATTATATTCATACTATATGGAACGCATGTTTTTTTAGCGTTCGCAAAGTATCGACTTATTCAAAAATAATTACCTACTCGAGAGAGTATGCTATTTCGGATGCAGCCTAGTATTTTTTAAACTTAAAACTTGAGTTGACAGGATTTTAGAAGTTTGCAAAATCCTTCATCATGTTACGTACTTTTTAACATCTTTCAGAATAATAAAATGCACACATTTTTTTCCCCACGTTATAATTAATATGGAATTGTTTAGATTTGTAATTGTTCTTATTTTATTTTTAGTATTATTACGATGATTATTATTATGTTATAATTTAGTTTAAAGGATTTGTTACTTCAGAATGAAAATTTCCTGATAATTTACTCTCCATGTCATCCAAGATGTTTATGTCTGTCTTTCTTCGGTCAAAAAAGAAATGAAGGTTTTTGAGGAAAACATTCCAGGATTTTTCTCCATATAGTGGACTTCAATGGGGTTCAACGGATCCAAATGTCAGTTTCAGTGCAGCTTCAAAGACTCTACATGATCCCAGACGAGGAATAAGAGTCTGATCTAGAGAAACAATCCGACATTTTATAAAAATAAATATACTTTTTAACCACAAATGCTCGTCTTGCACTGCTCTGATGCTCCACGCATTACGTAATCACGTTGGAAAGGTCACATGACGTAGGTGGAAGTGCTGCAGTAGGCGAAAAACTCCATCTCATTTTCTCTTCCAACTTCAAAATTGTCCGACATTGTTGTTTTACCTTTTTTTATAAAGCCCATTAGACTTAGTCTTTGCATGTACACTTTGTAAACACTGGATCTGTACATCCACCTACGTCACGTGATCTTTCCAACGTGATTACGTAATGTGTGGAGCATCAGAGCAGTGGAAGACGAGCATTTGTGGTTAAAATGTATATCATTTTTTATTTTTATTTTTATAAAATGTCTGATGGTTTCTCTAGATCAGACTCTTATTCCTCGTCTGGGATCATGTAGAGTCTTTGAAGCTGCACTGAAACTGTCATTTGGACCCGTTGAACCCCATTGAAGTCCACTATATGGAGAAAAATCCTGGAATGTTTTCCTCAAAAACCTTCATTTCTTTTCGACCGAAGAAAGAAAGACATAAACATCTTGGATGACATGAGGGTCAGTAAATTTGAATTCTGAACTAATCCTTTAATTCTAGTTAATCGTAGCTCAGTATATGTTGTATTGTAATCAGCAAACGTAATTCAAGTGTTTTTCAGTGAACCTGAAAAAAGTAAATAATAAAAACCAATTCACAGCTTAATTGGAGCTCTTTTGTAAATGTGATTTCTCTTCCAGTCTCGCCTGTGCTCTCCTCAAAACCTCCTCAAACATTGTGCTGTTTGACGTGACTCCCCCGAGCCAGGAGCTTCCCGCGGGAATCGTGTTCACGCAGGCCGACATCCGCGATTACGCGCAGGTGGAGGAAGCCGTTCGAGGCGCGCACTGCGTGTTCCACATCGCCTCCTATGGGATGTCGGGACGGGAGCAGCTCAATCGGAAACTCATCGAAGAGGTGAACATAAAGGGAACGGAGAACATCCTCCGGGCCTGCGTGGCGCACGGAGTCCCACGACTGGTCTACACCAGCACCTTTAACGTGGTGTTTGGAGGTCAGGAGATTAAGAACGGTGATGAAAGTCTGCCTTACTTGCCCTTGCACCTGCACCCTGATCACTACTCCAGGACTAAGTCTATAGCAGAGATGCAGGTGTTAAAAGCGAACGGTTCACAGCTGAGTAACAGCGCAGGTGTCCTACGCACTTGCGCCCTGCGTCCAGCTGGGATTTACGGCCCCGGGGAGCAGAGACACCTGCCCCGGATAGTTGGCTACATTGAGAAGGGGATCTTTAGGTTTGTTTACGGAGATCCTGATAGTCTTGTGGAGTTTGTTCATGTGGATAATCTGGTGTCGGCGCACCTGTTAGCTGCCGAGGCGTTGACCGAAAAGCGTCAGCACCGGGCCGCCGGTCAGCCCTATTTCATCTCCGATGGAAGGCCCGTCAACAACTTTGAGTTTTTCAGGCCTCTCGTGGAGGGTCTGGGATACTCGTTCCCCACGCTTCGACTGCCCATCTCGCTCATTTACCTCTTCGCGTTCCTGACGGAGATGGTTCACCATGTCGTGGGGCGGATCTATAACTTCCAGCCCCTGCTGACCCGTACTGAGGTCTACAAGACGGGCGTCACGCATTATTTCAGTATGCGTAAGGCACAAGAAGAGCTGGGATACGAGCCTAAACAGTTTGACCTGGAAGATGTTGTGCAATGGTTTCGAGGCAGAGGTCACGGGAAAAAGCGCAGCCAGTCATCAATTAGGAAACTAATTTTAGATGTTGTTTTGGTGGTCGCGTTGGCTGCAGTGGTTCTCTCCTGCCTTCCAGTTGTGGGACAGTGAAATGTGCCTGATGTGAGGTTTATATACTCATCTGATTTGTTTTTGTATTTTAAAAAGAGACAGTAGTGTACGCTAATAAGCTGATCATTTTTTTATTTCCACTCTTGGAAGAACAGTGTCCTTTTCCTCAAAGGGTTTAGGGTCCAATTAATTTTGTGGATTTTAAAAGATCATGGTTATTAACATAACCATGAAAGTGTTTGTTTGTAGTGTGCAACAATATTAAAATACTTAAATAAAATACAATTGTGCTTTTTTTTGGTCATGCCAAACTTTTTGAGATCACAAAAATGCTTTCATTTTTCTCTTCCTGTACGAATTATTATCAGTATAACAATTTGATGTAAAATAGATTTTTTATTTAGTATGTTTTTGAAAGATGAACAAAACCTGATGATTGATGATTTGAGCATCTTGATCTTCAGTGGAAGCAGGAAAATATGAATGTCTGGACAAAGATTCACATATTTACTGATGAATAACTATAGAAATAGTGCACAATCTGAAATATATATATTTTCTTTTTGCACCATATCTTTGCATTAACGCATTACTTCACTTCAGAATTCAAATGTCCTGATAATTTACTCTCCTCCATGTCATCCAAGATGTTTATGTCTTTCTTTCTTCAGTTGAAAGGAAAAGAAGGAAAACATTCCAGGATTTTTCTCCATATAGTGGACTTCAATGGGGTTCAACAGGTTGAAGGTCCAAATGTCAGTTTCAGTGCAGCTTCAAAGACTCTACATGATCCCAGATGAGGAATAAGAGTCTGATCTAGAGAAACCATGGGACATTTTATAAAAAAAATAAATAAAATGATATACTTTTTAACCACAAATGCTCGTTTTGCACTGCTCTGATGCTCCACACATTATGTAATCACGTTAGAAAGATCACGCGGTTGGGCAAAAAAGGTCCAACTTCAAAATCGTCCGACATCGTTGTTTACCTTTTTTGTAAAGAGCATTTGACTTAGTCTTCTCATGTTCACTTTGTAGACACTGGATCAGAACTTCCATCTACGTCACGTGACCTTTCCAACGTGATTACGTAATGCGTGGCGCATCAGAGCAGTGCAAGACAAGCATTTGTGGTTTAAAAAGTATATTTTTTTTATAAAATGTCCAATGGTTTCTCTAGATCAGACTCTTATTCCTCGTCTGGGATCATGTAGAGTCTTTGAAGCTGCACTGAAACTGATCCGTTGAACCCCATTGAAGTCCACTATATGGAGAAAAATCCTGGAATCTTTTCCTCAAAAACCTTCATTTCTTTACGACTGAAGACATCTTGGATGACATGAAGGTGATTCAATTGCATACGAACAAACATTTGATCAATTCATGCATATATGCTTATATACATCATTCATATATGTATTTCAGAAAAAAAAGGCATGACTGTCATATCAAGTCCTCCTCGAGTTCTCAGCAGTGTCTCACGTTCCTCGAACCACACAGACATGCAACGTCTTCCTTATATCTATTGTTTTAGCTGTTCGACCCAAACCATTGTTCTCAAACAGATCAGTTGAAAAGTTTGCTTGCAAGTATCGAAATGCAAGCCACTGTATTGTGATGCGTCATTGATGCACAATGAAAAGCCCTTCCCCCAGATTCAATTCAGACTTTCACTAGTCTGCTGTACATGCATGATGTTGTGTTTGATGCATGGGAAATGCAAGACAGGTATATATATATACAGGGTATTTCTTTAATACTCATTATATTCTCCCAACTCAACAGCATAAAGAGTTGCTTCTTGTTTAAAGTTTAAAGATGTGTAGTTTAGTTTTTAATTATTTTCTGTGGGCTGGTCTACGTGGTTAAATCTTTAATCTGGCCCGCTGGATGAAAGTGGACACACATAGGCTCTCCAAAGGACTTTTTTTCAGGATTCTGCTCCCCCTTGCTGAGTTGCTCTCTATCATTGTTTCGCTCCGGCATTAACCACATTCCAGAGCGCCGCAGCGCCGCTCGTCTCCCTCCGCGCATTCCTCTCACACAAACTAGTCCCGAATGCATCGTTCGATACACGCATTCTCGCTCGTCTCCGATCGCAACATCTCTCCGGATCGATGCGAAATTCTTAAGGAGTAATTTTAGGCGAGTCGGCTTCGCTGGAAACAAGTTTGCAGAAACAATCACGGAAAATCAAAGCGAGAAAATTCCTCCGCGCAGCGCGCCATTGACTGTAAAGACCTTTCAACTTTACAAAAACTGAAATTGACAAACGTTCGCTTGTGTGGAAACTTTGTCACGACGACCGTACCGCCACGAATCGACATACGGGGATCATGTATCGTGACGAAACGACGGCGATGACTAAGTAAGCGCGAACAGTCAACGATGGCTCGCCTGAGGCGGCGTTTTTCCGTGTAAAATGCAGTTTGTGTTTGTAGTTGACTAGTGCTCGCGCGCTCCGCCGTTCAGCCTCCCTCAACCCGCCGCGCGACATGGATGAATATGACGAGGATCCAGGGCGCAGAGCGAGCAAACTGATGGAAAACCTCTCCATATATGACGTTTATCAGGATGGGATGTACGGGGAGCCGAACCCCGACATGGAGAAAAGTAAGCGAATGAATGGCAACAAAGTCTACGGCGCGGCTCCCGTGCGCTCCGTCAATGGAAACCGACCCTCAGTGCCTCTGGATTTCTGTTCTCCGCAAAGGGAAGCGGTTTACCCCGATCCCGACGCGTACTGCACCAAATCCGAAGTTGCCTTGCCTTGTTACAGCGGCGCGTCGGACCGTCTCAGGAGATACGCGCACGCGGAGGTGCAAGGACACCGGTACAGCACGGGCTGCGCCTACGACGGGCTCGTTCTGGGGAAGCAGGTGCCCGTTCCGGGCGCGAGGAGCAACAGCTTATGCATGACCAGCCCTGACGGCAGGTACGCGGCCACGAGCCCCAGATCCAGCCTGGCTTCGGATCAGAGCAAACACACCAGCCCGAGGTCGAGTATCAGCAGCCCGCGGTCCAGCCTGGTGTCACCCGGACAGGAGAAGTACTGCGAGGGGACCAGCGTGATCAGCCCCCGGTCTAGTTACGCGAGCACGGCCAGTGACACCAGCAAACACTCCAGCCCCAGAACCAGCCTCACCAGCTACGACTGCGGGAGCAAACCGAGCAGCAACCGAACCAGCGGCATCAGCATGGGCTACGACCAGCGGCACATCAGCCCCAGGTCGAGCACCACGAGCCCGCGCTCCAGCTACTCCGACTCGCGCTTCACGCCCGCGGGGAACCACGACCCGGAGAGCGCCGCGGTGCACGGCATCCCCAGCATCTGCATCCAGGACGGCGGCGCGCGACCCAACTGCGTGGTCAGTCCCCGGTCGAGCATCTCCAGCCACAGCTCCAGGAGCTCGCGCAGCTCCCGGGGATCGATGAGCGCCTACCCCGAGCTCCAGCTGCCTTTGCCGGAGGACGCGCTGCTGCAGGACTTCACGGAGCCCAACGGCCTCCATAACAACCGCGTGCATCTCCAAACGTTTCCCGAGCAGAATTCAGACGTCAACATCGCGTTTAGCTACGGCAAAGCGGGGCAGCGCTTCAAGCTGCCGTACCAGGTCACTCCATCCCGGGACAGCGGCCCCAGTCAGGCGGAGCGGCGCCTGGAGGCCCTCACCCTGGAGCTGGAGAAAGAGCTGGAGATGCACATGAAAAAGGAATATTTTGGTGAGTAGATGCAGATTCACTTCCAGTTTAGTCCACACATCCTTCAAAAATTAAGTTTTAAACCATTTTGGGGACCATTGTGTGTGCTTAACAAACATTTTAATAATCTAAAGAACCTTTATGCAATGTTCCATAAATGTGAAAGGTTCATCATTGAAACATCTGCATTTTTTTGCTTTGTTTTTGTCCTAGCAGGTCCTGTTGAGTTCATGAGTAAACCTTTCCAAAATTGTTTCTGGAAAGTCATGTTCACACCTTGACACACGCAAACACTTTTCAGCCCGGCAGAACAGAGCGGCCTTTGTGTTCGGCTCATTAAAGTATCATTAGAGTGTGGGAAAACAGGTGTAAATCATGTTTTGTCAATGAATCAGTGTGCTTTCGGGACAAAAGGGTTTATACTTGAGCACTTTATACGTCTGACATTATGATTATCTTTGAGCCGGTTAAATCATCATTAATCCAGACGTTTTCACCCAAAGGCGGCGTGCAAAAGATTCCCAAAACCCGGATCGTGTAGCAAGGCATGCTGCGACATATCAGACTAATGTTATTTTATTCATTAGTGCTGAAGCGTTTTAACTTTATCTCGTGTATTTCTCCTAAACTTCCAATGGAGAAATTGCTCTTTTTCTCTAGAGTAGCTTCAGCAAAAAAGTTGGAGTGTTGTTGGAGAAACAGTGGAGAACTGGATTATAATCATACTCTCTGTTTGTTTATTTGTTTAGTGTGTTGTTTTGATAAAACACAAGTTTTGCACCCGACTCACAGGCACATGGTGCCAAGTGAACTACGAACTTTGGCTAAACACCGCGGTAACTGGGTGATCTGGCTCGTTTCGCATTGTAACCAGCTGATTGCTGATTGGTTTCGGTCGCACCGGGCAGCGGCGGTAGACCAATCACAACAAAGGCTGCTGGTATCCCGACTGGCACTGCCCAAAAAGGACATTGTAGTTGGTGAGCAGACAAACAGGGTTCTTAGCGGCATGTTTTTGGCCCGGACATGGACGGAAAAAGGCCAGTCTTCAGAGAGTACGTACTTTGTCTCCCGGTTTGAACGCCACTTCCTGCCAGTGTCCTTCCAAGTCCTGAACATCAACAGAAATGTTCTTTAGAGGCATGCGAGCATGTGTTTTTTTTTTTCTTAGGGAAATCCTAATTTGTGATTTGGCAGAACTGGCGTTGGTTTAGTGGAGGTGAAATACAGCAGCAGAGCAGATAAAGTGCCTTAAATCTCTTTACACCATAAAACTCCCGTTTCCTGCTGTATTGACTAGAGTTAACAGAATTTAAACTAGAGTGTTTTTAAGGAATCATTCAAGTTACACACTGAAGTTTAATACTTGCATACTAGTATACTATTCATACTACTTTTATGGCAGAAATAGTAAGAGTATGTGGTTCTGAATTAATCATTAACCCTACACGCTAAAAAATGCTGGGTTAAAAACAACCCAAGTTGGGTTAAAAATGGACAAACCCAGCGATTGGGTTGTTTTGACCCGGCAGTTGGGTTAAATGTTTGTTGAACATGCTGGGTAGTTTTATTCTAACTCAACTATTGTTTAAAATGACTATACGTCTGGCTCAAAATGAACCCAAATTGGTTGGAAATTAAAAATCACACACATAATTACTAGAGGCAACAATATGAACATTTATTAATAAGCAATTGAAATTGTTTAATTATTTTTCATTAAACTTATTATTAAATGTTAATTTCCAACATATTTTGGGTTCATTTTAAGCCATCAACACAGTTCTTTTTAAACAATAGTTGAGTTAAATAAAACTATCCAGCACGTTCGGCAGACATTTAACCCAACCGCTGGGTTAAAACAACCCAATTGCTGGGTTTGTCCATTTTCAACCCAACTTGGGTTGTTTTTAACCCAGTATGAGCAACAGTAATTATGATGCTTGCTTAGTAACTACTACACGAGCTAGATTGACTTTAACAACATGTCCATCTCTTCATGGACTCACTAGCAAGAGCTTCAGGCCTGTTGTTGTGACTGTCTCATCTTTTGTGTCTCTTTAGCAACCGTGTTTTGTTTCTGCCGCTGCCTGGAAACACATTTGCACTGGTTTAGCTGCAGGAAGTCTAGAGATGGAGGTATGACTGTGTTTTTGCCTCTGAGAAGCAGGTGATGCTTTTTTACTGCATGCCGAACCCTCTTTAGTCTGCATTAGTCTGCGAGCAAGAGCGAGCCCTCTCCGTTACCGTGACAACAGCTCCCTTAAAATCAATCTCACCGGGTATTCGTCGTGATGTGTCTTTCTGCACTCTTAAAGGGTTAGTTCAGCTAAAAATGAAAAATCTGTCAATTTTTTCTCATCGTCATGTCGTTCCGAACATGCGTCAGAATCTTCAAGCTCCTAAAAGGACAGAGCTGCACTGTAACGTGCTGTATTCCTCTTAAAAGAGGTCAGAAATGTAAGTTATCAATGATCTTTCCCTCTGCTGCAACTCTTAAATATCATTTGCAATCATGTGATATGCAAGAACCAATGCATTTCCATATTAAATGCCGCCATGCACCATATTTGAAAACGCATGGAGCTGCAGAGTCATCAGAAAACTTATAATAAAATATAGTGCATGTGAACTACTTTTTTGGTACTTTTCTGAGATCAAAAGCTCTTGATCGTTGCATGCAAAAAAAAATCTCATTATAATAAATGGTCGGAACAACATGACGGTTGAGTAAATGATGGCAAAATGTTCACTTTAAGTGTGAGTTTGATTGGCCTCGAATTTTGCATTGCTTTTTTCCTTCACAACTTTACACTTTCACACAGTAAAAATACTGTAAAATTACCAGAGCGAATTTACCGGTAAATACACAAATATGCAGTTCACACAAGCAAGGGCGTTCTGGCTTTTTACCGCTAAGAGACCATTCACACATCAGCACCAAAATACCACTAAATTCTGTGACGTCCGTCATCGGAGATGATCTTTAAATGCTGTGCCGATGGTCAAAGATGTCCATCTAGCACATATTTACATAGAAAAACTATTAAAAAGCAGCGGAGCTTACTGTAAACAACGTGATCGCATCATCTCCATAAGAACTTCGTCAGCGCGTTCGTATCG
Organism: Zacco platypus; assembly: GCA_038088235.1. Lineage (NCBI taxonomy): Eukaryota > Metazoa > Chordata > Actinopteri > Cypriniformes > Xenocyprididae > Zacco > Zacco platypus. The sequence goes on from CM076075.1 coordinate 30,705,278, forward strand.
TTATCTTCATTCTGCATTCACAGACAGCATGATTTACCGGTGATATTACAACTTCTCGTACCGGTAAATTGCCAAAACTGATTTACTGGTATTTTTAAAAAGGCCCTGTTCGCACTTGGCATGTTTGTTTCGATCAAAACGAACCCTGGTTCTCTGTTAGTGCGGTTAATTTTAATAAGTGTGAACGCTGCCATCCGAACCCAACAAAGCGGACAGAGACCACTGAAAAGATGGGTCTCGATCCGCTTCCAAACGAACTCAGGTGCGGTTCGAATTAAATATGAACGCAACGCGGACCAAAGACATGTGAACAAAACCAAAATGGGACATGATGTCACAAGATGCGACCCTAGAAAGGACAGAATACCGAAACACACCTGCTTTTTCAGTGTGTGACGGAGGGATTCCTGACACTGTTTTGAACTCTTTACACATTTTAGAAACTGTTCGCAAGTTCTGGTCAAAATACCGAAAAAAAAAAAAAAAAAAAAGGTTTGGTTAAAAATAACCCAAGTTGGGTTAAATCCAGGGACAAACTCAGAAATTGGGTTGTTTTGACCCAGCGTTTGGGTTAAATGTTTGCCCAACCTGCTGGATAGTTTTATTTAACTCAACTATTGTTTAAAAATTACTATATTGCTCGCTTAAAATGAACCCAAAATATATTGGAAATTAACTTTTATTAATATGTTTAATAAATGAATGTAATGAATAATAATCACCTTTTGATTATTACTGTTGCCTCTAGTAATTATGTGTCTGATTTTTAATTTTCAACCTATTCTGGGTTCATTTTAAGCCAGACATATAGTCATTTTTAATCAATAGTTTACTTATATTAAACTACCCAGCAGGTTGGTCAAACATATCCCAAGTACTGGGTCAAAACGACCCATTTGCTGGGTTTGTCCATATTTAACCCAACTTGGGTTGTTTTGTAGCATTTTTTATAAGCTACGTGAATTCAATGAGCACATTTATCCCAGAATACAGCATTGTTTTGAATGTTCGGTAAGTACCGTCACAAACTAAATGTCAAAAGTGCCGACAAATCAGGTTTGGTATCTTTAGGTTCGGTGTTAAAAATGTGACCAGGACCAAACAAACAAAGCAAACCGAACAACAAGTGTGAACGGTAATTTACTGGTAATTTACCAATAAAGACTGCGTGTGTGAAAGGGGCTAATGTTTGCTGAAAAAACTGTGCAAATAAGACAAAATTGGTATCGCAAATAATGCAGGAGGGGTTGAATGTGCTCGCATTCTTGCGATCGCAATGTCTTGGAGGGTCTGATCGGGCTGGCGGTTCAGCTGCAGACTCTTGGCACAGACTGTTTGTCTCCGCAGCCAGACACAGCTGCTGGGGGTCAACGCTGATCACCTGCTTAGAATAACAATGATCTTAGTCCGCACATGTGCACACAAACTCGCACAAAACACTGAAACAATCTGCGCCGCAACACTCCACACGGAGCTTTCTCAAAGTAATCTTCTCCTGAGAAGAGCTGGATATTTGCCGGCACCATTTTCGTCAGCTTTTGTGCTGAATCAGCCGACCTCTGACCTCCATGTATCCACACAGGCACTCGGGATTCAGGGTCTGATTTAAAATAAACACAGAATGAGACTTTGTTCGATGCCGTTTCCGTTCTTGTTTTTTTTCTGAAGGTCTAGCTGCACCATTTTGATTTGGTGCAAAAGAGATTCAATAATTCTGTGATTCTAAATGCATGACCGTTTCTGCAAAGATTCTGACCGCCGTCCAAACAGAACAATAAGAAAGCAGCATCATCTTTGACCTGGTGTAAATCAAAGCGTTGAAGGCAGCGCTCTCCTCCTCGATCTGGAGCAGACTGAGTGATCCGTTATCAGCCAGAGAGGAAGGAGTTGTCGTTCACGAGTCGTAGAGGAAGTGGTACCAGTGTGTGCCAGGTGAGAGGAGTACATCTTGTTGAGTTGCCAACCCTCCTCATTACATGTGTATCTCTCGCTGCTGTTCACACTCAGCATTGTTTTGAGTTATTGGTGTTTTAGATCGAGGATCATTGCTGTCGCTTATTCTTAAACTCTTTTCGAAGTAATGCCATTGAGAAGAACCATTTTTCGGTTCCCCAATGAACCTTTTTCTTAGTGTGAAGAACATTTTAATGATCTAAATATGGAAGCTTGTTTCCACCACTGAATAAAAGATAAAAGGTACAATTGCGAGTTATATAATTACAATTGCGAGATATAAAGATAGAGTTGTGTGATATAAAGTCAGAATTTCAAGATATAAACTCACAATTGTGTTATAAAGTCAGAATTGTGAGTTATAAAGTCAGAGTTGTATGTTATAAAGTCACAATTGTGTTATAAAGTCACAATTGTGAGTTATAAAGTCAGAGTTGTATGTTATAAAGTCACAATTGTGTTATAAAGTCACAATTGTGAGTTATAAAGTCAGAGTTGTGTGTTATAAAGTCAGAATTGCGAGATATGAAGTCAGAATTGTGTTATAAAGTCAGAATTGTGTGTTATAAAGTCAGAATTGCGAGATATAAAGTCAGAATTGTTTGTTATAAAGTCAGAATTGTGTGTTATAAAGTCAGAGGCATGTTATAAAGTCAGAATTGTGTGTTATAAAGTCAGAATTGTGTGTTATAAAGTCAGAGTTGTTTGTTATAAAGTCAGAATTGTGTGTTATAAAGTCAGAATTGTGTGTTATAAAGTCAGAATTACGAGATATAAAGTCAGAATTGTGTGTTATAAAGTCACAATTGTGTTATAAAGTCAGAATTGTGTGTTATAAAGTCACAATTGTGAGTTATAAAGTCACAATTGTGTTATAAAGTCAGAATTGTGTGTTATAAAGTCAGAGGCGTGATATAAAGTCAGAATTGTGTGTTATAAAGTCAGAGGCGTGATATAAAGTCAGAATTGTGTGTTATAAAGTCTGAATTGTGAGTTATAAAGTCACAATTGTGTGTTATAAAGTCAGAATTGCAAGAAAAAGTCAGAATTTGCGAGTTTATATCCCTCAATTGTGAGCTTATATCTCGCAATCCGAGAATTTGTTTTTAATCCTGTATTGAAAACAGAGATATTACCACATTCAAGGTCCAGAAAAGTAGTAAAGACATTGTTAAAACAGTCGACGTGACTGCAGTGCTTCAATCTTAAAGGATTAGTTCCCTTCTGAATGAAAATTTCCTGATGATTTACTCACACCCATGTCATCCGAGGTGCTTATGTGTTTCTTTCTTCAGAAATTAAGGATCTATCCTTACTATCCTGAAGTGAACTAATCCTTTAATGTTATGAAGCGACGAGAAAACAAAAATAATGAATTCATTCAACAAATGTGTCTCTCCCCTGTTATTCTGCTGAGCTGTTTACATTGCAGAGCTTCTGTGTTTACGTCCGGATATAAATACCCAATAAAATGACCCAACAGGCTGATGTTTTCGAGTGTCAGGTCAGATGAGGAAAAGACGACAGGATTAACAGCATGTTCAGTGTGATTCACGCTGCTTCAGTCAGCTCAACATGTTAATTAGTCACCGCTGGGTTCGTTGATCCTAAGCTGTCTACACCGATAGCTGTGAAATATCGTAATTTCATGTTCTGTAAAACACAAAGTTAAATATTTCTGATTCACATGTAGTCTTGCTGGAGGTTTTTTCAGCTGCTAGTATTAAAGCTTTTATCCAGCTAATGAAAAGCCAAACACTTTTGTTCATTCCCGCATGCTGATCATAAAACACGAGGCATTTACTTAAAGCATATAGACTACTAGAAAAAACAACGATCTGAAAGAAACTAATGACACTGGTGTTGTTAGACTACTTGGCTCAAAGTTTTAATATGCACTGGGCTAGGAAGATTAATCCATTTTTATATTCAGTTACTATTTTGGCTTCCAGCAAGATAATCAAGATAAAACAATTATTGTGCTGCAACAATGTTTTCTTTTTTTTTTTTGTCTTGTGTTATAAATCCAGAACACGCTTTCCTTTACAGCAGAGCGCTACAATAATGTCTAGCTTACTTACTTTTAATGCAACTTTATTATCATTATTATTATAATTATGATGTAATTTGCATTTTATATTTAAATATTTAATTTTTTATATTATTTTGTTTATTACTTATATTTATATTATTTATACATTTATTTAATTTTTTTTTACACTTTTTATTTTGTTTTTTAAGCTGTTCAACAAAGGAAATACTGTTAAAAAGACTTTTGTGATCTCAATATTGACCATTATAATCATGATTGTTTTTTAGATTATTTATATTTTATATTCATATTATTTATATATTATTTTATATTATTATAAATATAAGTAAATTTATTAAAAAAAATAAATTATTTATAAAAAATATATATTATTTATTATTATTATTATTATTATTTATGCTTTTATTTAATATTTATATATTCATTTTATCGCATTTATTTTTATTTGTGTTTCAGTTGTTCAGCAAAGTTCAATGAAATACTATTAAAAAGACTTTTGAAAAAATAATTAAAATAATTGCATGGTGTTTCCAAAGTCAGCTAGTAATAAATAAAGTAGTTAAATAACTGTGATCTCAATACTAACCATTATAATCATGATTATTTTATATTATTTTATATGTATATAATTTTTAACATTTATTTAATATTTATTTATTTTTATCAATTTGTTTTTACATTTATTTTAAGCTGTTCAACAAAGTTCAATGAAATACTGTTAAAAAGACATTATTTATTTATTTTTATCACGTTTTTTACATTTATTTTTATTTGTTTTTCAGTTGAACAAAGTTCAAACGAAAAAAAATACATCAATAAATGCATTACATTTCCAAAGTCAACCAGTAATTGTGTTAAATAACTGTGATCTCAATATTAACCGTTATAATCATAATTATGGTTTTTGCCGTATTTGAGCAGCCCTTCTTTTGACCTCTCCAGTTCTCGGGGTGAATGATGTTTTTGTGTGTGCTGAAGTGGATGTTTATGCAGCCACACCTCTCAGCCGTAAAGCCGGGACTTTCACAAACACGATTAGATCAGAAGTGCTGGATTCTGGTACATGAAATTCCCTCTCGATGATGCTATAATTATCTTGATGAGTTAACCATTAAGTCTCCGAGAGCTTATCTGATGACTGTTTCTCTTCCAGAGCCTGTTATCACACGCACAAATGGGTTTTATGTTAATTAAGCTTTTAAGAGAGTTTTTCTTAAACCATTAAGGGCTGAATGCGTTTCCTGCCTTATCAAAGGATGGTTTTGTGCTTTGGAGACTGGAGACTGACTTCAGTTGTCAGAATGATGTTGTTGGGAAGACTCATGTGCGATGCGTCACGTTTACGTCAGTGTCGTCCCGGGGGTGATGTTGTGTCCTGTCGGCGCGGTGACCTCAGCGTGACCATGTCTAGGTGTTGACCGTGGCCCCGGTGTGGAATGCGACCCCAGCGGAGGCCATCTTGTGCGTGACACCGCAGGCATTAGTGCTGCTGACTCACTCTCCCATGATGCCGAGCGCTTCCTGTGTAACTAGAGTGACTGATGAGTTTTAAACTTTAGTCGCTCTTATTTCTGTGACCTTTATTTGGCACTACGCATTATACCAAAAGTTCTCAAGCTTATAAAACAATAATAAACAATCATGGGAATTCAAGAAAAGACAGAGGGCACAAATAGGATAATTTACCACAGTTTCGTTATGTTTGTACGGAGTAAATTCCCTGATTTGATCAAATTTTTCTGTATTAATCCATTCAAAATACATTCATAATGAAATTCATATGTACAGTGACATAAATATCATATTTTTATGACTCTATTTGGCAACAAAAGTAGTAAGTTCAGTGCTGTCTCATGTCAGCTACGTTTGCAGGGGCACTTTTTCCTTCAATCTGAATGAATTCGTTCCGATTGATGAATCCGAACGTAGTGTGATTATGTCACAAGCTTCTAGTCGGATTTAATCTTTTGACGTGCGCAGGAATATACAGAGTTTCCCGCTGTTGTTGCATACTAACCATCCTCCTTTTCTTCATCTATTTCGGGTCCTAATTAGGCGACGACGATCACACGAGTATAAAACAAGGACTGGTGGGATGTTTTCCTGCTCCACTTCACAGACGATGAGTGGAAAGAGAACTTGTGATTGACAGCACACTCATTTATGACACTTTATTCAACGGGAAGAACTTGTTCCACACGTCATTACGCTATTTCTACATCATTGCACGTGTGCGGTACACTCCAGTTACGCTTTTCAACCCGATCAAGTGTTTACATGTCCTCTCGATCGGATTACAGAAGGAAAAAAACGCCCTACAATCCCAATGAAATTGTAATGAGATCAGGCCAATTCATTCTGATTGACATGGTCATGTGACTTTTTCATTACTACTAGTCCGATTCCAATCAGATTGTTTGGGTCCATGTAAACGCAGCTAGTGATTGTCTGTTTGTCCACACAGAACACACCCGTTTGTGCTCCTAACAGCTGTGTGTGTGTGTGTGTTCTTCCAGGTATCTGTGTAAAGTGTGGTAAAGGTGTTTATGGAGCGAGTCAAGCGTGTCAGGCGATGGGGAACCTGTATCATACTAACTGCTTCACCTGCTGCTCCTGCGGTGAGTATCCACACACTCGCACGCTCACATATATACACACTTTCACTTACACACACACACACGTTGTGTTTTCATGTTTTATGGGGTCATTCCATAGGCGTAATGGTTTTTATACTGTACAAACTGTACATTCTGTCCCCCTACACTACCCCTACCCCTAAACCTACCCGTCACAGAAAACAATCTGCATTTTTACATTTTTAATAAAACATTGTTTAGTTTGTTTTTAAAGCTATTTGAAGAGAGGACGCATGAAATGTCCTCATAAAACATGTTCACGTCATAATACCAGTGTAATACCCATGTCATTATACACATTTGTGTCCTCATAAATCATGAAAATAAACATACTCACTCAGACACACACACACACACTCGCACTCTCTCTCACACACACACACACACACTCGCATTCTCACACACACGCACACAAACGCACACACACACTCTCTCACACACACACACATACTTGCACTCTCTCTCACTCACACACACACACACATACTCGCACTCTCACACACACGCACACAAACGCACACACACACTCACACGGACTCACACACGCACCCACACACACTGTTGTGTTTTGTGTGTTTAAAGTGTTGTTTTGTGCCTTTGCATTTAATTATGCGTTTCAATTATGCATTGAAAACAGTACAATTATGCATTTAATTCGAGTTATGCATCTAAAATGCGAGTTTTGTCGTGTTTCGTGATATATTTTAGTTTGCCAGGATGTCAAAGATCGCATGAACAGATCATTTTATGAACATATGTATAAGTAGAATTATGCATTTAGCATCTAAAGTGGAAGAATTTAATTAGAATTATGCATAGAAATGGACGCATTATGTATTTAATTACAATTATGCATGGAAAAGGGAAGACTTATGCATATAATTAGAATCGTGCATCTGAATGTGAGTGTTACAGTTGATACAGTTTAGTTTTCCAGCATGAACAGACTCACTCCTGTAGAATAGAGCTTGTTTATTAGTGTGTTTGAATGTGTTTGAGTGTGATTTCTATACGTCGGAGCGCTGTGTGTGTGTGTGTGTGTGTCCTCTGTTCTCCTGTTTCCCCTGTAAGCGAGAGAGAAATCACGGCGGTACTGTAGGTCACAACTGCTGTTCAGTTTTCTCTCTTTCATTCTCTCTTCCTCTACACACAGATACGGTTTCCTCACGCTTTACAGCCAGTGCAGATAATTTACACGTAATGCTAGCCGTTCGCTGTACATGTATTGTTTGCCTAAAGAAAGAGGGCCAGTAAACCGGATGCGCGGCGCTGCGGTCTGGGAGGAACTGGAAGCCTTTTTTAAGGACATAATGGGTTCTTGAAGTTCACAGGAACTTTCTAGCGTGACGTTCGAGTGTGTTTGTCGATGTTTGGATTATCTGTGATGAATAAGCTGCTGTAGCACTTCAGCGTAATCATGAGCCGCTGTGATGTTTTAAGAGTGAAGAAGATGCAACATAAACCATGTGTTCCTGTAGAGGTTTGAAAATGAGACCCGTTCAGTGAGAGATGCTTTCTTTATCTTATGATGGTGAAATGAGTCGAGGTGTGCGGGTACAGAATGACCAAAATCATAAACAGAGTGATTTTATGTCATGGTAATGGTATATATATATCATTATATAGTTATTTTTGGTTGAAGTTGAACCCAAAGATGTTTCAGACATTACATAACCACATGCTAATGACTGTTTGTGTATAATCCAGTGATCTAAATTAAATGTTTTACTTTAACATCATGAATACAAACAAAAAGATTGTTTGAGTCATAACAAATAACAAATGGTTAGTCTCACGTTAGTGTAAAAACGCCTTCAAAACACTCGACTAACATCCATCCATCATTCTATTGGCCTGTCTATTGTTATATCTGTCTGTCATTCATTAAATCTATCGTTCATTACATCTCTCTGTTTGAACATCCATCGTTCTGTCTCAATATCTCTCTATGAGAGACCGAGTTCTTGATGCTCTTCCGCCTGTTTTTGTGTTTCTCTCTGAGTATAATTGAGCTTTTCTGTCACGTCCAGAGCTGCACCCGCCCCGTCCTCATCAAAGAGAGAGGAATGCACTCGTTTATTCCTCCATCTCCCTCTCTCTGTGTCACGTCTCGCTGTATCACTCGCTCACATGACCTGTTCTGATAAACACACACTCACAGCATCACAAACACCCTGAAACAGTTAGAAAGGTGAGTGTATGTGTGTGTTTGAGCTCCACACACACACACACAAGAGTCATCCTGAAAAGCATGTCTCATTCCTCTCTCTTTTCTTCTCTTTCTCTCATATTTAGTCCTTTGGTGAGATGTTTCTATCCACACAAGACTTCAGTGGAGAGAAAGAGAGGAAAAAATGATACAGACAGTGTATAAATATATATATATAGTGAGAGAGAGGTCACCGCAGAACATGTGTGTGACCAGCAGGTCTCCACATGCTCTGAACCGCAGACTAAAATTCCCCTCTTTACAGTAACACACACACACACACACACACACTACAATCTGGATGTGAATTCCCAAACATGTACATACACTCTTTGAGTGACTCATCACCTCCAGTATCCCATCATGCACTGGGGCAAACCCACCTGCAGATGATAAAGAACTGCTTGTTCTCTTGCTGTGGACAGGTGTGTGTGTGTGTGTGTATCGTTCGTTCGTTCGTTCAATCGTTCTATACAAAAGTTTGGGATAGATTCTTAAATGATCTGTAAGTTTTTAAAATGTTTTTAAAAGTCTATTCTGCTCACCAAAGCTGTATTTATTCATCAAAAATACAGTAATATTGTGAAATATTTATTACATTTTAAAATAACTGTGTCTATGTAAATATATTGTAAAATGTAATTTATTCCTGTGATCAAAGCTGAATTTATTTGATTAAAAATACAGTAAAAATCACCAAATATTATACAAATTTAAAACACCTGTTTTCTATGTAATTATATAGTAAAATGTAATTTATTCCTGTGATCAAAGCTGAATTTCCAGAAATCATTCTAATATGATGATTAATGTTGAAAAGGATTTATCTGAAATAGAAATCTTTTGTAACGTTATAAATATCTTACACTGTCACTTTTGATCAATTTAATGCATCCTTGCTGAATAAATGTATTCATTTCTTTCCAAAAATAAATAAATAAAATGTAAAAAATCGTACCGATCTCGATCTATCGTTCTATCATTCCCTATATCTGTCTGTTGTTTAGTTTCAATTTATATGTTTGTATATTTATACTCTGCCGAACATGTTTAAATGTTTTTAGTGCTGCGCTCAGTGTTTCTCTCTGTTTTCTGACTGTGAACCTTTGATTATGTTCAAGACAGATTTCCCAGCAGTCCTCAGCAGCTGTGTGTTAATGACATCGTGTCATAACACTTTAGATATGGAGTGTGTTTGTGTGTGTGTGTGTGTGTGTGTGTGCAGGCAGTCAGTGAGAAAATCATATCAGCTTCTGAACGCTTTGACGAAGTGAGATTTCTCTAATAGGAGTTTATTTTCTCGCATATGAAAGTATCTATATTCGAGAGCTGCTGGTTGCCCTGAGGTTAATTTTATGATGCTACTTTTGATTGAGGGATTGTGTAACTCAATCAGAGTTGATGCCACACTTAATTTGTCATACATGCAGTCCATTATATTGTGCATCTTGCTGTCAATCGTTCAGCTGACAAAACATTTCCAGCCTCTTTCACTTGCGTCACATAGAAGTCGACGACCCTGACTGAGTTCAGCAGAGGACTCTCTGTAACAGTCATGGGAAACATGCATTCTGAAGCATCTTAAGTGTAAAAAATTAAATCAAAGATGCATTTAACACAGCAGACCATGGAAATGAAACTGCCCACACACTCTTCTGAGAAGAGCGGAGGAGAAGAGATGTGCATGCGCATGAAAAAGGACAAAAGACGTTTTTGGTTAATGGACCCTTTTCACGTTTTCATAGTTGGATAAACTTCTATGGAATTCTTCGAATTTTTGCATTCCCATTTTCACCAACAGTAAAAGAAAAATCCACAATACTGCGCCTGTTCACACCTTTACACTGATCGGATAGCTGTCAGGTGTAAATGCCCTCGGAAACACTTTTTTAAATCCGATCACTCAACCTGGAGGTGGTTTGTGTGTAAATGCATCTGGTTGTTGAAACCACATATGTAAATTTTACTCTTCCCAAAATGTTGAAAAATTGCGGACATGGCACATGACATGCAGGGAAAAAAAGTAAATTGCATGCACGATTCCCTCATTCCCTCGATTTCATAAAACGTGCGTATGATTCACTATTCCGTTCCTCAGATTTATTATGAAATAGTAAATCATGCACACGATTTAGCCTACTACTTTTTTCCTGCATGTCACGTGCGAGGCTCTGTAAAAAATAAACTTGTGAGAGCCAGATGTGACCGCGCTGCAACGCGCAGATGAGATTGAACATTTTTGCTATAACTTGAAAATATCAGGTCATTTCAGGTCAGTGAAAAGTTTAAAAGGGACCTATAAAGCCCCTTTCACAAGATGTAATATCAGTCTCTGCTGTCTCCAGAATGTGAAGTTTCAGCTCAAAATCAGACACAGATCATTTATTATCGCTTGTAAAAATTTGCCTCTATTTGGGTTTGAGCAAAAACACGCCGTTTTTGTGTGTGTCCCTTTAAATGCAAATGAGCTGCTGCTCCAGAAGAGGGTGGAGCTTTAACAGCTCAACAACAACAAAGCTGGAGAATCTCACGCAGACAAAATGACGATTATGTTCATCCTTACATTGTTCAAACCGGAGTCGACACTGATGGAGAGACTCGGGAAGAAGTTACAACTTTTAGACGTTTCTGAACGGTTAGTGGATAAATTGATGTAGTTGCTGTGGAGTTGATCATCTCATCACTAGCATGTGTCGTCATGTTCATCTTTTGTGCAAATCCAGCGTTAAGTTTGTGAAGCGGTCCGGCGTAAAATGACGGCATCAACAACACTCGACTACAACAACTCTTCCTCTTCTCTAAAGCAGCCCAACATGGTTTATGTAAATTTTAGGTTTTGTGATGTCACCAACCCAGGAAGAAGCTTGTTGTAGTTCCTAAAAGCTGTTTAAAAAGTGATTTCTGTAAAAGAAAATGACCTTTGAGCGTCGTAACTTTGCAGATGTTGTTTCTGCTCAAACAGCAACATTACACACTAACTAAAGCTAAACAAGTGAAATCATAATCAACCACATCATTGATTGTGTCCACAGGTAATCTATAGTTGCAGATATCTGCTAAAGATTTTCTGCAAGTTCACCACAACCCGTGAAGAGCTTCACATTTGCCACAAACTAACTTTGTGATTGATGCAAATAACCAGTTGATGTAGTTGACTGTGGCCGCAGTCTTTGACAAAGCCGGGAGGAATCTAGCCGTACGTCCGTCCCCTCCCCCTCCCCCCTCGCTCTCTTTCTCTCTCTCTCTCTCTCTGTGTTTGGTGGTGGAGGGGGACACTGGGACCAGCCGGTGACCTCAGGCCGAAAGAATGTCCCCGTTTACTCAGACCTCTCTCTGTCTCTCTCTCTCTCTTTTTGTGTTCAGATTCTGGCCCTCCCCAGACATTTGTCAGCACCAGAAATCTCAGTGATCTCAACATTGTTTGTTGTGTTTACACCCGTCTACAAACATCCACATCTAACTTTGCCATCTCAATTAAAAACAACAACAACAACAACAACTTATTCTCTGAACCATTTACACCTTTTTATTGTATTTTCAGACGATATTTTGAGTGGTTCTTCACCCTAGGGTGTTCTGGATGGTTGCAAATAGAGATGAAAATTTACGAATATAGTGACCAAAATGATCACGGTTTTCAATATTATCACACTAAAATGTTCAAAAAGCAAAAAAGTTGAAAAACAACATTAAATTAGCAGCACTATGCGCTTTTTGTTTGCATTAAATTTTAAAATAATAACATTAATACAGAATATCACAACATTACGTGTTTTCTAAAAACGCTTTTATATGGTGTAAATCGTGTGTTTGCAGCCCTAATTGAAAGTCTTTCCTCACGTCTGTGTGAATCGCGCTTTATCACTCTGAATTAAGTCGAGTGTTCGTCTCTCTGTCGGGCCGCTGGCTGTTTGAATGTGGCAAGTGCATAAATTTTGCGATGGTGAAAAGAAACGAGATGTCTGCCATGAGCGCTGTAAATTAAGGGATGGGGAAAAGAGGTCAGACTGATTTATGAACTCTGTGTGTGTGTGTGTGTGTGTGAGAGAGAGTTTTGTGTTTTTTTTCTCTGTGTGTGAATATGATACAGACGTCTTACTCTCATCAGACTAGCAGCGTAAAGTCAGATCGCTTCTTCTGTCCAAGAAACGCCCATTTAGACAGAAACAGTCTGACCGACATGGTAAATGACCGACTACAGTTGGCATTTGTTTGCAGGCTAGTATAAACCTGAAAACGGCGTAACAAGAGCCAGTCAGATTTGGGCTGTTGATGCGGGTGGTTTTGCGAGTGTGTTTGTGCTGTGGGAATGAACACAGCTGTCCACTTAACATTCATTGAAGATAAAGCATATTTCATCCTTATAATCATTTGATGTTTGCCAATTAAAACTAATTGCTTGTTTGTTGTCGAAGCTGTTTGTAAATGCACAGCCTGAAGACCCGTGGAGTTTCTTCTGCAACATTTTGTGCCGCATGTACGATGAAATTTACATGAAATGGTGGCATAATTTGCTCTTTTTATCCCCCCGTAGGACGGAGGCTACGAGGAAAGGCTTTCTATAATGTTAACGGAAAGGTGTACTGCGAGGAGGACTTCCTGGTGAGTATGAGAATTGCATTCACTAGTTAAGAAAAAACATTCTTCGTAAAAGTTTGTGGTTTTTTAATGTTTGCAAAATATTTTTAGAATGTAAAAAATATTAAAACAAATTTAGAATGTAATGCAACTGTTTTCTATTGCGTTATATTGTGAAATGTAATTTATATCCGGTGATCAAAGCTGAATTTTCAGCATCATTACTCCAGTCTTCAGTGTCACATGATCCTTCAGAAATCATTTCTGATAAACATTGAAAACTGTTGTGCTACTATTTGTGAGTAAACTTTGAAAGATCAAAGAAACGACATTTATTTGAAATAGAAATAAACATTTTTATCAATGTGATCAATTCAATGCATCCTTGCTAAATATAGAAATATAGAAAAGGATAGGAAGATTTAATTGGGATGTTGTGACAAAGTGGTTCCTTTACACATAATTTTTTGATAATTACTTTAAAATGTTGTTTTCTGATGTACTTAGTTCTTAAAAAGACACATTTTTTGCCTAATTAAACGATTCATTTTTGAGCGCGAACATACGAGCAGCTTGTAATCTCATAATTACAGTAATTCCGACACAATGTGGAGCATTAATCCATTAAAAACATGTTAGTGCAGCTGATGTGCCTCTACAGGAGGCAGGCGGGATCTGTCCCTGTCACGGCTCGTTCTGCTGTTGTTGATATCGTTGTAATGTGGTTCTGTAGAAGCTGTCCTCATCTGAAGTCCTGCTGTAGGGTCACACCAGCTGTTGTGTCTCAACAAAATAGCTGCATCGCTTCATTTAATTTAATGTTTCCTAAGAGGGAGGTGGGGAGTGGGGTTGTATTGATTAGCGCTCATTAGAGGATGGATGCATGTCGAAGTCTCTTGGGAGAACAGATGCTGTCGCTCTGCCCACCTCTTATTCTGCCTAAAGCCAAACACACACACACACACACACACACACATCAGGAGAGGTGGGAAGACAGCAGATCCATCATGCAGGAATCAACTTCCTGTGTGAAATGCTTCTGTCAGATGTTATTGTCATTTTGATGTTATTGCCTCTCAGCTTTCATGTGATTGTATGGGCAGATGATGTATATATTGGTCAGGACAATTAATTGATCAATATTTGACATTTTGATGGATGGATTGATTGATTTATATACTTTTAATTTATCTAATTAAATAATATAAAATAAGAAAATTAAATAATATTTAATTTATTTTAATTTATTGTAATGTGTGTGTAATATATTATTATTATTATATATGGGATATATACAGTATGTATTATATTTAATGTTGTTTTAATAATTAAATTCACTATTGAATATTTTTTAAGATTTTTCCAAACTTATATATATATATATATATATATATATATATATATATATAATACGCACAAATAAATATAAAATGTAACATAATATGATGAATATTACATATTAAATGCCTATTAAATATTACATTTTGTATATATATATATATATATATATATACACACATATATATATATATATACACTACACATATATAATTAAATTAGGGATATATGTAATTTTCTTGTCAAATGTTGAATACATTTTATATAAATAAATGTATAATATATTATAATTATTTCTCTGGGTATATTCACTAAATATATACACATGCATACATACAATGTAATATTTAATGTTTCTAATATGTAATATTATATATAATAAAAAAATGGCTCCATTTTATATTTTTATATATATATATATATATGTATATATATATATATATTTTCACAAATATAAAATGTACCATTTGACAAGAAAATAATATATAATATTACATATTAGAAACATTAAATATTACATTGTATGTATTCATGTGTATATATTTAGTGTATATATTGTTTATATGAATATTTTGTTAAATACTGGTAAATTTGTGGCTATTGGCCACCTAACATGGATATCAGCACTAATATCATCTACTGAAAAAAAACAACATATTGGTCGCCAGTTAATAGGTTCATGATTGACCCAAACAGCACTTCTGTGGACGTGACTGACCGAGGAACGCGCCGCCGGGGGGCAGGCAGATGGTCTGTCTGAAGGGACAGGGCGGGGGTTTCCTGGTATTGATCAGTCCCTCCCAACCCCACCTGCTGGTCCTCGCTCAACAATTCACACACAAACACCAACACACACCGATGAAAAGAATGTTCAGGCAAGCAGTGATGTCATCGGTAGGGAATGGAGCCGGGTTCCACGGCCGGACGGAAAGTTTCACGTCGTTAAAACATGGCCTTTGGTTCCGACAATAGAATCCGAAGATCTTGTGTGGCCTTTGCCACTCATTTCCATAGAGTGCATGTTTGAGAACATCTTTACTCTAATGGCTGCGCTCCAAACCCTTGTCACCCTGGTAACCAGGTCAAAACCCTTTTCCGGGACAGATGGCTCCCCTCAGGGTCGTTTCTGTATTTAAGACGCATGCAACCTGTGCACCATTAAGAACCTCTGAAGTCTTTATTCAAGACTGTAGATGTTCTTAATCTCAGGATTGTTGCATTTTCTCATGCTGAAGAACCTACAGATCGATTCTTATTGCGGCCAGCTCTTTAATCCGTCGAGTTTCCCAAACATTGTTGATCTTCTCAAGAATCGTTCCTGATCATCTGAGATTCTCGGCGGACGTCTTAAGTGTTTAATCAGATGCACCTCTCTGTCTACAGAGCTAAACACCTCATAGGGTGTTACTGAAGCTCTCAAACAGCTCCGCACAGAGAGCGCGCCAGCGCCCCCTTCAGACCCGTCAGATAGAGTGATGCTGCTCACTGATTGGTGAAAGCTTTTGGAATTATGAATTTATTGTATTTTGCAAGTTTGACATGAAAGCAGTGTGGCATGCTATAATTATATTGTATTATATTATATTATATGTTTATTTAGTTCGTTATATATTTTATATAACTTTTAAAACTTTCAAAATATATTTTTTTTAAATTTATATAAATATATGTATAATATATACATTTATATTATTTAGTGTATATTTAAATTTAATCATTTAGGAGATGCTTTAATCCAAAGCGAGGAACACGGCAAATGCTTCATCTCATATAGTTTTGTGTTTGAGTAGTTGACATGAAACGTGATGCTGTAATTTATCATGAACTAATTTAAAGATTCATCTGTAATTATTATACATGCAGGTTTTCTAACCTCATTTACTAAACATGTTCTTTTATTTGAACAAATCCCTCTGGAAAAATCTTTAAACTGTAAAGTTTGCTGTATGTAAGTCCTGCTAAAGTGGAAACTTCTCAGTTTTGGGTGGAAAAAAACTTGTTTTGAGAAACGACCTTTAAAGATTCATTACATTAAGATTCATTAAGATTCACACATTGCTTTAAAAAGATACACTTTAACATGCATTTTGGATGTTTTCTTTCCACTAGTTTGAAAAAACAATTCATGAAAAGCCAAAAAGCCCAAAATTGGCAGATGCATGAAAAAAGTGTTTTTGTCTGGAGTGTCTCGCCATAATTTTGAAAAGATATAATTATTTGCATTAAAAATGTATTATTATTTATTTTTACTTGCAGAATATTTATATCACATTAAAATATTAATAATAGTCCAAATAGCCAAAAATGACAAATTCAACCCTCCTCTAAATGATGAACGTATCTCAGTAAAGTTCATTCACAAACATTTGGAAGCATTTAGACATTTACAGTACTGTTTAAAATTGTGGAGTATTTTTTTTTGAATAGTTTTGTTCAGCAAGGATGCATTAAATTGGATCATAAGTGACTCCAAACTATTGAACTATAGTGAACGTTGCAAAGAAACACCATGTGCTGTCAAATATGATCTTACATCCGAGCTGTGGTGTTTTTTCCGTAGTATTCCGGATTCCAGCAGACAGCGGAAAAATGCTTTGTGTGTGGTCACCTCATCATGGAGATGGTAAGATTTCAGTTCCATCTGGTGCTTTTTCACTGTTACTATTGCTCTACTTTTTCTTTTGTCATTTAAATTAGTTTTACCATTTTAAATAAAAGTAGAACCGAAAATGGATTATCAAAGCCACGTCATCTCTTAAAATACTCCGGTTCAGTAATGTGTGTCTATTCTTAGAAACATAAATTATGTTATTGTGCCTCATTAGTGCTGCATCAGCCCACAGCCATCTCACCTGTGTGTGTGTGTGTGTGTGTGTGTGTGTGTGTGTGTGTGTGTGTGTGTGTTTTTGTGATTTATGAGGACATATGTATAATGGCATGGGTATTACACTAGTATTACAACATAAAAATGAAATGAGGACATTTCATGAGTCCTCATGTTTAAAATACTAAACAATGTTTTATTAAAAATGTAAAAATGCAGAATGTTTTCTGTGATGGGTAGGTTTATTGGTAGGGTTATTGTAGGGGGACAGAATGTACAGTTTGTACAGTATAAAAACCTCACTTTGATAGCAAAACAAACCTGTATGTGTGTGTGTGTGTGTGTTGTAGATCCTGCAGGCTCTGGGAAAGTCGTATCATCCAGGCTGTTTCCGCTGCGTGGTGTGTAAGGAGGGTCTGGACGGCGTTCCTTTCACGGTGGATGTGGAGAACAACATCTACTGTGTGAAAGACTACCACACGTGAGTGACATCTTCACGTTAACCCTGTTTTATATGTCAGAGCCAAGCTGTTTCTGTATAATGATGAATATTTATAACATCTGTCATTATTGTGGAGTGCAACAATTGAGTTCCGGAAGTAAAAACTCCATTCATTTTCTCCATAAGGAAATTGACTTTGATAAACCTCATCAACTTTATAAAACTTTTAATCCTTTAAAGGGGACATATCATGAAAAGTGCTATAAAAGGGCATCTACCAACCCAGAAAACGTGAAAAAGGACAACCCAGTAACTTTGTTTTGGCAAGCCTAAAAAAATATAACATAGGAAGGGTATCATATTATTATATTACCACCCTTAATGCATTCTAAAAGTTGTAACTTCTTCCTGAGTCTCTCCATCAGTGTCGACTCCGGTTTGAACAATGTAAGGATGAACACTTTCCTCATTTTGTCTGCGTGAGATTCTCCAGCTTTGTTGTTGTTGAGCTGTTAAAGCTCCGCCTTTTCTGGAAAGAGGGTGGGGAGCAGCAGCTCATTTGCATTTAAAGGGACACACACAAAAACTGTGTGTTTTTGCTCACACCCAAATAGAGGCAAATTTGACAAGCGATAATAAATGATCTGTGGGGGATTTTGAGCTGAAACTTCACAGACACTTTCTGGAGATTTATCTTGTGAAAAGAGGTATAATTGGTCCCCTTTAAAGACAGACCTACTTTGAGTAACGAGGTTGTAAATCGATGGTATTTGCTTCTGCTGAATTTTTCATTTTATTTGCATTATTTCAGCTTATTTTTTAAAATAATCGTTTAAAAGTGGAAATTCTGGTGACAAACTACATTACCCATGATGCTGTACAGAAAATTACACTAATCAGAGAGTCAAAAAAAAACAACACACTCGAGCCACTCTCTCAAAATACTGATATATATATATATTTTGCAATAAACTTAAAATGTAGTTTTTATGCATATAATTGTTTGCAATGCTTAATGGGATTGTAGTTCTTTACTTCCTGTTAAGTTCACAGTCTTGTACTTTGACTTTTTGTCCAATTTTCACAATTATTTTTTTTTATTTATTTTTAAGTTTGCAGTGTATATCAGATATCTCATATCTGATTGGCCTGGTTCATGGCTTATAACCCTTTAACAAAGACTATTTTAAAATTCCTATGGGAGAAATTAATGGAAAAAATACTTCCGGAATCAACGCTGCTGAAAAAGGGGACGGGGACTGTTGCACTCTATTGCACGGCACTTTGAAATGCTTGATGCTGATTGGTTATTCCCTGATCCTGCTCATCTTCAATAGCAACGCTGTATAATGACGCTCCTCCGGATATTTGACAACGCCACTTATTTTATGTTTCTTGTATCGCATTCAAATGCCATCTTGCGCCACAGTTATCGACTGTACTTACTGTAAAATGAATCCTTCAGTATTAATCTCAGTATCAGTAGTTTCTAGAACGTTTGTTTTATACACCATAATGGATTATACGATAAAAACAGGTACGATTTTAAAACTGCGTCTTCTCAAAACAATATTTCATGTGATGAAAATCTTCAAAAGTACAATATCCCTTAAATGTCTTGTTCGTGTAGGCTCAAAGCTGCTTGCTGTTTTCAACGTTTCATGTCTAAATATTTACTTTTGTGCCAAGTAGTCATGTCATAAGTGAAATATTGTACATCCAGCCACAAAATAAAGGGGTCCTGGTCACCCTGTTGGGGGTTATTTTGTGTAATTATTTTACATAATGTGGTTTTATGTCTCATCATCTTCACAGGGTTTTTGCTCCTAAATGTGCCTCGTGTAACCAGCCAATCCTCCCAGCACAGGTACGAGTGTTTGAATACAGTGATACATGCTAGACTGATGTTGACTTAGATTGAGGTCACGCTTCAGGACCGTCCTGACAGAGGTTAACTGGCTGTGTGTGTGTTCGTAGGGTTCAGAGGAGACCATACGGGTGGTGTCCATGGATAAAGATTACCATGTGGAGTGCTATCACTGTGAGGTAATTCAGACTCGTTATTGACTACAGGTTGCAGGTTCGTCACAGTCCTGTCATGATTGGGAAGCTGGTTTAACTTTGTGCTATACCATCCCAGACGCTGGTTTCCTGTGATTCGCTCAGAGGAACGCACGTCTGGTAAATGCCACCTAGCTAGGGGTCATGTTTACGCTCCTGGATAGTGCTTTGGAGTTATGTAAGATGTGTTTTGCGTGTATTAGGCCTTGGCCCGGGTATAAATGTGCATTAATGTTGTGAATCATTGACTGATGACATTCCAGAGTGGGTCATTCAGCTAAACTCTGAGTCTGTGAGGTCAAGAGTTCAACTAAACACATTTCTCAAAGAGACAAACATCTCAGTTTTTCTGCTAAAGAAAGCGATTTTTTTAACATTTTAATGTTTTATTAACATATAATCTTAGTAATATTTTGTATAAAATATAAGTAATTTTCTAAATCTTCTAAATTAATTTTCTGAATATAGCAAAAAAAATCAGCAGCTAATGTGTACTTTATATATTGTATATTTACTGAAATTAATATTACATATGATAATATTAATTAATAATTTGTAAATATATATTAATATATATTGTAAATCTATATTATTATTGTATATAAATAAATATAATATAATTATTATATTTAATAATAATTCATAATACAAAATAAAAAGAGTGTCTGTACTGTATATTTCTTTTAATAATGAATTAATTTATCATTTAAATCATTTTTATTTATTTATTTATTTATATAAAGTAAATTTTCATCCAAATTTAATATAATTATTTTTTTTATTACTAAAATGAATATATTATTAATATATAAAATTAATAGTATATATGAATATTATTATATTATATTATGTAATTAATATATGTATATATGTATGTCTATGTGTGTGTGTGTGTGTGTGTGTGCACTTATAATCAATTGATTACTTTTACATATCAATTATCTTTTCTTTATCACAAAAATATGTTCTGATTCACAATAGTTGTCATGTGATAAGGTTAAGATATGGGTGATGGGTTAAAGCCGTTGTCAAAACGTTGAATCCATATGATTTTTCATGGTAATTTATTTACCATCCAAACTGCAGTTCTGGATTTCTTCCTTTTGCTACGGATTTTCCCAATTGGCTTACTGGAGGAATTTCCATCTGAGAAGGAAGCTTTGTGCATTAAATTATTTACAGTGTAGTTCCTGTCACAAGAGTGATGATTCACCGTATTCTGATGTATGAAAAAGGCTTTTATTGGGCCTGGCTTCATTTGTGTCAAACATACGAAGAAAATAACATGCGTGTGCCTGGTTTGCAGGATTGTGGTCTCCAGCTGAATGATGAAGAGGGGCATCGCTGTTACCCGCTGGAGGGGCACCTGCTGTGCCACCGATGCCATCTGCACCGGTTAAAGACCCCTCTACCGCCCCACCCGCCCCCGAGTTACCCGCTTCACGTCACTGAACTGTGAACACACGGACTCGTGCTGAACAAGAGTATGGTGAAACGACAAGCAAGAGGAGATTCGGGGTTTATATGACCAAACAGGGAGGCTTTTATTATTACTTTCATCCCTCATCACCTTCTTCCTCTCACGTTCCGGTCTCGTTCGTCACATCGAGGGGTTTTCGCTCCGTTCGGGACCCAGCATGAGGTCTTCAGCACTGCCGCAGGGGAACGGAGGGCGACCCGTGCCTGTTTCTCCTCCAAACGTGACCTCTGAATGCCAGACAACAGCATTGAACACTCATACTGACTGAGATTACGACTTCCTGTGCCTTCATCGAATATCCTGCGTCGATCAGGCCGTCACCTCACTCACTGCCTTTGACATGCACCATTTCTGTATGCGTGTTTTGCCGCTTTTTGTGCCAAGCTGTCCGGGTCTTTAAAGGGGCAGTTCACCAAAAATGAGTCATTTATTCACCCTCATGTTGTTTCAAACCAGTATGATTTTTTCCTTCAATGTAAGACAAAAGAAGACATTTATTAAAATGCCTTTTTAAGCCAAGACACTTCTGACAAAACCATTGTCTTTCAAGCACTGGTTAATTTTGAGATTTTGGGCTATTTTGTGTCCATAACATATCTTTATTCAGACTGGTTGAGAGAAAACATCCAAAACACGCATTGAAGTTAGTGTTGTCAAAATCGATTAATCGCGATTAATTGCATCTAACATAAAAGTTTGTGTTTACATAATATGTGTGTGTGTGGGTATATTATTACATTTATATATATGTTTGTGTATACACACATATTTATAATACATACATACATATATATAATGTTGTCAAACGATTAATCGCGATTAATCTCATCCAAAATAAAGGTTTGTTTACATAATATGCTGTATATTTATTATGTATATATAAGTACACACACATGCATGTATCAAAACTATATTATATTTATACATAATATACATATATATGTACATGTGTACATCTAAATATTTCTTAAATATATGTGTGTGTATTTATATATACATGAATATACACAGTACACACATATTATGTAAACACAACCTTTTATTTTGGATGCAATTAATCGCAATTAATCTTTTGACAGCACTAATACACATATTAATACAGACACAAACATATAATGCATCTATATATATATATATATATATATATTTACACACACATTATGTAAACATACTTTTATGTTTGATGCAATTAATCATGATTAATCGATTTGACAGCTCTAATTTAAGTGTTCAATTACAGTTACGATGCATATATTTAAAGGCTGTTTTCTCAAAATCAGACAACAAAATACATTTTAACCAGTGCAAATGCAAATGAGTGTATATTTAATTAGATTATGCCTTATTTGCATATTCAAACATAACATTTCAGAAAACCTGTAATTCAAAACTATTGTCTCCGTATACTGTGATTAATCAACTGTGGAATTATAGTGAAATCAGTTTACCCTATTAACCTGTGGTGTCTTAAATTGTACAGGTTTGTGATCACATGAGTGTCAGTAAATAATAGTGAACTGTCCCTTTAAGCATTAATTATAAATGCCTAAACTAGTGGCGGCAGTGGGCCGAACGCTGATGCATTTCTGGCACAAAGGTGGCGTTTTCTTCACCAGGTGACTCCACCTGCTGCGAATAGCAGGACTAACAAATGTATATTTTGCAGAAGTCTGACATTGAATCTCTCTGGCCGGAGTCAGAGAGGCCGTTACGACCTGACACCAGCACAACGGGGTTGGATCTGTGAACACGGAGGATCTTCTCCGCCGAACTCTTATTCGTCGTGCTCTTCAGACACTGGTTTGTCTCTGGATGAGGTGCCTTCCTGCCTTACATATTCCTTAATGTAGAGGAGACGCACTGTAATGTGTCTCAGGAGACTCTGAAGGGACTCTGATGTGCGCGGGGGTCAAAGTTCAAGCCTGGATGTGCTGGATTCAACCAGGCCAGCCAGAGACCACCTGCATTTGTCCTGCAGTCAATTTGTGTTTGTGTGTGTCTGAACCAGCCGCGATGCAATGAAGCCACACGCAGCGGAACATTTTGCACATGTCAGAATAATAGTAAAGTCATGAACACTATGAAATAACACATGTAGAAGTCTGGGAATGATGTAACATGACACAAATGAAAGCTCTCTTATATTTTGACTAGATTCACATAAACGCTGGAAGCTTATTGCATTGCATCTGGTTAGGACGTGTTGTGAGCGTGTACGTCTGTGTGTGTGTGTGTGTGTGTAGTTGTGTATATGTTCATGTACACTAGTGGCTGGGCCGCTGTGTGTGATTATGTGTGTGTGTGTGTGTGTGTGTGTGTCATATACAGTAACCCTGATAAGCATTTAGACACTTTAAAACGTCTGAACGCCATTGCATTACACTCAAAGAGGTTCTATATAGAACTCTAAGGCTCTTCACTCACTTTTAAAGAACACTTTATGCCAAAAAGGTTCTATATAAGCAGAAATGTCTTAAAGGGGACCTTTTACAAGATGTAATATCAGTCTCTGGTGTCTCCAGTGAAGTTTCAGCTCAAAATCCTCCACAGATCATTTATTATCGCTTGTTAAATTTGCCCGTATTTGGGTGTGAGCAAAAACACGCAGTTTGTGTGTGTGTCCCTTTAAATGCAAATGAGCTGCTGCTCCAGAAGAGGGCGGAGCTTTAACAGCTCAACAACAACAAAGCTGGAGAATCTCACACAGACAAAAAGGAAAGTGTTCATCCTTACATTGTTCAAACCGGAGTCGACACTGATGGAGAGACTCAGGAAGAAGTTCCAACTTTTAGACGTTTCTGAACGGTTAGTGGATAAATTGATGTAGTTGCTGTGGAGTTGATCATCTCATCACTAGCATGTGTCGTCATGTTCATCTTTTGTGCAAATCCAGCGTTAAGTTTGTGAAGCGGTCCGGCGTAAAATGACGGCATCAACAACACTCGACTACAACAACTCTTCCTCTTCTCTAAAGCAGCCCAACATGGCCCCGCCCCCTTTGTTGTGTGTTCTCAGGGGCGGGGTTTATGTAAATTTCAGGGTTTTTGATGTCACTAACCCAAGAAGAATCTTGTTGTAGTCCCTACCAGCCGCTAGTCCTTAAACAGTGATTTCTGTACAAGAAGAGATATCTCTTTCAGTGTCGCAACTTTGCAGATGTTGTTTCTGCTCAAACAGCAACATTACCCACTAACTAAAGCTAAAAAAGTGAATTAAAGTGAACTGAAAATGATCCCATGATGGAACCCCTATATATGAAGTGCCTGACGGAACCCTTTAAGGTTCCATATAGAACCTTTTCTTCTAAGAGTGCAGATAAAATGTCATTGCAAGGAAGTTGCACAAACACTTTGGACACAACAAGGAGTTTGTCTTTGAAATGCTGAAACAATTTAGATCTGGTCAGTCTTGTGTGTGTTTGTAGTTCAAACCGACTTCACGCACGCACTAAAATCACCAAAAAACACGAGGAAGATGAGATGTAATGCAGACGCGTTCTGAGCGTTTTAAGCGTGACGTCTGAATGCTTGTCGGGCCGCTGTACACACTTCTGTTCCACACAGACGTCTGCTGTGATACTACTGACAGAAACGGGCTGTATGTGTTTCCTGACCTGAGAACATCTGATGGAGAGCGTTGTTTCTTAAATCCAGTGATTTCTTATCTGCAAAGCAGACTGTCAAACCTTCTGATGTACTCGTGTGAAGATGTGTGTTTGCTGACTGATTTACTGTACCGGGAGCACATAACCTCATCCTGACCTGGTTTTTGGTGAAAAGGGTTTCCCACAGATTTATTCTGGATTAGCGTACAGCGTCTGTGACGTGCCGTCGACTCCCAGAGAAAATCATTCCTGCTCGTTTCTCATGGTTTTTTTTCACCACCTGATGTATTTTCTGTGGCAATCGACAGCATGAATATTCAGCATCATGACAGAATATGTTCAGTAACCTCTGATTTTTCCGCTTTCAGATCATTCCCACAAGTGTTGTTGTTTTTTTTTAAAGTTCTCCAAGTTGTCTTAATCCACAGTTTTTTTTAAAACGTACTACTATTGTATAGCACAAGGCTAGAGTCCCTGTAAATAAACAGTGTAGAATGTATTTCCTGCATTTATCGGAGATTCCATGAACGGTAGTTTTCCTTCGGTTAGTTCTTAAAAAATGCACATCTTACGTTCTGTTGCATCACTTTTTTTTTTTTATCGTACAATGTTTTGATTTCTTAGATATTTCATAAATAAAGAAAAAGCAAAGTAGATTTATTTATCTAAACGTGAAAAGTTTAAAGTTATTTAATGTATGAAAAGTCGGGGCGTATCATTTAACCGTAGATTTATGTAATCTGCTTTTTCAATAAAGTGGTTTTTGTAGTTAACTTAATCTGTGACTGTGATTTTATTCGTGTGGAACCTTCAAAACTGCATCTCATTTTCAGTTCCTTTTAATTTTCTTTTAATTATTTATAATATTTTTAAATAATTTAAAGCTTCAATATGTACTTTTTTTTGCAGTAAAATGTCCAAAAACCACTGGGTTATACATTTTGTTCAGCTGAATTCTTACAATATCCCATATGTTTCCAACATGGAAATGGCGTCATATCTGTGATAACCTCGGTTTTATTTTGTATGGAAACACCAAAGACGCTTTAATATATATTACATGTGGGAACATCAGTTTTGATACATTCATAGACAGAAAATTAATTATTGTATATAGCTCAACATGTTTAGTCTTATTGTTTAAATTAAATTTTCTTGATTTTTTGCAATTTTTTGCTCAGAGAAAAACACTATTTTGTCAAGTAGCTAACGGCATAATCAGATGCAGCTTTATTTTTAGTAACAGTAATACAGAATTTTCTCCATCTTGCAATACGTTTTAAAGTGATCCCGCTGCTCTCGAGCCGTTTGTCGCGTTCGTCTCATTAACAATCGCTCGTTCGGCTCGGCAAGCGCGGAAAGACGTGACGACGCACAATTTTTCGAGTTCACCAACATTAATCTAACTCCCATGACTGCTTTGTCGTACAAAATGGCGGATTCGGGGTTATGATTGGTCAGATCGCCTGTCAATCAAACGGCAGGCGAAGGGTCAATTACCACTATCACCAGAAGAGGGCAGCAGACGACCACTCTTTTCCCATTTCCACTCCCTTTTATAGCATTTTCATGTGTTTTGCTTTTGGATTTATTATAAAATGAATATTATAACAAATTTTATATAGCAAGAGTAGGAAAAGTCACACCGTCCCATGCCATTTAGATGAAAGGAATTCATTAAAAAAAAAATTAAGTGAAAGTCGTCTTGAATGGCTCCTGCATCATATTATGTAAACTCCACAAAAAACTGCATAGATGCAGAAATCATAATCTATCAATAAATGCACACGTTTGCAAATTTATCGCTGGGCTGGGTGGAAATTTAGGTAGGCTCCTAAAATGGGCCTAGAGACACTCCTGCTTTTTTGAGGTGTTAAACAATGGCGCAAATACCAGTAAACTGACCAAAGCTATAGTATGAATCATGTAAATCCTCTCCCAAATGTATCAGTCTGACAGGGAAACTCCTACAAATACATAAATGATAAGATCATCCCCAAAAATAACGGTGTCTTTAGTAACTCCTGCGTTTGAGCACCAAAAGAGCTTCAGCTCTGGTGCAAGCTGAGCCTTGAACATCTTGTATTCGTTTGATTTATTCAAATCAGCATCACTAGAGCATGACATCACATCCTGTCGTTGGTCATGTGACATCTGAAGTGATTTTCCCACTATAGAGTGAGGCCTTTACGCTCTCCGTTCTCTTCCAGTTTCCAGCTGTTTTCCAGCAGAAATGTCTTGTTGATTTCCAGTGGTTTTCCTGTGGCATCCGGTGTGTTTATTCAGCGCTGATATCAGCTCAGTGTAATCACGCTCCTGCACGCACACACTCGCCGCGCCCTGATGTCTGATACAGCTCTGCCCACTATTACAGTGTGTTACACTTTATTTCATTAGTCCACTTCGGATAACTTTGCAACTACATGTCAGCTATAGCTGTCGACTATATTAATCTTAATATCATTTTGATGCTCCCCACAGACATACTGACTATAACTGACTTTGCAACTACATGTCAGTTTATTATATGAACCCGAACCCTGACAGTCCATTAATGCTCTGATGAGAGTCAGTTGTAAAGTGACTTATAGACAGTTATAGTGAAGTGTGACCCGTTGCAGTGACTGTAATGAGTTTCTTCGCAGCTGCTGTGATGTTTTGAATGTTGCTGAGGAGATTTTAGGATTAAACACACAGTCCAGACATTAATTAGGTCGTAAAGAACGACTTCTTTTAATCTCTGTGCTTTAATCTGTTAATCTGGGTTTACATCAGTGTGCAGAAATATGCTACATATGAAATGAAATATAAAAAAAGAATATAATGGCGTAATAAACATTGTGAAAATTGTGTGTGTGTGTGTGTGTGTGCGCGGGCCTGTGAGTGTGTGCGCGTGAGAGGATGCGTGTGTGTGAGTGTGTGTGTGTATAAGTGTGCGTATGTGTGTGTGTGTGTGAGTGCATGTGTGTGTGTGTGTGTGTGTGCGCCTGTGAGTGTGTGCGCGTGAGAGGATGCATGTGTGTGTGTGTGTGTGTGTGAGTGTGCGTATGTATGTGTGCATTCATGTGTGCGCGCGCGTGTGTGTGTGTGCGCCTGTGAGTGTGTGCGCGAGAGGATGCATGTGTGTGTGTGTGTGTGTGTGAGTGTGCGTATGTGTGTGTGCATTCATGTGTGTGTGTGCGTGTGTCTGTGTGTGCGTGAGTGTGCGTGTGTGTGTGTGCATTCATGTGTGTGCGTTTTTGTGACATATCAGGACACAAATGTGTGTGCGCGTGCGTGTGTCTGTGTGTGCGTGAGTGCATGTGTGTGTGTGAGTGTGCGTATGTGTGTGGGCGTGCGTGTGTCTGTGTGTGCGTGAGTGCATGTGTGTGTGTGTGTGAGTGTGTGTGTGTGCGCGTGCGTGTGTCTGTGTGTGCGTGAGTGCGTGTGTGTGTGAGTGTGTGTGTGTGCGCGTGTGTGTGTGTGCGTGAGTGCGTGTGTGTGAGTGTGTGCGCGTGAGAGGATGCATGTGTGTGTGTGTGTGTGTGTGTAAGTGTTTATATGTGTGTAGCTTTAAGTCTATGGATTAAAGTCATTAAATGTAAGTCTATGGCCTGAGTCCATGAAGTCTAATAACCATGTTTATGGCGGACAGTAAAACTGCTGACAAAATATGTGATATTTCCTCCTGAAAACTCATGAATTATTTGAACAGAAGAGGTGCTGAGTTCATTATCTGCTCATGACAAACAGTTTTCACTGTAATGAGACTCTCACTGCGTTTTACTGTTCGCCTTTATTCCTGCGCTCCAGTTCGACTTGAGAAAAACAAGTGCGCTTGATTCTGCTGAAGGTGCACTTTTAGTGTACTTCCAATCTGAAAAGTATGTTTATAAGTATTTAATCTGTAGTGCTATTTTATATTATATTTAAACATTTTGCAAGTGCTGAATGTGTGATTTAAAATACATGACGTACAAGTTTCATTAGAAATTACAGTGAAGTATATTTTACTTGAGCTTCTGAGTACATTCAACAGCACATTTAACCATATTTCAAACACAATAGAAGTAATTATGAAATTATATATAAAGATGTACTAAAAAGTCCTACTTCAGTGGGTCAAAAAAGCACTCAAGTTCAACTAATTGCATTTAATATAAATTTAAACCTTTTCCATTCAATGGAACCTTCGCAAACAGTTTGATTGACAGGCGATCTGACCAATCATAACCAATCATCTCAGAGTGAAAATACATCGCGGAGCAAAGAGGACACTGACAACGTATGAAACACTTTCATATTTAAAAAAGAAGTTTAATCAATAAATAGCGTCTAGTGTGTGTTTAATGTGTGGTGACAGATCGCTGTAGCTCCTCGTGAACCGATCATCTCTTCATACTAGTTCATTTATAGCATCAAATAAACATGAACGAACATCAGAAGGAATGTTGTTTCAAGCGCCGAAAGACGTTCAAGTTCATCAACGTTAATCTACTAACTCCCCTGACCGCTTTGACGGACAAAATGGCGGATTCAGGGTTATGATTGGTCAGATCGCCTGTCAATCAAACTGTTTGCGAAGAGTCAATTGGGCATTTTAAAGTTTTGACATGTTGCGTAAATTGTATTGGACTTAAATGCTCGTATTTAAATATTCTACCAAAGATCTAATTTTTGTGAGGGAGGGGCCTTTATGAAAACTGAATGTTTATGATTACTATAGGCAAGGATATAAGTGTATAATGTATTGTATAATGTAAATTGTAATATGTATGGGTTTTGATATTTGGGATAGGGCTAGTTTTGGGCTATTCATGATTGGGGTTTGGGACCCTGCTCTCAAATCTCTGTTTTATACCATCCAGCAGGTGAAAATCGTGCATCTGATCCCGAATCTGACACCAGATCAGTGCTGAGATTTCCATGTAAAACAGCATCCAGGCCAAAGGACCACCCGAAAACTCTGGACACTGAGGATTGGCTCTGCCCACCCACGCTTCTCCATGCCGCGAGCTTTACATAACACGCGGGTCCGTGGGAACGGTGGGCTGCAGAGAGCATGTGTCCGGCGTGTGTGTGTGCAAATCCAGCCGTGACGCTGGGAATCGCTGGCATCTCTGCCATTAGATTGATGTGTAATTCAATCACGGGACTTTTTGTTGCTCTTCTTGTCCAAGATTGAAGAATTGCAGCTGATGGCAGGATGAGATCAGTTCGGTGGCAAAGTTTTCCATGAGTCTCAGGCCTTCTGTCATTCGTCAAACGGTGGTCTGGAGTTTGAGCGATGACTGAAAGTCCACGAGGACGGATGAGTTCTGGTGCCACTGACCTCCAGTCTGTCAAATATATGTCAAAGGCTGAGCTCAGAAAAAAATAGCATGTGAAAAAACAACATTTCAAGCAGTGGCATATATGCAGCATATGATGTACGTTTAAATCAGCAGTTAGTGTCTCAAAATTAAATAATTCTATTTTTTTTAACTTAGTTTTTGTGTCTGAAATGTTGTCGGTCTGATTAAAGCAGCAATATGTAAGATGTTTGCAGTAAAATATCCCAAAACCACCGGGCCAGTGTTATATATTTTGTTCAGTTGTATAATGAGAATAAAAAGTCAATAAAAACTGCAGTTAAAATGAGTTTATGAAATAATAAAGGCGTGTGAATTAATGGTGTAAATTACAAAAAAGATGAAAAAAAGTGTTCAAATTTCTTCCAAAAACAAAAACTTTGTTTACAGGGTTAAATAGTTGCGCTCGACTAATGCACTTAAAATATTCAAACAAAAATATGTGTAGAAAGGAAGAAAATAAAATTAAATCAATTACTTCCAAGGGTCCAAATGATGTCACAACTTTATAGACTATATATAAAACATAAAAATAATATATATATATATATATATATATATATATATTTTTTTTTTTTTTACATTTTTTTACATTAATATATATATATATATATATATATATATATAATAATGTATTATATAAACGATATATATATGCCCGTAAATAAATATAACAAAATTTATATACAATATTTAGATATATACACAGTCTTTTATTTTTATTAATATTAATTATTTATATTATTTATTATTTTTAATAGTATTAAATATAGGGTCTACATTATATTCATTTTTTATATAAAAGATATTATTTTTTATATATTAGACCAAATGTTTTGCCATTATACATTAATGTCCAGTGGTTGTTCAGTAGTAGTTTTTTACACATTCACTAAAAAGCACATCAGATATCAGATATTGAGTAAAAACAATGAAGAAATGTGCTTCACAGTGACCGACGTGTCCAAACACTCTCATCTCACATTACGGCTCGGTTGAACGGGAGAATTGTGCCTTTATTGCTATAATGAATTGGTCCTTATTTGTGGAAAATGCCAGATCACCATCAGCTCTTGATGACTATTACAGTTTTTAGTCTTGTTGCCACGGTAACAGCACTGACTTTCAAATCAAAGGATCTGATATGTTAATTCATTTTGCTTACTGCCGGTTTTATCTCAGCTCAGATGAAATTTCACAAATAATTCTCTTCCCTATTATTATATTCCTTCCAGGAAAAAGCCGGGAATAACCGTGCAGGTGATGTTTGAAGTGAATGACATGTTGCCAGGCAACAGGCACATTTTAGCCTGATCTGATCTCTCGCTGAGGTTTCTCTCTGATCTGTCAATCATTTCATTAATGCGGGAATTATTTACAGCTCCGAAACTCATGCGATCGGGTGTTCCTGTGTGGTAATACAGCCTACATTAAAAGTCAGGGTCTTTTCCTGCTTGTGGAGAACATTTTCATTCGCATGATGTTTTCCAGATGTGAGTTTTGGTTCCGTCTCTCCGTGTTTTGGGATTTGAGTGGAACAGAACGCAGCTGACCTTTGCCCTCATGATCCAAAGAGGAAACACTGGGAACCGGGATACTGACTGACTGTTATGCAAATGGGCGTACAGCGCCACCTGCTGGTCACGTCCATCTGATCTGTGGTGAAAATCAGATGCTGCTGATTTCTTCAGTCTGAAATCGCACAATTCCCTACTATATAGTAGGCGAAAAACAGAATGTGACGAAAGAAGAGTGTCTGAATTCACAGCACTCAAAAACACCCAGATGATCTTTACTATCCCATGAGGCCACGGGAGAGGATTTGTGAATGGCAGTGAAGCGATGCAACTGACTGGTAGGTCACATGACAATGCCAACATGGTGACTGTATTACATGCGGAGAGAAATCGAGTTCCCTCAGGAGTCGGGTTGGGATACAGCTGGAGGCAAAATTTCATGATATATAAAATAATTCTACTTATCAGATTGTGTTTTATTAACACCTACCCTTACAATAAAGCAAATACAGTAATTAAATGACCCAATGTTAATTTTGCGCATGCATATTTATGTCCGTAGCTGTATCCCTTCTAGTCTTTACCCAGGAATCGGTTCTCCTGTAGGACCCAATGCCTGATCAAAATGCCTGATTAATTAGTTTCTCTATTGTATGACGTTTCTTACATTAACTGCACAAACATGCTTGAAATATAAAATGAATGCCTATGTATTGCATAATGGAAACATATCGGAAGTAAAAAACTACATAAGCTAAGCTAGCAGGCTAATTGGGTAGATGAATGCTATGCTAGTACAAGCTAACTAAAAAACAGTAACAACGAGAAATTCTTGATTTCACAAACTATAGCTTCAGTATATGAACCATGTAATTTAAAAGACATTAATGGTCACTATAATGCATGTTAAACTATATCAACGTGATTTTGCAGGAATTCAGATGTTAAAAATGCCGCTCATTAAACGTCCGTTGAACTAATGGGATTGTTTTGGGTCCTAAAGCAGACCGGATTACATTCATACTGCACACATTCATACTATATAAAACGTACTTTTCGGCGATGGTGAAGTAATTACTGAATCAAAACAGTATGCGATTTCGCAGCTTCACAGCTTTGGAAATGTAAAGTTGAGCACATTGCCTTATAATATCCGTTGCGGTGTGTGTATTTACATTTATGGATTTGGCAAATTCTTATATCCAAAATCATTTTCATTTTCATTTTCATCATTTAGCAGACACTTTTATCCAAAGCGACTTACAAGGGGAGCAATTAGGGGTTAGGTGTCTTGCTCAAGGGCACTTTAGTCATGGTATTGAAGGTGGAGAGAGTGCTGTTCATTCACAATCCCCACTTTCAATTCCTGCCGGCGTGGGAATCGAACCAGCAACCTTCAGGTTACAAGCCCGACTCCCTCACCACTAGGCCACGACTACCCAAAATGACTTCAGTGTTGCATTCATGCATAATGTTCATTCAACATCATAACCAAAGTCATATAAGTTGTGCAAAGTTATTTATTTTGGAAAACTTTCATGAAGTACAAACTGGTGCTTCAGATGAGGAATATGTTTTTGTAAAACAAAGATGGTAATGTCTCTGATTTAGCATGTTTTTATAATGATAAATGAACACAATACTGTGCAAACAATGAGTGTGTGTTCAATACACTGCATTATAGTTTCAAAATGTTTTAGAATCTAATTAAACATGGTGCAGTTTTGAGGCAACGCTCAGTTTTCAGCCTTGTTTTTTGTGCTTTCAGAAGGTTGCTGTGGTTTTGAGTTGAAGCAAGGGATTCTGGGAAAGGGTGACGCTTCTCTTCATGGCTCATTCAAGCAAAGTTCTTCTTCAGGAAGTTGATGAGGCCGTTCGTGGACGAATCGTGAGAACTGACCTCGGCGGAATCCTGAAGCTCAGGTTCGATTTTCTTTGCCAGCTGTTTGCCGAGCTCCACGCTGAGTTTAGAGAGAAAAAATGATCATATATTTAAATGAGTCTGAAACAGAGCTATTATAGTTCACTAAAACCATAAGAAAACATTTTTGTTACTTAATAAAGCAAACTTATTTTATTTGATCAATGTGACATTCAGTTGCTATTTTAGAATTGTTTTCATGGGCAAAATGTTTGTTTCTCATGGGTTGTCTTGGTTACTAAGTGCGTTTTCATTTGTTGTCATGGTTACGCATTGTTTCATTGATTTCTCACACCTGTTCCTGGTTTAGATCATTATTCTCTGTATGTATTGCCCTATTTAGATTAACTTGATGTACTCAACAATAGTGATGGAAGAAACTACGCTTTTTGAAACTCAGAATCAATTGAACCAATTGCTTCACAAAACGATTCATTGTTCCGAAATGCCACACGCTGGTCAGAATGGTGTAAATGCAACGAAAACTCGGGCCAAACATGCAGACACCTTTAACCTTTTACCAAAACACATTTTACAAACCAATTGCAAATGTTTTCTTGAAAGGCTAATATATTAAATGTAAACTACAAATCAGCAACCAGCATTTAAAATTAAGTGTCTGTATAATTTGTGCTCTTTTATTAATTTGTTGGGCTTGTTTTGTTTGTTTTATTGGAGGAATCAGGCCATTAAGAGACAATTAACTACACTTGTCTTATTTTATTATACAAATGTGTCATTACAAATGTCTACAACTTTATAAAACTGATCCGGGATCAGGGAAAAACTATATAGACACTGGTTTATGGGTTCACTGAGATCATCGCCCCCTAATGGTGAGCCATTAAAATTTTGCAACCTTTCAAAACAGTATGATATAGCAAAGTCTCGTTTACTGAAATCACGTGACCCGGACCACTGATTCAAACCTAAAGATTCGTAAAGTCTCAAAAAGTTTTCGAAAACCCCCATTACTACTAAACAAACTAAAACTGATTAAAAAAAAAACTGTATAGGCATATTTAAAAACAAACAAGCAAAGATGAATAAAAATGACAAAAACACACAAATTACAAAATCTGGATAGAAATTAAAATGAAAACAGAAATTACAAAAACAAAAATTAATTATACTGCTTTAGCTACAATTTCTTTACTTGAAATAAAACATATAAAACATAATAGTTGCCAATGAAACTTTTCTCATTTTAATTTAGTTTTAACTTGATGCACTAAAACAACTAAAAATTTAAAAAATAAATAAATAAAAACTTTAAAAAAAGAGATAAAATTTTTTTTTTTACAACAATAATATCAAGATAAAATATAAAAATAAAAAACTTAATAATATAATAAAATATATAAAAACTATAATAGTATAATAATAACACTGGTCTGGTAATAAAACTGCTTTAGCTACATAAAACATTAAAACTATATGTGTTTCGTCAGATTCGTGCATTCGTCCACTCACCCCCACTGATCAAAACTGTTAATTTCCCACATGACGCCCTGAATGAAGATCTTGTGTTCATACATGGCTGTTGAGAGAGGTCAGAGGTCAGGAACCTGCACATCAGACGATATCTAATGCTGTACATTATCACCAAGACATTTAAAACAGCTTTCAACCCACCAATCAGCACGCCCAGAGTATACGGAGACAACTTCTTGAAGATGATGGAATTCGTTGGCTTGTTTCCTTGGAATACCTGGACAAACATGGATGGATGATGTTACCAGGAAAGAGCTTTGACTGCAGTTCTGAGATTTGGACATTTAATAACTGCTAAGTGAACAACCAAAGTGAAAATAGAAATATTAGGCAAGTAAAATATGAGCGTTTTTATACTATATGCACATTATACATGCTGCAGAAATATTAAGAGTAGTATGGCAGTGTTTATGGGGTGTAGTGTGGATGGTGTCCTGTAGGGGTCAGTATAAGCCTGTGGTTGATTTATATTCTCACTTTGTGTGGTAGAATTTTCTCTAGTTTCTCTCCACTCAGTCCTCCAGCTTCCAGCTCTTTCTTCGCCTCTTCTGTCGTCTTTCCCTTCATCAGCGCCTCCGTCTGCGCCAGGAAGTTCGCCAGCAGAATCTACAAGTCAAGTCACATTGAATTATTTAGCGTTTGCTTCAAAGCGGCTTCACATTACAGTAATAAAACTGGACAGTAAAATTATTAATAATAACAGTAAAAATTATTGTTATTTAATGGAATTATTGCGTTTTTTTTATTCATGTGGCGTAATCTTAAATCAAAATAACTTCCTCTCCTCTGATGACGTATTTACCGGCACGAGGGCGGGGCAACCTGTCAATCACACGAGATCCACCAATAGCAAACCAGAACCATCCAATCACTTCCCCATGGACAAAATCAAGCCCCGCCCTACATTTGTTCTTTTTCCAGAAGCTTTTTCACTTGGTTATACATCACGATATGAAAGTAAATACAATAATGACTTCCGTTTCATGGCGACTTTATTGTTAATAATTATTAAACAAA
This sequence comes from Zacco platypus, assembly GCA_038088235.1. Taxonomy (NCBI): domain Eukaryota; kingdom Metazoa; phylum Chordata; class Actinopteri; order Cypriniformes; family Xenocyprididae; genus Zacco; species Zacco platypus. The sequence goes on from CM076075.1 coordinate 30,741,735, forward strand.
TTCAATTTCAGCTCTAAAGCAGCTTTACAGAAGACTAGAGAGTCATTATTCAGTTTAAGTTAATTCAGTTCAGAGTCAGAGTTAAGAAAAACATCATGCTTAAATCATAATTATGACATAAAAGTCAAAATTATTAAACACCAAGTCATTTATGAGATGAAATTAAACCAAATTGGAAAAAAGTAAAAAAAAAAAAAGAAAAAAAAGTAAAAGTTATCATGACAGAATGTAATAATTATGACTTATGTAGAAATTTTTTAAATGTCATAATTTCAACTTTTTATGTCATAACTTCTACTTTTTAATCTCATAATTATGAATTAGTATGTCTTAATTTATGATTTAGTATGTCAAAATTTACACTAATTATGACTATTCGACTTTGTAAAGTCATAATTTAGACTTTTTATGTCATACTTATGACCTTTGAAGTCACGATTTCAATAATTTCATCTCATAATTACAACTATGTCATAAATTCGACTTTTCACCTCATAAATATGACTTTGTTTATCATAATTTCGACTTTTTATGTCATAATTATGATTGACCAAAGCATGGTTTGTTTTTTACGTGGCTGAAATGGGCTCCAGTAAGACACTTGGCAAACCTGCAGCTCGGTACCTTGTGGTGAAGGCTGTTTCTGATTGGATGTTGAGTCTGGGCAGGAATGAGGAAGTCAGCAGGAACCATACGAGTTCCTGTTGAGGAGACAGAAGGGTCAGACGGACGCTCTTCATACCATAACACACACATTCTGAGTGTCAGCGAGTGAACCTTGGTGAATAAGCTGGTAGAAAGCGTGCTGCCCGTTAGTTCCCGGTTCCCCCCATACGATCGGCCCGGTGTGATAGTTCACCTGACCACCCTTAGTAGTGATGTACTTTCCATTAGACTCCATGTCACCCTGTAAAATCACAGCATTACATTCCCATTCCATTTATCTATTTGATAGTTGTCATTCGGAGTGTGTGTTCTCCACACCTGTTGGAAGTACGCAGCGAAGCGGTGCATGTACTGATCGTACGGCAGCAGGCAGTGCGTCTCCGCCTGGAAGAAGTTGATGTACCAGATGCCCAACAGAGCGAGCAGCATCGGTGCGTTCTGACCCACAGGGGCCGTACGGAAATGAGTGTCCTGCCAGAGAGTTTATGCAAGCTTTTAAAACACAGCAAGGATGCTGTAAAATGATCAAAAGTGACAATAAAGATTTTTGTAACAATTCAAAAGATTTCAAATAAATGCTCTTGTTTTGAACTTTCTAAACATGAAAGAAGGTTTCCACAAAAATATGAAGCTGTTTTCAACACTGATAATAATCATAAATGTTTCTTGATCATCAAATCATCTTATCAGAATGATTTCTGAAGGATCATGTGACTCTGAAGACTGGAGTAATGATACTGAAAATTCAGCTTTGATCACTGGATATAAATTACATTTTACTATTTATTCACATAGAAAACAGATATTTTACATTGTAATCAAATTGTGATCAAATAAATGCAGCCTCAGTGAGACTTTTTGAAAATTTTGAGCAGTGTATCCACCGGCCATTATACATTTAAAAAAAATATATATTTTAATTCAGCACATTTTTATAGTCTGACACTGCAAATGAAGGTCAAATACTAATAACGTTCGTCTACAGTAAAAACACTATGACTATTTGTCTTTTTAAAGTCAGGATTTCAGCTTTTTATGTCATAATTATGATTTTTGAAGTTCAACTTTTCATCTAGTAAATATGACTTTTTCATAATTTCGACTTTTCATAATTTACTTGGCTGAAATGGGCCAAATACTGGAGTAATGATGCTGAAAATTCAGCTTTGATCAGAGGAATAAATTACACCGTACTATATATTCACTTATAAAACGGTTATTTTAAATTGTAATAATATTTATTATTTTTACAGCATTTTTGAGCAAATAAATACAGCTTTGTTGAGACTTCTTTCAAAAATATCACCCGCCCCAAACTTTTGAACGGCAGTGTATCTGCTGATCATTATACAGAAAAATGTTAATTCAGCACATGTTTATAGTTTGACCCTGCTAATGAAGGTCAAATACTGTAATGAAACCCACCATCCAATGAGCTCCAGCCAACAGCTTCTCGAAGTTCTCGTATCCTGAGACACAAGAGATCAGACAGACGCTTGAGAATCTCTCACTCATTGGCTGTCTTCACGAGAGTCACATGATAACACTCACCGATATGAAGTGCGATAGACAGTCCAATAGCAGACCATAAGGAATATCGTCCACCGACCCACTGGAAAAAAAAAAATGTAGCATTAGTTTTATACTTTGTGATTTTTGTTTTATTATATGTTCATTCAAGTTTTGTAACATACAAAAGCAACTCCACATCAAGCGTTTCTGTACTTGAGCAAACACACAGTATGCTGAAGAGCTCATAGTGTCCATAATCAACGGGATAGTAAGGAACCTTGCCCTTTAAATATCAACAATGTGAGTAAAAGTAGCCCGTCGGCCTTTACAGTGGTCGAGTGACCTCTGCACAGATAAGGTCAGGATCACGAATAACCCAGTCCAGAGACTCTGGTTACCAGCAGCTGCTGCTGTGAGCGTCCAGACACCTACTTCACAGGTCAAACCACTACGGCAAAAATAGCTCAGGCCCTCGACAGACCGACACTCACGTCCCAAAACTCAAACATGTTCTCCGGGTCGATGCCGAAGTCCTTCACTTTGGGCTGAAACACAGAATGGAATAAAGTTGGGCTGAGAACTACTTCAGTAATCTGGTGTGATATTTTCAATGGCGTGCTTTTAATTGATTTCAAAATTTGTGATGATATGAGCCCTTTACATGTAAACTAGAATGGACTTACTCCATTGGTTGAGAGCGCCACGAAATGCTTGGCAACTGCAGATTTCTGTGAGGATGAAAACAACAACAAACACGTGAATGTACGACACACGCGTCTCACGCGCGTCACCGTGAGAGATGAGACTCACGTCTTTGGCGGCCTGCAAGAACCATTCCTTCGCTGATTCGGCGTTTGTGATAGTTTCCTGAGTCGTGAATGTCTGAGGAAGACAAACGGACAAGCTGTTTCACAACATTATCAGTGGCACTATTTTTACACAAAAACTTCATTATGATACACATTATCACAAAGTGCCTCCAGCGGGAGTTCTTCTCTATATCAGTGCTCACACTCTCGAGTTTCTTACGGAAACGAACACGTCACAATATTCCTCGTTTAAATAACGGAGTCTATTTACACTAAGTGTAAATAGTGTCCCTTGTTGGCGAACGCTATTTACACTAGCTCCGCCCACCAATGTAGGGATGGGCCACTGAAGTTTTAAAAAAGATGCACAGAATTCATTGTCTTCAGTAGCAAAACTGGCTTTTAAAGCGATCAACATGGGTTTGAATCCCAAGCTCGAATTTATTTTCATTAAAAATAAAGATAATGTTCAAAAAGTCGAGTGTTTAAAAATATTGTTTGTTGGGTAGGATTAGGAGAAGGTGTAGGAAGGTTTTTATTCTCCCAATAAGGCAGCATCCATTTAATAATTTTAATAAATATAATCATTTACACTCTATGATATAATTGCATCCTGTTAATGTACAGAAATGCTGAAGTGCAAATAGTAACTGCCGATATAAAGTATAGATCGCATCTAATTAGGCTACTATTTACTCTTATGGCAAAGAACTGATACTTTTATATGGTGTAAATAGAATATATTGCTATTTAAATATCATATCGCTAAGAAAATACTGCTATTGTCATTTAGTGTAAATAGAACATAAAGCTATTTTCACTTAGTGTAAATAGCATCTATCGCTGGTTGAGTTAGTCAGTAGTGTGTTGAAACTCGCGGTTATGATACATTTCCCAAACACGTTCAAAGCATTTGACCAATCACAATACACCGCCCCAGCCGACCAATCAGAGCACATTGTGCTTTTCAGAAGGAGGGGCTTCATAGAGACAGGAACTAAACAGAGCGTTACTGACAGATTGGGAAGAGAATATGGAGAATATGAGGAAAATAATCAACATTCAAGCATGAATGTTCTAGTAGAGTCCAAAAACAACATCAAGACTTTGTAAAATGGCATAATCGGTCATCTCTAAATGTCAGTTTGTATAGAGAGAGATATTTAGCATGGTTTATTTTCTCTGCTTCTTTGTGTATCTCTGCTAATGCTGTATT